>WEIU01008401.1:302624-347442 GCA_013389925.1 Aegithalos caudatus
CTCCCTCCCGCCCCGGCGGCGCGGTCGGTCCCGCCTGGGATCCCGCTCTCACCCCTCGCTCCAGGCAGGCATCGCTCGCTGTCTCCCGGCTGCGTCGCAGAACGGGGAACCCCAAACCTTGAACTATTGCAGCAGAGGGATGACCCGACGGGAGGTGTCGGTGTCGTGTGGGGCACCGGAGCTGTCAGGATGAAGTGCAGGGACAGAGTAAAACGTTCTCGTCTGAAATTCCTCTGGGAACCAATGCCGGGGAGCCAGAGGCCGTGCGCCGAGGTGGATTGGGATTTAACCAGAGGCCTAAAGCACAGCCTCTTCCTCCTCTTCACAGGTCAAAGACAGCATCTGTATCGAGTTAAACCAAAGAAATCGTTTTCTGGGAACCTGCCACACGCATAAAGCTAGGGTAGTTTTTTAATTTCGTAATTTTTGTAAGTATTTTCTGCTTGAGGGAGTAGAAACAGCAGTTCATTGATTGTAGCCCTGTCACAGAATGAACAGGAAAGAAAAGCGAGTAGTGACGAGTCCTGTGGGTGCTCAGCTTTGCAGTGCGGCCGGGGGTGCCCGGGCTCGGCGGTGAGGACGCAGGCGGGCCCGCAGGCAGTGTCAAGTGACGGGATTAGTTCGGTGACAGGGAGGAAGGAATGCTTTCCACGGAAATTAAAAGTAGGAGAAGTTATCGAAGTGCAGAATCAACCCTGTGTCTTGCAGCACTAACATCATGACTGTAATAGTGTTGGAAAATCGTTAAATTTAGAACAGGCACAGTTTATTTAAAGCTGGCGTTGAGCACTTCTTTTTTTTTCCAGCATGTTTATGCTGCTTGTGAACTACAAGACTCATTATCTTTCTCAGGAGCAAGCAAATCTCTTTTAAATTAACTGTTCTTCTTCCACAACTACTCTCTCATATGAAAAAGCTGTTAGTTATATTTACCAAACAGAGAAATTCAGCTGCTACAAAGTTGGGAGGCAGGGGAGCATAAACTACAGAACAATGCATCTTCTCCTATTTCTAGTATTTGGTAGTTTCCTAATGAAACTAATTGCCCTTGTAACCACAACTTGACTTAAAAATTGTTAAGCTTAGTAATATTTTAGTATCTTACTGGTTCACTTGTCTAACCACGTCTTTCTGTAACAGGGTTTTATTTGTACAATCTCTGGACTCATAATGCATAGTTGTAATGTGATTTATTCTGAAAACCTCTGAAAGGTTTGGTCTGTAGACCAAAATCAGGACTTTGGGGTTTTTACGTCGTGTGATCAATGGGGGAGAACTGTTTTGTTGTCACATTTCTTACCCCATTGACTTCAAGGTACTTCCTCGAATTTGGAGAGGGCAATAAGCAAACAACTGACTTCTTAAGTACAGACCAAACATGTGAAATGTCAGTCCCAAAAATATTAAACAGAAGTAGAAGAAGGAGCTGAGTCAGAAACTGCTTTTGAGAACTGGTAGGATTTAATGAGCATACCTGAAAAATCCACTGCCTCTAGTTCTTAGTGATTTTTTTGATGGACTGTAAAAATGGGAGACAAAGGTATCTTTAAAAATACGTGGCTATAGAGAAAACATTTTTACATTTACATTTAATTTTTTTTTCAATAGTAAGCTAGACTACTATCTGCTGCCATGCTTCCTCCCAAGGTGAATATAAATGAAAATGGAGGGAAAAAAGCAAAACTGTACTTGTGCTTCAAGTTACGGTATAGGGTAAAGGCAACACAGTGGGATTTTTGAGGATATTGTAGGACACTGCATCCTAGACACCTAAATTAAAAACTTGCCATCTCTTAGTGTGTAAAGGTTATTGAAAGTCATTGAGATGTCATTGCTCATTGAAGAGTCCTGTGCTTACTTGCACGCAGAGCTGCTGTCAGTCTTAAGTTTCATTTGAGAAAATGATTGCTTGAGCAAGTGCTGCCTCTTCTGTGTTGTTGTGGTCTTTGTCCTAAAGTTACAATCCTCTAAGAGCAGGGGATTCCCAGTCCTAGGGTTCTTTAGCAGTGAATTGTCATTAGGGAAAGACTATTAGACAATAGAGAAAATGAATTTTTCCTTTTGTGTTTGTTACTATTACAAATTACAAAGTATATTCTTTGGCAGTTGGCATACTTGGCTCCTTTTTGGAAAGTGAGAAGTAACATTGGTCTAAAAACACTTAAAGTGCATTAATATGCCCTTTAATGTGCATTAATGTGCCCTTTGGTGGCATCAATTGAATTTTATCAGGGACCAGCACTATGAAACCCTGGGCAGCACAGACCTTGTTTGCAAATGCAGGCCAGAACCCAGATTTGGAACAGTGTAGTCTTTCCTTAACTTTTATTGCTTCTGTAAACTCTCATTAGCTTGCAGGCAGATGCAACTTCAGTTCCTGTTGTGCATCAGCTGTAGAAACAACAGACCAAAAATATATGGAGCACCTTGGTTTTTTTAGTAGGCTGTTGTATAGTGTGCTGGTTAAAGATCTGGACACCTCTTGTCTGTTGTGACCTTATGAAACCAGAGTGAAAAACTGCTTGTTTGAAGAGAAGGTCTATTAACGTCCATTGCATACCTCCTGAAGGCAAAAGCTGTGAGAGAGGAAGGAAAGAATGTTTGACCTTGGGTTTGAAAGTGGATATCTAAATTATCACACTGTGCTGCTCAGAAGCCTCTTTCAGTGTCTTGTCATTGCTTCTTTAGCTTTCCCTTCTCAAATTCAGTGAAATGAAGTGTTGTCTCATGCCAGCATTGCTTTTTGTCCTGGAAAATGTCATTAATATGGCATAGACATTATCCCCAAAATAGCAAACAACCAAAACCAGGACAGATCTGCTTATTAGTTCTGAAGAGAATGTAGTTAATAAGTACTTTGAATTTGCATGAAGAAAGTCATCATTCAGAGAATATACAAGTACAGTTCCAATATTCCCTTTGACTGGTAGTTACTACTTCTTCAAATTTTGGTTTGCAGTTGAGCTGTTACTGCAAAAAGCTGCTTTTGGGTCTGCATAGGGTTATTTCCACAAAAAGCAGCTGAAACATAAGTCAAAGATACCAAAGGAGTAGTTGATGGAAGACAAGCAGGGAATACCTGCTTTGATTTTCCTCTCAGTGCCTGGTCTGTACCTTTGTTCATAGTGTATGTGTTTCTTTTCTTTTTGGGTATGTTACTGTTGGACTAAAAACATGAACACAACCTCTCCTTGAAAATATCTGTGGCCTCAGCTTCTTGGAATTCTCTGGTTTCCAATACTTTCCAGGACTTATCTTTGGGGTTGGTCTCTATGTACCACAAGTCTGAAGACTGACCTGTTTCATACACTACCCTTCATTTCTGTCTCCAAAGTCTGCCTGTTCCCATGCAGCAGAACTGATAATGGATCTCCAGAATCATGACATAGCTGAGTTGTCAGCTGTGAAAATAAAGTCCTGTGAATTGCCCTACATCTGCTTCAGAAAGGTGTGAGGGGCTTCAAAACCAGAGCAGTCCACACTTGCAGGAAGACATCATTGCATTAGTTTGGATGAAGGGTTTTTCCCATCCCTGTTCACCCAGCCTAATGATCTCTGACAGTGTCTTGTATCTCGTGCCTTAGAACATGATCACGGTGATTTTTCAGTTTAAACACTGGAGCTTCAGGCAGTCTTTGGCAATAACAAGCCAGTTTATGATTAGTGTACACATGAATGTAACTGGGGGCTGTCCAGAGACTCCCAGATTAGGAGTAAGCACAGAACCTACTGGCTAGTGAGGACAAAAATATTTATCAGCAGTTATCTTGGTACAAATATTAAATAATAATCATCCTAAATAATAGCCTTGTACATCCTATTAATGTTTATTTCTAATTTCCTTTCTGAGAGGTTATAGCTATCATGTTCCTCTTCCACTTGGATGAACTCAGCTGGCTGTGAGTCATCCATAGACATGACCACTGCTCAGATTTTGATGCTGTATCAGTGTGAGATGTGTCTGTCCTTTTTGTGTGTCAGTCTTAGCCCAGTTCCATTCACCACACATGTGATAGATGCCCTGGTCCTGGCGTGCCTCTTGGAATGTCTGTTCTGTCAGAGTTCAAAGGAGTTGATCTGTAGGGATCCATATTTTTGCCAAGTCAGGTTAAAGACAAAGTTTGGAATTTTTTTTCAGTGACCAAATATTTTTCCTTTCCTTTGAAATACATTCCAAGTCAGTCCTTCAGCTAAGGTCAGAAAGTGTATTTGGATTTCTCATGGAATTGATGGAATGTTCTGGAAAAGTATTGACAGAAAAGGCAAACAGGCACTGCTGTCCAGGAAACTCAGGATTCTGTGCAGCTGAAAGCATTTGAGTATCTCAGTGTCAATTATTATTTAGGGCTTGCAGCTTGTGGGAGGAACTAAGGAAAGTCCATCAGAGATTCATGTATTGCAGTGAGTTTTAGTGAATGTTGTGAGTTGTGGTGTGAGAGTGCTGCAGGTGCAGGTGGGAAATGACTACTGAGACTTCTTGCAGTGCCTTTAGCATTTATGCAGCTGTGATACATTTCCAGATAAATGCACTTAATGTGGCTGTCACATCAAGGGCAACAAAGAACAAAAAATTAATCCCACAAATTATTTTCATTACATGGTCTGGTTCCAGAAAATTCAAATCCTTAAGAAAAATCCACTGGATTCTAACTGGAGAAGTATTAGCATAAACATGTGTTTTACTAGTAGAAATAAAATCAAGCTATACAGAATAATGTACTTTCTCAGGGCTAAAACCCACCTGGCAGCCTTAGCCTGCTCTCTTGTGTTTCCTTTCTTGTACATCTTAATTTCAAAAAACAAATTGTAGAACAAAATCCTGCTATATTCTGATCCTGAATAATTTAGAAGAGTAAGTTGGTTAGTATCTTGTCTTTAGAAGTGCTTGTGCAGCTATTTGTGCTCCAGCTCGTTATACTATATATATTCTTTCTCTTCTAAAATATTTTAAAACTTCCTTCTATATGAGTGTTTAGATTTAATACATTCTCCAGAAATTTAGAAAAATGCTCTCAACCTTTAGTGCACCATGGTATTTAAATTGCATTGGAGTATTGTCACAGCATGTTTTGCTGGAAAAGTGGGTCCACCTTATATATATATTGATACTTTCTCTCTCTGTCTATCTATCTATCTATATATATAAATGCCAATTTCAGATGCATTCCTTAAAAAGTCCTGTAAGTCTTCTCTTGCCAGTATGTCTAGAAGATATATAATGATGTAGCAGGGCAGCCAGATCTGCAGAGGATACTTTTATTTTTTACCTGTACTCAAAAGTGGTTCCTTACCTTGGTAAAAAGCAATTTTCTGTGACTTGACCTACTGATCTTAGGTGTCTTTCTTTCTCTGTGTTGTAGAAACTGGTTGCAGGTCTCTGAGCAAACAGAAGTCTAAAAAATAAAACCAAAAAGATTGGTGAAAGTTTTGCCAGTGCTTTAGGGTTGCCCATTTCAGTAAATCTTTGATTTGTTTTGTATTTATTATCTTCCATTGAATCATCTTCTAGAGTGATAAAATTCAATTTCAGATTAAATTCTAGGAACCAGATTTTTACTTTGGCTGGAGTAAATCCTTGGATTTAATCTATGTCTTTTCTTTTTTCTTTTTTTTTTTTCTTTTTCTCCTTGAGACTCACCCGTGGAATCTTGTTTGCCCCGTGGGCCCTGCTGACTGAGCAGCCCCATTCCGTAGGCTCAGCCTAAGCCATTAGAAAGTGGCTGATGCTGCTCTATCCTGGAGTGGTGTCACCCTAAAAGCCACCCTAAATCCCACCTTGTCTTCAGTTTCAGAATGGCTGCGGTTACTGCCGTTCCTGGGCGTGCTGGCCTTGCTCGGTTACCTTGCTGTTCGTCCCTTCCTTCCCAAGAAGAAACAGCAGAAGGATAGCTTGATTAACCTCAAGATCCAGAAGGAAAATCCCAAAGTAGTGAATGAGATAAACATTGAAGATCTGTGCCTCACTAAAGCTTACTGCAGGTGTTGGCGTTCAAAGACGGTAAGACAACATTGTGCTACTGTAGGATTAGAGATTGAAACTTGCATATTTTTATCGGTGTTTTGGTGGTGCATTGCTCTGCGTTGAGCTGCTGCCTTTGTCTGGAGTTGGAATAAGTTCCTGAACTTTGCAGAATGGCACAAACCCTTCTACATGAAGAAAGCAGCTGTAGAAACTTGAAAGAAGCACAGTAGGGTTTTTATAGAAACATTTAGAGAGTGACCACACGTGAGTAGAATAAACCAAGCAAACCTGTTTTACTGTTTGGAAATACATTGCAACTAATTTTGCAAAAAGCAATGCTTAGAAAGTTGTTCATGTTACAATGAAAATAAGGCTTGGCCTGTGTTGGTGAGGGAGACTCCCACTGGTCCAGAGCACATATTCCATATCCCCGAAATGAACTAGATGTAAATGAGTGTATTTCATCTAGCATCAATTTTCATTTCCTGGTTCAATTTTGAATGTCCTGACCACACTCTGGTTTTGTTCTTTCTGGACCCAATGATTTTCCTTTTTTAATAAAAACAAACAAGTTTGCCCTGAAGAAGCTTACTCAGCTATTCTCACTTTGGACTAATCACTTCAGCCAAGTATTTCAGCTTGTCTTGAAAAAGTACTTTCTGCTTGCAAATGACTAAATCTACTAAGAGTACTCTTACTAGTTCCATGGTAAATCCATTTGTAGCTGTGATGGCTGCTTTGTTTGCTGCTCTTTCATGGAAAGGGCTTTGTCCCTGACTTTGTGTCTAAGAACAGCTATTTTAGGATCTCACAAATGTAGCTACCCATTAACAGTGTTTGTTTTCCTTAGTATCCTGTGTCTGATAGGAGGCAGGGAGTTTGACGTTGAACCAGGACATCACAGGAGGAACTAGCAACATTATCAGAGGGTTCATGGTGTAGGAATACAGGAATCATCGTGCAGCTGCTGTACAGAATTATGCTAATTCCTTGTCTGGTTTTCTTTCAGTTCCCTGTCTGTGATGGCTCCCACAACAAGCACAATGAATTAACAGGAGATAATGTAGGTCCACTAATACTCAAGAAGAAAGAAGTATAGCAGATGCTTAATCTAGATATGACTGATAAAAAGTCTTTTATACTGTTGTAGTTGCAAGGGACAGCGTTTTACTATGTGATTGGTATGATTTAGTTTCATGATTGCTGTAGATTTCTTTTTGGAATAAACTGCATTTAGACAGTGATGAATTTGTCACTGTTTTGGTACCTTATTCTGAGAAGAATTTTGCCTGCTTTGTAAAACTGTAAAGTACCTATCTTTGTAAATAAGTCGTTTATTTCAAGAATAAATTGACTTTCTACAACTAAGCCTTTTTTGTATAAATACACAATTATAAAACTGTCACTATTTCAAGGGTTGTTAAGTGCACTTTTCTGTCGAGTTTGCTCTGCTGAGAAGTCATGTTTTACTTTGCTTTTCGGGAACAAATTTAAATACACTCAAGTGAGGGAGAAAAAGATGCCAACTTCCTCTGTGGATATACATTCAGGCAGCAGCTCAGTGTTAGGTCATGCAAGCTGAAGGTCTGGGCTGTGTGGTGCCTAAATGGGCACTTTGTTGGTCTCACACAAAGCAGCCCAGCTCAGACAAACCCCACACTGCTGGGAAGTTTCACACAGCGTCCCAGGTGGAGTGCTGGCAGTTCAGGCCAAGTAGAAACCAAACCATTGAGCAGGTCCCCAACATTACCCCTGTATTTTGGGCCCTGGGTTGATGGCAAAGAAACATACATTTGCCTCCTGCAAGTTCACTTGCACTATAGTCACTTCTTTTTAATGGGAATTTTCAAGGGATGAATGGCTTAAGAGACAGAACTGAGGATGCAGAGCTGAGTTGTTCTCTTGGCTTGTCACCCATTCAGAATTATTATTTAGGCAAGTCAGAACGTTCCTGTGCTGAGGCTTAATTTCAGATGCAGATAATTACTACTTACCTAACTGCAGGATTTCTAATTAATTATTCTAAAGTGCATCATTCTCCCATGAAAGAGTGTACCTATCAGTTTAAAAATAAAATTTTGGTCCATGCTATAGTTTTAAACAGTGGTACCATGACAGATCTCACCCATTCCTTAACAGCATTTCATTTGACCCATTGTCAGGTGGGAAGCCCCAGAGCTGTTGCCAAAGCTGATCACCACAGTGCTGAAACAGAAAGGGAGTCAGAAAACTGTTCTCACGTAAGGGCTCTTGCAGCAGCAGCAGCAGAATTAAGGTAGATCATCCCTTGTCCATTAGTGGCAGTTGTAGTTCTACAACTTTGCCTTGCAGCAAAGGATGGCAGCTTAGGCTGTGACTGTGTGTTAAATGCCTGCTTTTACAAAGTGTGTAACAGAACCATGGTGTAACGTTTATTGTTTAAATGCTTCATCGTGGGCTTACCTTAATGGATGAGCAAACCATAAATGTATCAGGATTTGTAATAGAGAAAGATATATAAAGGTAAGTGTCTTATACTCAGTTTTCACTTACAGATGCATATAGAATACCAAACGCCAGTTCTTAGGTTTGGTGAAGAAATTACTGTGAAATGCAATGTCCTGTCTTGGACATTTTTTTCAGGATTTAAAAACCACAGTCTGCTGTAGCAGACGTACTAGACAAAGGCCTGTATGTGCTTCCAGCTTTTATCAGGATACTTTTGTATCCAAACAGTTCAGTTTCCTTTGAAATCACAACCAAATCTGTTAAATTAAGACAAACCTTGTTAAAGTGAGTAATACAGCAATATTTTTGTTTCTCCCAAAAAGCTCCTTGAAGAGAAGAACAGTGTAAGGTTTAACTAGCTTGATTAAGTAATTATTTTTTTCTCCCTACTTGCTCTTAGATAGTTTAACAGCAATCTACAAACACAGCTATAGGATAAACAGGGACAGGGTTTTTTTGTCAGTGCTTATATCTATAAGGGAATGGAACAAATTTGTACTGTTGCAAGAGCAAGTCACAGTTCTTTTGTTGAAAGATCATTGTAGTAATTTCCACAAGAAAATAGAATCACAAGCAAGATAAATCATTTCCTTGCATTTCAAAATCTGTCAAGGTAATTCTGTCTCATATCTGCAGAACTTTCTATGGAAAATCTCAATTTACTGATCTGTTCTAACCTAAAGTCTACAGAGATAGCTAAGAGCTTAAGTGCCTTACAGCTCCGTATCTCACCAGCAACTGAGAAGTTGAACCAGTTACCTGACTTTTCTAATCAAATTGAGAAGCTCCATACACAGGAGTAAGTTTGCAATACATGCTAATAAAGACCAGAACTGAGCTCCTAGGGCCAGGTGTTCAGTTGTGATGGAAAATCTGGGGAAACTGAAATCAGCATATTGTGACATCTATTTACAAGAACAGCAGTGTTTTCCTTTCTTTTCATAATTTGAACATGGTTATAATAGGCTACAAATAGACTTGTAAAACAGGTTTAGAGAAAGGTGTCTGACTTGGGGCAACTACTAGACAAAGTAAATGTAATTAAAGTGCAATTGACCAAAAATTTGATCTCTTGCACTCTTTATTTAAAAAGCAAAATGCAGAAACTGTCATCCATTTTGTGGCTGTATTGCACCCTGGCTGTTTCACAGTTAATTTTAAGACTTCAGTTTAAATTCCATAAACAGCTCAGTTTGGCTGAAAAAGAGAGAGTAAGCAGTGATTATAATCACATCATCATCATCACATCCCCTGGCCTGTGCGACTCCCTGCTCGCAGATAGACAATTGTGTCTTTCCCCACATGCTGCCTGCTGTAACTGCTGGATGCTGGGAATGCTTTCTGCTGTCAGACCTTTCTGCTGCAGAGGTTCTTGTGAACCTTCTGGAACAGAGGCACACTCAGAGTTCCCCCACACTGTGCCTGTGATTATGTCTGCATAACAGCAGGACTCTGGTTATCAGTTACTGCCCATTGTGCTCTAATTTTATTTTCTGCAAATAACAGACTACCATGGCACAATTATTTTATTGGCTTGAATTTATGCCTTATTCAGTAATGATTTTCATGGCATTTTGTTAAAAGGGAGGTGGTCTTTAATGTCATGCTTCAACCATATGCTGATAAAAACTGAATCTCTCAAAAGTTGCTATTTAAAAGCAGCTGAAGTTGTCATGATACTTACTAAAAACACCAGTCTCTTAAGTTCTTAGTCCTGACATATTGTTTAATGAAAAGATGTGTTTTCTTCCTTTCTAGAAGATAAGGAAAGGGAAATTATAAAGCATTAAAATTTTTAATTTTAGATCTGCAGGTCGGTGTAACAGCTCCAACCTGATACTTTTTGAAGATTTAATAAAAGCTGGGGGAAAGGGGTCTCATGAGAAATACCCACATAAAATGGCAGGGAAAGAAAAATTGATTCAATCTCACTTAGATTAGCAAAAAAAGATGTCAAGTTTTCATTGGTATATGGTATTATTCAGACACTCAGAATTGTGGAAGTGATCTATTTGGAGATCTATTGCGGAGAGCACACTGAGGTTAAGGGAGCAGGTAAATCCCATTTATGAGATGCTGTTTTGCTGTGAGGAACTGTTACAGGCTATCACAAACCAGAGCTCTTCAGAGGTTTGCTTTTGTACTTAAGGTTGTGTCCAAATTTAAAGGGCTGTAATCATTACATCACACTTCTGTCACTGAACATTCCAAGTTTGGCATAGTCATCCCTGTGGGACGATTCTACTTCTTATAAAAATTCACAAAAAAGTGAATTGTAAGTTTTACTTAAGTAGAACTATTTTATAGACAGTGATGAAGTGAACACTGTATTTCCTCATCTTGTCAGTTAGCTTTACCAACATTACAATTTCCAAATACTTAACCTCCTATTAAAACTACACATATTACACAAAATCATAGAATCATGGAAAAGACCTCTAAGATCATTGGATCCAATCTGACTACCATGTCAACCAGACCATAGCTCTCGGTATCACGTCCAGTCTTTCCTTAACACCTCCAGGAAAGATGATTCCACCACCTCTCTGGGCAGTTCATTCCACTGTTTAACAACAGTTAAAGAAGAAATTCCTCCCAGTGTCCAACTTAAATCTCCCCTGGTAAAGCTTAAGATTCTCTCCTCCCATCCTGTCATTTTGCATGATGAGAAGAGGCCGACCCCCAGCTGGCTACACCCTCCTGTCAGGGAGTTGTAGAGCAGCAAGGTCACCCCTGAGCTGCCTCTTCTCCAGGCTAAACAGCCCCAGCTCCCTCAGCTGCTTCTCACCAGAGCTGTGCTCCAGACCCTTCCCCAGCTCCGTTGCCCTTCTCTGGACACGCTCCAGCACCTCAGTGTCCTCCTTGTAGTGCATGGCCCAGAACTGGACACAGCTCTCAAGGTGTGACCTCACCAGTGCTGAGCACAGAGGGACAATCCCTGTCCTGGTCCTGCTGCCCACACTGTTCTGATACAGGCCAGGATTCCCTTGGCCTTCCTGGCCCCCTGGGCACAGCTGGCTCATGTTCAGCCACTGCTGACCAGCACCCCCAGCTCCTTTTCCACTGGGCAGCTTCCCAGCCACTGTCCCCAGCCTGTGGCACTGCCTGGGGTTGCTGTGACCCAAGGGCAGGATTTGGGACTTGGCCTTGTTGAACCTCATTCCCTTGGTCTCAGCCCACTGATCCAGCCCATCCAGGTCCCCTGCAGAGCCTTCCTACCCTCCAGCTGATCAACATTGCCACCCAACTTGGTGTTGTCCATGAATTTACTGGGGATGCACTCAATCCCCTTACCCAGATCATCAATAAAGATACTGAGCAGGACTGGGCCAGGGGTACACCTGGAGTGCACATGAAGTAGGCAGAACAGGCACAGAAGTCCAGGTATGTTACAATAATGACCAAGGACAGTACCCTTAACCATTGCTTCAGCTCTAAACCCATTGGGTACCATTTGAAAGCATCTTCCTTTCAGGTCAGGAGACAAACTAAACTGAACTAAAGATGGTACATTCCAGAGGAAGCAGAGAGAGCTACAGCGTGCACAGTTAGAAAAATATAATGTACTTGACAACTGTTAAAGGAAAACTTACCAAATAATTTGCTGGTATTTTTATCATTGCGCTGGAACTGCAGGCTATGAAATTTAAGTATTTCTGAAGAAGCTAGCTTTTTGCTTGGAGAGTAAGTCCTATACAAAGGCATGCATACTGAGCTGTACAGCTCATCTGTAAGGCTCTCTGCAAATAGTACAGCATCAACAACAGAAGTATTTAAGTAGTTAAAAGTATTTTTGTACATTTTTTGTTTTGCATAGTAAAATTTTAAAAGCTAAAATAGAAAGGATTAGTTCTTACTAATACCAAAATCTAGACACCATCAAATGTATTCTACACAGTATCCTGTAAAATGAGTTCATTGAACTGTAGTGTAGAAATCTGCAGGAGAGTGTCCTCTGCCTCAGTTACAAGCACAATCTAGTAGACTTTCCAAAAAACTTCCATTTTCTGAGGAATGCTGTACTGACCCCATGCCTCAGAATGGAGTTACCAACAACTTACTTGGAACTAATTACTTGTACAACACATAGCAGAGGCAGACAGATTTGCTGGTATCTGTCAAATGGTACCAAACCTAAAAGGCAAGAGCAGGATTTTGATCCTGGCTGTAGGACAGCATCTCTCCCTTGACACATGTGTGAAGGCTGAGGTACACAGGTGAAGAAGCGGCCATCCAAATCCCATACAACCCTCCCCCAGTCCTTAGAGCCATCCCATAAACCGCATCTCGTTTTCAGGCTCCGTCCTTTTTTCTGTCAGTACCAACATCTCCATTACCACGGTCTATGATGGCCCCAAGTGTCTCTGAGCATGTAAGTACCACTTGCTCTTCCTTGCTATGACCAGAGCTGACAATCCTTGAAGGCATAAAGAAATGCCTCAGCTGTGAGGAAGAACAGCAAAAGGAAAAGCACATAAGGAAGGAGAGGGAATCATCAACCCATGGCAGGACTTGTTCACTATGTGTCAGCAATCTCATATTTGGAAGTTGCTTTCTTTGACTTGTGGAACTTGTCATCTCACAGCCCAGTTTCAACCATCAAGAAATTATTCACATTAATCTCCATTTTTTTCTGTTTATATTCTACCTCATGACTCCACTCCATGCCTCAACGATTCTGACCCTCTCCCTGGCCTCACCACCCACACATTTCAAGTAACTCTTGACTGCTGACTTCTCAGTGACTCACTGCCAAGTCATGTCATTCACTGTATGTTCAGCTATTTCATCTCAAGGCACCATCATCACATAAAAATATTTTATAGAACTCCAACAAGGGCTGCTTTAAAAATAGCAGGGGTAACTGATAGTTTCAGGTTCCTCCAGCGAGATCAGAGACATGCCATCTTTACTCAACAGAAGTGCCAGGGTTGAAGGACAAGACTGCTGTAAGTTGTCTGTCTTACGAAGGTTCACAGGCCTCTGCCTCTTCTCCAGCCTCTGCACCTTCCTCATCCTCCTTGCTATTTGTCTGAGCCTTCTGCAAAAGTCTGGGCCCTGCCAAGCCGATAACCAGAGCTCCAATTGGAGCAGTGATCAAGATAGCCAAGAAAGCCACTGTCAGTACATCCATTCCATACTTTTCCAGTTGCTCATCTTGATGTTGTCTTGCTGTATCCAGGGCAAGAGATCCTATTGCAGCCTGCAAGGAAGAAAACATTGCTGAGATGGAGCAAGTAATCTTTAGCACTGAATGAGGAAAAAAGGGAATCTGTCATTAGTCAACATTTTACAGAAATTTGACATTTTTAGTACATTCAACCCATTTGTTTCTAGGCTGTACATAGCCAAGTAAATACTATATTACACCTATAAGAACAATTTTCACTTGACTATGCTTGGAATTTCCTAAGCTAATGAGTTTATCTGTGTGGTTTCCTCCTGTGAAGAACACTGCATAGCTGCCATTTTATCCACATTTCTGGAGAATGTGTGATTAACGAAATAGGCCAGTATATTGTGTACTGCAGCTGTTAAATGCCACACTTGGAGAATGTATCCTCACAGTAGTCTAGGGGCAACTTCTAAAACTTTAATTCACTGATCATGTAATAAGCCTTGCCTGTTTTATTAACTTTTGTTTGCAAGTAATCATGCTATTGAAGCAAAGTCTAAATGACTTTAAAATCACTGAAATAAGGATCAGGAATGTAGCCAGCCTGAGGTATCTCTATTAATATGGTTCTCAGGCTACTCCTTATCAAAATAATCACAAACTGAAACTCATTTTGAGTCCTGATGTGACCCTCCTTGCAGACACTTCATGTCTAGGAGGGAAATGCTTTTACCCTTGAGAGTTCTTAGAATCCATATGTGAAGGCATAGTAATCAGCGATGGCTGAAAAATTGTTACATTTCCTGTGGGATATGTACAATTCACTGCCATTATTAAGAGTAAACCCAGGATGCAAGCAAAACACCTGCACACAGAAGGTTCTCCACACACTTTTCAAGCAGGTGGAGTGTTTTAGAGTATGAACAGTCAATATACTACACCCAGTTGTCACTGAACCTTTCCCTGCTTACTGCTGTGCTAGTTACAGGGAGCTTTGCTAAAGAAAATAGATTTAGCCTGGAATCAAAGTGATGTTGGATTGTTTACCTGCACAGTGGCTTTGGGAATCCATGCCAGTGAGACAAATACCTTCTCCTTGAAATTAAACCCAGCAAAAGACACCATCAGGAACGTTGCTATGATTCGCACAACCAGGGCAATACCTAATATAGCAACACAGAGCCCTGCAAGACACAAACACTTCTCAGTACTTTTGTGCATAGGTGCTTCTGGTTTTTTGATTCTTTTTTGGTTACCATAGTCTGTTTTGTTTTAGTTTTCTTTATAGAGATTCTTTTGAAGCCAATAATGAAAGCTGGATAATTTGTGAATGATCTTACCAACAGTTTCAGGCCTAAGAGATGTAATGGATACTTCTGCTCCAATTAAACCAAAAAGAAAAGGTTGAAAGATATTCCATGCAACTCCCACAATTTTTTCTATTTCCCTCTGCAATAAAAACAAAAATAATCTGTAAATTCACAAAAAGATGGCCAAGCAGACACAACAGTTAAGTAATCATATGACAAAGTGAAAATGTTTCATAAAGATTGTCCTCTTTGTTTGACCTAATACTAAAATATTCAAAATCAGTTGGACACCGTTTGAAGGTCAGACTACATCTAGCTGTCCTAGTAAATAAGTATTTGATGTCTTGAGAGGAGAAATAAAAAGCACTGGTGTTTGAACAGTAACAGAGCAGTTTGCAGACAAGAAGAGGAAAATACAGCACTGTTGATTTTCAGTATTTAGAAAGATGTAATTTCAACAGCTTTGCCATGAAGTTTCTGAGCCTTTGGGAACTGCATGCCTTAACACGTTCTTCCATTTATAGCTGAGCAGAGTCAGACTCTCCCAGGTTTCAGTCATGACCTAACTCTGTTCGTGCTGCACTCAGTCAGAGGCCTCTCTCCTGTCAGCAGGAGCAAAGTCAGCCTGAGCAAGTCTGAAACTTCAGGAACAAGTGCTGAACTTTCCACTGAAAATCAGTGTATAAAGGCAAAACCATCTTTTCTCCTTGTGTTTGAACTTGACACAATTTTCCTAAAACAACTGCTGCCCAGATAAATAGGAATCCTCCACGTACATGAAAAGGTGCACATAGCATATCAAATAGCACTTGTATTTTAATTAAGTTGGTTCTACAACAGCAAATGAACCTTCAGGCTGGGATGTGAGGAAAGTATAACTGCAGTGCTCTGTCACTTAATCAATCCAGGGCCTAGATATGTCCCATGCTTAGTATTCTCTTTGGGACTGATCCTGCAACACCTCTTGCTCTTCTGTCAAGGGAATGGTAGGCTACAGTAATACAAAAGCTTCTGTAACCTTAAAGGAAATGAGGTGGAAATATACATGTATCTAAACATTTCAGCCTATTTACTGCCCACTTGACTGTCCAGGAATAGGTTCAATGTTCACTGTTCTCTGTAGACAGTGTTTTACAAGTACCTTCTGCCATGGACAGTGCGAGGCACTGGCCTTTGAGAAGCTCAGCAAGAAAACCTTGGTAATAGATTGAGTACACAGACAACTCTACCTCTATGTGAGAAAAAAAGAGTTAAGGCATTTGACACCAATATACTTAAGCCATGAAGCTTCATTCACAGATCAAAAGAATTTAAACTAAGTCTTTATAGACTGCATATACTCCTTTAGATTCCTTCCTCCTGAAATGGTTTAAAAGCTTTTCAGTAGAGAGCTTGATCAGTTGTAATATCCATAACTAGTTAAGTCCCAAGAAGAGTTTTTCATCCTTTAAAATTGGACAATCTTAGTTTCTATTCATTGTTACAACAAACCTTGAGATCTTAGTAAAGTCAGGGTCAAGATGGGCATAATAACATGGACTCTACTATATCTAATCCCCTTTCCTTTTTCTTCCCCTTCTACTGAATGTCACAAAGATCTAACTGTGGAGAGAAAGATGCCCTCAAAACATTAAATGTAGATGGTATCAAGCAGAAGAGGCAGTCAGACATAGCAAGGCACAGAAATGCAGTGGGGAAGGAGCAGTAAGATGAAGCAGGCTAGTATGTAAGAGAAAGTGACTAAAAAGCAGTCTTTTGTATGGTTTTTGTTAGGGCCTTACATCATCATTTATTGTGTGCACCCTGCCCTCCAAGTTACCCAAATTACACTGGCTGGGATTTGGGAAAGATGAGAGAGGATAGTTAATCACAGTTTTTCATTTCACCCCTCCAAACCACAGGGAACCCTCAGGGTATTCAGGCCACGTCCACAACTGGATCTTGGACACCCATCTGTAAACTTAACCATAAAGTGACAGTGAACAGACACTCACAGAGCTGGGAATTAAAGCTTTGGATTGCTACTGTCAAGTGCCTTCACAACTAAGTCTCCTTCATATGGCTTAAGATGTCTAAGAAAAGCTGAGCATTTCTCAATCAGTATACCAGGCTCTGTATTGGCATACATATTGCTCTGCTGACATACATGGTAACTTTCTGGCTTGGGAAATGCTAAAGACTTCCAAAACAAATGTAGAATGTACAGCTTGGTTTGATGGCTTGGTTTGGGTTATTTTTTTCTGTACACTCTCTGTGCTTCATAAATATACCATTACCACTCCTGACAGAAATTCAAGCTCCTGCCAGGCTGTACATTTACCAGACTTTGGATATGGTATGGTTCTTATGTAAACATTCACCTTTTCATCAGACCATCCCACACCTGCAACAAAAGCTAAGACTAATGTGCAGAGCCCTCCTGATCCAGGGAAGCCAAAGTGGATGCTGCCAAAAACAGCAAACATAGACAGTCCAAGTATAAAATATGATCTCTTCCATGCCAAAGACGCCTGCAGCCGAGGAAAAGAGACAAACAAAAAAGTGAATTTCTTTCAGAAATGGAGGGGAAAAGTTACTCCTGTTAATTTTGAAAATAAAAAATTGAAAAGTAAATCAAAAGTTAATAATTTTGAAGGAATCAAAGCTTTCAAGTGAGACTTGAACTGCTTAGTTGGATTGAGAACTTTTTTCAGACATTAATTCCTAAGAATACAGGTTTTGAAAACGTATTCTTTTTTCCTCTTCCCATCCAAATTCTTATTGCCACTAGGGTGTTTTTATCACAAGGAGCATGATGCTCTGTTCCAGCAGATCTGCCTCAGCTCTGCGATAGCAGGATTTTCTACCTGTGTAGTCAAGTATTACAACAGTTTATCCAAGTAAAGGTGAAATCTTTGCCACCAGATGTTTGTAAGGACAAGTCAAACATTTGGCAGGAATAATTTAGTTTTATTTCATTCAGCCTCACAGCAGACACTTATCTACCATTGTTTCTCAATTCCATCTAACTGTTCAGCTCTTGTATCACAGTTCTTACATTATTTAATAAGAAAATTTGATGCCACTAAGGGCAATAGGTGCTCTGAATACTGACTTTGGTAGTCCATAGTGCATCTACATTCTTCCACAATTTTCTGTTCATTTAATTACCCCTCGATAGAAATTCATCTACCACTTTCTATAAATGTAATTTTTATGGAAAGTAACACATTCTAATTAATACTAATCACTTAAAACCTTGAATACATTTTAATCTTAGGCCTACTGGATACATCTTAAAGAAGTAAATGTGTCCTGCATCAATCAAATAAATTATTATTTTACTGTCTGAAATGGGTATCAGGCTCTTCCTCCATTTCCACTACCTTCTATGAGAGCAGGATGGTGAACTGGATTCTGAGCTTCCATCAGGAAAGACCATGACATCATGCATTATTATTGGCGCAGTAAGTAAATAATCACCTTTAAAACACATCCTCACTTGATAGGTTTTGCAATCTGGAAGCTGCTAGCACTCTAAAAAGCTTTCCCCAAAACCACCTTCACCTGAAGCTTGGAAATTAATAACTAAAGAAAATAATCCCTTAGCAAAGAATCACTTTATTATAATTCTTAAATTATTTTTTTATTTATTTTTTTTAAACTAGGTTTTTACCTGATCATGGCTTGGGAAATATCGAATAAACATTCCCAGAATTCCCCCAGCTGCTATGCCAACAGCAACCTCCAGCACTCCACGGAGCACATTGTACAGAGTAGAACCTATTTTGCAAAAGAAAACCATGTTCAGTAAGCCATACACAGACCTTCACTCAAACCAGGCTCTTAGACCTATGAGGGTGATTCCAGGACACTGTCTGCTTTAAATTACTTGGGGCAAAGGAGTTCAGGAGGGAACCTATGGGCCTGAAGGAACTGGATGGTGCAACTTTCTTTCTCTGAAAGCTCATGCCAAGAAAGTGTGCAAGAGAAGTCAGAGAAAGAGCCCTTGTAAGAACACTGCCAAACCCAGAGAAATTTCAAAGCATTATGTTGGGCGTGCAGGGCCCAGACTTGGCAGCTAAGGGAGAAGTCAGGGAAAAATGTTCTCTGAAAGTTATTGTGACCCACAACTCAGAGCTGACAGTGTTACACTAGCTTTTGAACATGGGTAATTTCCATCTCAGTACTTAAGGCAATACCTGAATTTTATAATGAGATGCCATTAAGTTACAAACCAGTCAGCCATAACAGCACATTCTCCAAAATATCGCTGTTCTGCATTTCATCATGAGCAGATTAGCCAACATACCAGAGGAGAAAGCCATCCCAAGGCAAGTGTTGAAGCCTGTGATAGCCAGAATGTCATCGATGCTGCCAGCTGCCATTAGCAAAGTTGGGACACCTTTCTCCACCCCATATCCCCCAGCTTGTAAAATCAGCATGGAGGGAACCACCACAGCAGGGGAGACTGCACCTAGAACAAAACTGAAAACACATAGGTTCAGCATCTCAAAAAGAAAGCACTGAACTGAAAGAACTTCAAAATATTCTGACCTTCATTCTTTTGAAGTATAAATAAGTAGACCTCTATGTAAAGTATTTTCTCAACCTTTCCCCTCTAATTACAAGCACGGATGATTCTATGCAGATTTGCAATCAGCTCTTACTTTCTGTCCAACTCAGTACCATTAAAAGTAAAAGGCTCCACAGACTAAAACTGGAGAATCCACTGCAGACCAGTTATGCTCCCTGATAGATGCCTTGATTGTCCCATTTGGAAGCCTGGTTTAGATGTGCTTGTAATTCTGTAGCCCAGCTCCTCCTCACAAAATTCAGCATGTATCAGAGGAGTTCACCCACCTTGTTCTTGTGTATGGGTCTGGCCCAAGTCCATCAATTTACATAGGACTAGGTGGAAAAGGTCTTCTCTTCAAGGATGTTACTCTAGAATATACCATGCCATAACCTTATCCTTGACTTGTGACAGGAAGGCTGTCCTAAGTGCATCTCTCTACGTGGAAGTTCTGAATTCCAGTATGAATATTTTCTAAACTACGGTATAATTTTCTGTCCTTAAAAAGCACCCTGTGTTGTGGTTCAAGACTCAGGGATTGCACTATCCTTCTTCCTTCTTCAAGTACTTAGATCACAAACACAGAAGAGTAATGATGCAAGTACTCCTCTGCAGCCTGAAAATATGACCTTTAAATTAGCCACAGGGCCAGACACAAATGCTAAGCAAAAGACCACAGGGGCTAAGCACAGCTTCCCAAATGGCGTTGAACTGCGGTCTCTGCTTGGCACAGAGAACTAAAAACACTTGGATCGTTTAGCTGCAGCCTGAAAACCAGCACTTCTGTCTCACAGAAGAAAAGGCAGTACATTACCCCAATATAAATGCCCATTGCCATGGGAGATGCAGGAACAAGTAGGCAAGGACAGCAGCTGTGCCTGTTTCTGAGAGGCACGGTCCGAAAGCAAGCCGCAGACAGACAGCTTTGAGCTTCCTAAGAGCCTGCAATCACACAGGCACAAGAGTGTTGGTACCCTTGGCTTTACAGAGAGGAAAAACATTTACAATCTGATCTGGCTTGTTCAAGAATCCTGTCTGAGCTGCACTATAGGACATGACATGGCCTAAACTAGAGATAGGCCCAAGCCCAATCAGATTTGGAAATAAAATGTAAAGTGTGGCAGTGAATCTAGGTTTGACAAGGTTCCTGAATGTCACAGGAAGGAGTGACAGAAAATTCTGTTTGGCTTCTTGTCATTTTCTCCATCCACGAAAGGTTTTACTATAGTCCCAGAAGTTGCACGAGCACTCCTAAAAATTGCCCCAAAATCTATGAACAAATTATAAAAAGCTGTAGAACGACATCAACTTGGCACAAGGAGCCAAGCATCTTTCAGCTGTCTCTCACTTGATATTCACAGGTTAAACTCCTTTTGGCTCAGCAACTTAAAAAAAATAATTTCTAAACTGGCTTGTAACAGCTGTCTTTAATAGTTAGTCACAAACATGAGTCTGCTAGGACAGGTCCCTAATTTTGACATGGAATATATATATATAAAAAACAAAAACAAAAACAAAAACAAAACAAACAAACAAACAAAAAAAAATCAGAAAAAAAAAAAAATCAGTGAGTTCCACTTTTTACCAGTTCAGTTTATCCCAGCATAATCAGGGTTGAGCAGAGAAACAGACTTCTTTGTCTTTAGTTTCAATTACATGAGGAACAATTTCAACTGCATCAAAGCATTGCCACACACAGAGTCCAAATGACAGTTTTGTTGCCACATGGAAGAAAATTTAGTCTTAAAGGAAGTTCCCTCTGAGAAAAAAGTTGTCATGAAACAGAAAGAAATGCAGCCTCACAGAACTGGACATCCAAGCTGTGTCTAACAACATGCTCATACAAGCCTCAACGTCTTGGAAAATAAGATGATGATAACATAGGAAAACACATTTTTCAATATTGACAAAACCTTATTTTCCTAAATAACTGAAGCGTTGGTAACTCTCTAGTTTTTCTTGGTTAAGAAAAATCAGTTTAGATGTTCTAAACTACTCATACTTTACCTAAGTTTTATATAAACTCTGAGTGGTTCCTTCAGCAGGCAGGGTACAGCTTTACTTCAGCCAGCTCATTTTGATTAAACAAAACCTTGTCTTCATCAGTTTATGAAATATCATGTTTCTTAGGGTGCAGAGAATATTTTTTGTTCACAGGACTGTTAGGGGCTTCATTATGATGAGAATCATTGTTTCAGTAGTGCAGCAGGATTCATTTGCAATTAACCTATTTGCATTAAAATGGCAATGATTCAAAAAAATAGTAAAAAAGTCACACAGGGTTTACACTTTTTTGGTTGGTTGGGTTTTTTGGATTTCTGGCCACACAAAAACATTCTCTTTCAAGGACTGGGGATCCCTTCCATTACCTCAAATTTTAATTACACACTAACAGGGAGTTTGTCAGGGAATGTAAACTCTTCCTGACAGACCATGACAGCACACATATCCTCAATTTGTTCCACTCACAAAATTCAGGAAATGAAAATAACCATAATATCAGTTTTCTTCTTTTTTTTTTTTTTTTGATTGCTTGCCTACTGTACAAATCCAACTGCAAATATTAACATACATATAATTATACAACAGAAACGATGCTTTCTGTAATGATCTAATCTACAGATACTCCAAGACTGAGCAGTTAAATATTTTTAATGGAACCAATTACTCAATTTTTTTTTTTGTTTTGTTTTGTTTTTTTTTTGTTTTGTTTTGTTTTGTTTTTTTGGTTTTTTTGTTGCTGTTGTATAGTCTGCCACACAGAAATGGCTGGTGCCATACCTTTGGATCCAGGCCAAGTCCTGCTCGGGTCAAGATAATGGAAAGAGCAATATTCCTCAGTGCTGCAGACCAGCGTAGGTTTATCTGGACAAAGTCACTGATGAATGGGGTATTTCGGATTAGGAAACCAGCAAGTAGCATCCCTTAATCAAAACAAATAATCTCCTGTCATATTATATTTGTTATTGTACAAGAAAAGCTTGCATAGCACTCTTAAAAATAGATACCATATCATGTTTTTATGAGAGAAAAAGAAACAAATTGTATTCCAAATTATTAGCTGTGTTTTAACAATGGGACTGAGGCATGACAAGAGATAAATGCATTTCGAAGCAGTGAAAAGTGGCCTAAGAACACAGCAGGTCACCAGTGAATAAATCTGCAGGATGCTGATAAAGAGTTTTAGTCTGAGTCAAAAGAATTTGGCTTTGTTTACCAGGTGCAGATCATACTTACCATAAGAAAAGACACCACTGCATGCTTAAAGATTTTTTTCTTGTTAGCTTGTTTTAATACAAAAACAGGAAGACCATCTAATATTGTGCATGCATCTCAGAAGCTGGGAATTGTTAAAAATCCTATTAAGTATAAGAAATGCAGGTATCATAGGAGCCATAATGCTGCATTCATTAGGAAATATAATCTAAACCAGCTCATCATGGACTAACTTAAACATTTTAAAGTGCTCTGGCAACGAAACTCTTACATGAAGAGAGGACAAAAAGGGGAAGGGAAATCAGAAACTTATCCTCTATTTGAGCTACCTGCAAGATGCAACATTTTACAAATATTAGTAAAACTGTCCAGAGACTTCCTGCAAAGCTATCCAAGCCACAGCTCTGGAAGGATATGGAAAAGTACAGGAAAAGTTGACTTTAAATATGGACCTACAGAGATTCATTGTGAGTCCTGATGATTCAAAGATACATTTTTGTCGCATAATTTTATATTAGTCATGTTTAGAAACAGGAAACTAAAAAAAGACAAAAAGTAAAAAAATCAATGTGTTCAGGTTGGTCCCAGTGTGAGCCTTGACTGTGAACTTGATTTGTCCTGGGATGCTGTAAACTTTTCGACACTGTTTCTACCACCTCCTGGAAAAAAAACCCAATCAGTGTCATAATTAATCTGTGGTACCTCATGACAATTATATCAGGCTGGCACTGTGATCACATGCTCTTTGCAACGTCTGCATGAGGTCCAAGTCCCTGGCGCTACCCTAATCTAGAAATCTACATAACAAAGCAAAAATGTCCAGCTCAAAGGATATCTTCACTGATTTGCACCATGCTTTCTGCTGCAGAAACCTCTCTGCAACATGCACCTAAAATATATTATGTGGTTGTTTCAGTACCAATTTCACTCCTTTTTTTCCTGAGAGAGAGGCTCATAACAAGGGGATAAACAGAATATTCAGAGACATCTCATCTTCTGAGTCATAGATTTCTCTAATTTTCCTCAAAGACTGGGGATTGGAACAATGAACTCTGCCCTAAACAACTCAAGAGACATGTGCAGTCATGCTGAAGTTTCTGTTGTCCAGTATTACATGTCTGACAAGCAGTTTCATGTCAACTCATAACTTCTAGATACAGATGTAATTAAAAAACTCCCAAACAAGCAGAATCCAAATGGTCAGAAATACTTCTATTTGTTTAAGAGTGGTGGTTACTTAGAAAGGGCAGGCTCCCTGCGTGTGACATTCAGTGTTCATATTGCAGACGTGCATGCCATATGCAAAACCTCCCTCCCTCTCATTTGTATTTTTTTCCTCTGGTGAAATTAAGCAGCACAAGAGCACACACAAGAGCTGCCTGGACAGAGCTCCTGCATGGGGCACAACAGCAGCTGTGCAGGCTACAGAATCACACCCAGGCACTGCAGGCCCACTCTGCCCAGGAGTTTTAGTGTCTGTCAACAGCTTTACTCATTTATACACTAATCATAGCAAGGGGACAGGAGCTTCTCACAGCTGGTGAGAAGAACCTGCAGCTTTATTTCCAGCTTCACTGACATCACAGCACTTCAAAATACTGTACTCATCTAAGCAAGTACAAAACCTCTGCTAGGAAAGAAACCTGAAAAGATTTTAAAGATGGCAGAATTAACATTATTTTCACCTCCTATTTCTGTTTTGCATTTTTATGTAAAATAAAATAGGATGTTGATGTGAAAAAAAAGTTAAGATTGAATCAGAATAACTCTCTGCAGAAGAATTATTCCTTGTTGTAAATTTATTTTCTCAGGTTTCAATTATATTGATATAAAAGAAGGAGATTAAAGAAATCCTTTGGACTTCGAGTAGTAGGGAATTGCTGTAATGTTTTCTTTACATTTTCATTTTGCGAGATACTGAAGAAACAGCTCAGCAATAATTTTGGAAAGAGATTACTATTCAACTGTAAGATGATGTGTGGATTAAGATTCCTGTTTGGTATTATTAAACCCAAATTTTAAGTAACTGTGACAGAAGGATCTGAAGGACAATAAACTTTGAGTCTGTCAGCATACAGTTCTCCGACCCACAAAGAATTAAGAAGAGAGCCTTAGTCAGTTGCACCTGAGCCATTCTGGGATAATTTTGCACCTTTTCAGAGAGGACCAGAAAAACCATTTGGAAAAGCTCCAGATTTTGAATGTGACACAATTTATTTGCTCCCAATCTAAACATGTCTACGGTACAGAAACTACTTGATGGTTTAAACAACACAAAATATGCAGGAAGAAAAGAAGGAAGGATATCTTACCCAGAAGAGCAGGGAGAGGGGGCAGTGTTCGTATTTTAATGAATCCAAAAATTTTACCTCCGATGACAGCAAAGAAATAAAGAAACAGAATTCCAAAGAGATTTCCCCCAGGGAGACACTCAGCCCCAGTTATGGACCAAACCACAGCCCAAACCAGGACCACAAATGCAACTGGAACGAAACAAAAAATAATTACTATTTAATCATCTCTCAGAAACAACTTAGCTGTTAGATCACATTTGTTTTGCTATTAAAGAAATAAGTTAGCTGTGACTTTTAGAAATTAAATTACTTACCTTTAATCATAACAATGCAGTTAATCTTTGATGGTCCCTAAACTGATATTCTTATTTTATAGATGCTAAAATACTTTAAAATTGGGAACAGGAACATCATTAAATATCAAAATAAATTTAGTGAGCCTTGGTCTGCTGTGAAAAGCACTTTACAGGTTCTAAACTTAAAGCAAAGACTTTCACTAACTTATCTTGCATTTGCTTATCTTCCTTCAGCTACTTCAGAACCACAGTAAAATCTACTGCTGAACAGCCTGGCATATCTTCAAGCTGATGACTCCAACTCCAGTCTAATTTTAAAAAGAATTGAAGCATAATTTTTTGGCTGAATGCGTTTGTGCAATACATTGTTATCCCTGGAAAAAAATTCTGAAGAGGGTCATGTCCCTGGATATCTGGAGTACAAATACTTCCCTTAATACAGCAATCAAAGAAGGGTAATACAGAGGGGAAAAAAATCCTGAAAAATATTATGAGAACAGTGTGTGAAAGTATTATAAAATATGTGAAAACATTATGCTCTTTCAAGGTTCACAAATCTGTTCTGACAGTTGTCCAATAAGAACAGGCATGCATACATATAAAACAGAAGACTGAGGAAGAAGAAAAAATGTGTTTAAATGTCCTGCATTTTCAGATTGGAGTTCTCTTAATCTTACTTGAAGATAACAGGTGGCAAAGGAAGACCTGTAGTTTTCCAAACAGAAAAGTTTAAGAATTCCAAGTGGCTGTGGAAGCAGTCAAAGACACCCCTTTTGTTAGGTGAAATCTTAAATAGCTGGCTAGCCAGGCATGTCTTTTGGAAGTTTTTGGTTTAGGACAAATTCTAAATTAAATAGATCAGTTTGTCTTGTAGTGAGGACTCTTGGCTTTGCAAGCCTGTGGTATTAAGGACAAACTATCAAGACAAAAATTAGGTCTTTCTTCTGATAAAAATAGTTTGCACTGCAAAACATACATATCATAGTAAACACATGACACTGGAGAAACAAAAACTACTTTCAAACCTCTAGCTAAAACATTCAAGCAACATTGTGATAACTAAAACACAGCTATTTCCATTCATTATTTTCAAGGACAGTGGACAAATATCATCCCATTCAGAGAAATAAGTACTTCATTTGCCATTTCTCATTTTAATTAAACTCTGCCTCTCTTACCTACCATTTGTCACTGTTTGGGCCAGTAAACCCTCAGGAGGACAAGCAAATATTTGCCTCCAAGTTCTTGCAGGTATTGAAGACCCTGCTGTTGGTTCTGGAAGTTGCTGAGTGCAGTGGTTCAAGAGAGCAGTTTCTTCTGTTTGTACATTCCCATCAGTACCTTTGGCATCTGCTGTTGGTCCCTGCTGAATGCAAACAAGGAGACTCCCTCAGAAGTGGCACTGAAGGTATTTGAAGCATTGTACAACACCTCAAGTCTGAGATGCACTGGATCCATACTGGCTACAGATGACTACATTAACTAAACAACTACTACAGGAATGTCCAGCTTTTATGTATTTTTGGCATTTTTGGCCCTGTCTGTTTTTTACATGGCACAAGGAACTGCATGTGAGAAACTGCAGGACATTTGCCTTTATATCTGCAACTGACAGGGCTGCTGTCCCCATAGTTACAGCACCTGTGCAGTAACAATATTTGCATATTTGATGAAGAAGCAGGCCAGGCTCAGCTTGTCTTGTGTACAAAACTAAACATTTATTAATATTTTCTACTATTTGATAAGGTTCTGCTTTTAAACTGGATTTCACAATACACTTAATGATTTGCATCATTCCAGTGAGTTGGTGCTTTTAATATAACTCCTAAATAACTTCTGTTGCAAAGCCTTGAACCAAAATAACCAAAGATGAAAGAAAGAGCACAGCTGGCCAGCACAAGCTTTACTCACATGATCCATTGCTGGAAGGCTCAAGCTGGGAAGTCAAAGTAGAGATGGAGAAATACTACCCTGGGAGTTATTCCCTTGAAGTTCCTTGAAGCTGTTCTCTTATATTGGTATACCCAATTATCATATTCATAACCAAAGCACTTTTTGACCATTTTTGGATATGTCTCACTTAATTTTAGCATTATTTTTGACAAGTTAATCATCTGCCTTCCTCTATGATTATTCATGTCAGCATATTGTCATACTGTAGACATGGAATTCTGCTTAAAATGTGGTTTGGCCCTTCTCCAGTAATAGTTCCACATTTCTGATTATTTTTCTGTCTCTTCCCTCTCTATCTATATATATGTATACATTCCTTACTCACAGTCATGACTGGAACACAAATCTCATGAGCTTTCAGCATGGAGTTACTTGTTCACCCAATGATTCCATGATCACCATGTGCATAAAGATGTGCCATATAGACATCTATATGAGATACACTACATATTATATGCTTACTTTTAAGTGCCTTTTACATTAAGAATTTTATTCTTAAAAAAGGGAAAAAGGAAAAGGAGGGTTCTTTCTGATTAAAATGATACTTTGAGATCCTAGTTAATCACCTCACTTTGCTCCTGCATGGGAATCATGCCATTTCTCTCACATACTGATGGTTCAGAATCTTCAGTGTCATTTACATCATCCTTTACCATTGTTGCAAACCTAAAGAAAGAAATAAAGGTGAAAAAGTTAAAGAGAAGCAAATAATCACAATTTCCGAAATGGATGACTTCTCAGTGATGTTGTCTTTTCCTTACAGATCAGGTGGAAAAATCCTCTCAGCCCAATTTCAAGTTTAATGGTTTTTGTGTCCTTCTGTATGCTGTCCCTAAGAAGACAAGAGACAGAAAATAATTGAAGAACAGTATTAAGCTTAGACATTCAAGCACAGAAAAAGAATCTGAGTTTTAGAATCACAAATATCTGTGCTAACCTCTTCATTCCTTCTTTCAGCACATAATACAGGTTATTTGCTGTCAGCACCACTTAGCAGGACCATGAGTTCTGAAAGTGTCACAGACCCTGTGAACATGTCAGTGCAAGTGACCATTTAATGAAGTCAGAACAACTATAGTTTTTAAAACTCCAAAAGGTTTCTAAAGCTTCAAGAGGGAACACTTTTCCCCTAAATTAAGCCTGACTGATCCAGGTTGATTTTCAGAAGAATTTTAAGAATGTGTTTCTATTAGATGCTACTAGTTACAAACACATGGACTGAGTATCTATGAAAGTGAAGATGCCTGTTTGAATAAATCAGGACTTTTCAGAGCTTGCAGCCTGATTAAGGGTGGCTTTTTTTTACTGATTATATCCCATGGAAATACTTCTCAGAATGGGAAATAAGATCAAAGTAATTTGTGGATAATTAACACTGTATTTGCTCACTCTCACTGGTCCACTTCTTGTCCCATAGATATGGCAGTGTACTGTTTTGTATGTCAGATTTTTTTTGGTGCACATATTTACTGTAGTTTCACAAGTGTGAGCCATCAAGGGGGGCAGGCATTTATCTGGAGACAAGGCTTGATAGTGTTCTCTCTTACAGCAAAGGTTGGCATATATTCTCTATCAGCTAAGTTTCTTTCAAGTCTTTTACACTGCTCTGGCTACATAAAACACCAGTGAAGTTAAGCCAGAACTTCTGAGCCAAGAAATTCCTTCCTTGCTAGATGGTTGGAAGTAAGTCAGAGCTGATTCTCACAGTTATCAAGCCTCAGGTTTAAAATGAAATATTTGATATTTGGGAATGGCTGATACCATAAAGACAAGGGCCTGTGAGGTTTTGTTTGAGCTGTTCTGATATGAAGCTGGCCTGAGGCATGACCAAGGCATAGAAGAATACAGAGCCATAGGAAAACACTTTGTGTTCTAAGTTAATAGTTTTGCTTTTTTTTCCCCTTTCCTTTTTAAAGGTAAAGTATTTATTTCCTCAATTTTCAGTACTTTTCTGTATTTTTAATTAGCACTTGTAGACCCAAATAGTTGTGCTTTCAGGGTTTTTTTAATGGCATCAGGGTTACTTTTGGTGATTTTTTTTTGTTTGTTTTTTTTTTTTTTTTTTGTTTTGTTTTTTTTTTCCTTCATTCTTTCATTAGGGCCACAAATCCACAAATGCCAGTCTTCCTAACCAGAATAGAAAGTACCAGGAACCCACCAGCGCCTCGCTCCTTTGCTTCACTGACCACTCTCCCAGGATGGATTTATGTACTTAATTTTGTACTTGTTTTATGTGCAAGCAAAGGAGAGAAAGATATTGTTCTCCATCCAGCTTTGCACGGGCAACATCCCAGATCAGTCACGTAGCTGTTGACATAAAATACATTAACGCTCCTGAGAAAGGCAAGTCCACCTCGCCACAGCTTCAGCTCCTGAAAGCACTGTTCACAGCAGCTTGTGGGACAGGAAAGATTGACTAAGCAGGGATATTGAATGTTCTGTTTAACAGGAATGGTATCAGGGAGTGAATGAGGAATCCAACAGTGCTGTCCTTATCTGTTTTGTGGCAGGTCTTCACCGTGCTGGCAGGATCAAGAACCTACGTTCAAGAACTGTCCCTTGGATCAATGGGACCAGAGTGAGCAGTTAGTGTACTTATGTCAGCGTGGGTCTTTTGAAAGTTCACAGGTTTGGAGGTTTTTTTAAGGGGGAGAGGGGCTTGTTTTGGTTTTTCAATTTCAAGTTCTATGCCAACAAAAATCAATGATTGAGAAATCACTGAGTAAAATTCATACCTCAGGGTTAAGGCCTGTCCCATGGAAACCAGCCAGTAACAGACCTATTTTAGTACCTCCCTGTAAAATACACTTTTCTTGTTTGGAAAGCAGAAAGGCTTGGATTAGATCCTCTAATTTCAGTTGGTTTTGAATGGGTAGTGAGAGGGAGCTGACAGGGACAGCACGTGCATGCCTATGGCATGAGCTCTGCTGCCTCGGTGACTCTCAGCATTCTGCTTTGCACACAGAAGCTACAGAAAGCAATGCAAATGAAATACCACAAACACCACCAGAGCAACTGGCACTCAGAATAAATAACGATTAAAACACCCAAACCATCATTATACACAAAAAGGCGCTAAGTAAACCCGGGAGCAGCCTCCTGCCTGCCAAGCCCCGCTCCGGTCACCCGTCCTGCTGCGGGGGATGGGGATGCAAGGAGACAGGAGGGGCAGGAAACTCACCTGGGGCACGGCGGGGCGCAGAGCGAGGGACGCGCTCCCCTCACAGCCTCTCCCCGGTGCGTCCCCGAGCCGGGCACCGGGAGGGGACAGCCGGGAGCTCCGCTGGAACGGCCCCGGCTCCTCCTCCCCCGCAGCTGCTGCCGGCGCAACAAGCCTTCCCTCCACAGCCACGGCTTCCCCGCGCCAGCAGCTGCCGCTGGGATGCCCCACAGGGCTTCTCGCCCGCCTCGCTGGATGCCTCACCGCGGGAAGGGCGGCAGGAGGCTGGCCGTGGTCCGAGCTGTCAGCTTGGGGGGAGCGAAGGACCGGACTTGAGCCCATCCGAGGCTCCGGAGACCCGTTAGGGCACCCAGGAGGAAGATGGTTGTGTCTTCCACAGCCAGTCCCCCATGACATTCAGTGCATCCCCTACAGACGAAAAAGGCTTTCTGTGCTGCCTTTGCCGTGGCTGTGGGAAGATGCATGGGGAGGCTACACGCAATCCTTTAACCCAGACTACAGCACTGGAGGAGTTGGAGTTTTGGTGCAAGGAAAGGGTAAGGAGCTTTTGCTGATTCTGCTCTGGGTGCACACAGATAAAATGCACCGGGACAGACAGCAGAATTAAAAAAAACCCAACCAACTAACCAATCCCCCCAAAACCACCCCAAACAAACACAACTTGCATATTTATGTTGTACCCATCCCGGCATTTCGACTTCCTAAAGATAAAGCAAGTTCATCCCCCTCATTTGTAAGTGCACATGAGGTAGTAAGACAGAGCTCCTCTTTTTCTCAACCCTAAATTTGCAAGCTGCACTGAGTGCGTGTGAAAGCAGAGTCAAATGCCACATGTTGCTACTTTGTTCCTGGTATCATCACACAGAACTAAGATGACAACAAATTCAAGAGAAAATGAAAGCATTTTTTGATCAGATTATTATTTTTTTTTTTCCCAGAAGGACTCAAATCAGGGAAATCCATTCCTCCCTCCCCCATATGAGAAAGTTTTGACCTACAATCTGAAAAGTCAAAAAGCCTCTTTATATTATCACTGGGGTGGAAAGAAAACAGAGAATTACCCAGTTCCATTAAAAACAGACCAGGGAATTAGGTCAAGAGAGCATTAAGAAGCATTTTCCCTTAAATAATTCCTGCAAGTCTGCTGAAAAACCTCATGACATTGGAACACATTTCAGAGTTGAAACTGTTAACACTTCTATGAAAAGCACTGCTAATACGGCAAGAGGCAGCAAGCTCTGATGGTTTTTACTTTTCTGGTCCACCAGATTTATGGCCTACCACTAAAAATGCCCTTTGTGCCTTTATTGCAACTTAAGGGCAGGTGGTACTTATTTTCTTGCCCAAGTGCTTTGACAAAAACAACAGCAGCTGCCATTTTTGAGCAGCAACTGTTTACTACAATCACCAACAATCACTTCTAAGTGAGCTTAGAAACACTAAGTCATGATGGTCAGTATGCAGTAAGTATAATGAATTTTCTCTCAAATTCTTAATTATATTTTCACAATACACAGTACGTATTCCCTGTGTTACTGCAGTGGGGAAATTTTCTCTTTTCAAGGTAAGCCTTCTGCATCTATTACAAAAACAAACTCCAAGGTCAGAATGCTCCAACCATGATTAAAGGTAAACGTTAAACCCATAATGAGCCCAATGAAGTCAACATCCACAATTACAAAAGAAGGACTTTGGCTTTTGTATTAAACTCTGAAACCATGTCCTGCCAGCCTCAATTTTTAATATTTGAATTTATGTCAGTGAACATTTTTGGAGCCATTTTGGATAACTTTGGATTTGTGCCCCAGCTTGATCCTGCTTGGCTGCCAGGGTCACTTGATTGAAATATTAGATTCACTAAAATGCCATAAACAAACTCCAAGGTCAGAATGTCCAACCATGATTAAAGGTAAATGTTAAACCCATAATGAACCCAATGAAGTCAACATCCACAATACTTTTCTCATTTGTAAAATTTACATTTACATAGAATTATTTTGAAATAAGAGGCCAGATTTTAACTAGATGTGTTTCATTGTCTTTGAAATCAAATAATTTATATTAATGTTTCAGCTGATACTGGAAAGCCTAAGTAATAATTTTATAAACATGGCAGTTGTTGTTACAGAAACACACACACAATATTTTATATTTTTCCTGTGCTTTAATTACTGATCAATCATATTCAGTAGCACTTAGTTCTTAATTACTCCCTCACATATATATAATGTATATGAAGATATGTATCAAATCACATAGTTTCATTTATGAACTAGATAAATGGACCTATGTTAAAAGTAACCATATTTATAGGCAGTCACCATGTAATTCATGTTTTTAAGCAGTATGTTAACAAAACAAATGCTTTGTGAATTCAGGTTCTTCATTGCCTTAGATCTCTGGGTCATGACCTCTATTTTTTCCCACATTATAAAACTTGATACTAATAGATTTCTGTTTCAAATAGAAATTTCTGTTCAAAGCTACCATCTACTATCACTATAAAAACATCAGCACATACTCATGTAGAAACAGTCCTTTTCAGAGAAATTTTGCCTTGTGCTTTAGTGTGAACTGTATTGGTACTTGAGAATAGGCATAGAGCACCAAAGTGTAGCACCTAGCAACAGATTTTACCCTTAATTTGTCCAACATTAGTGCCTTATTTTGGAGAGGAATATATTGGCTCTATCTAGAGTGGTAAAACCCACTCCTTTTGCTTTTGTGCTACAAGTCAAGCATATTCATGAAGATCCAGGCATGTATTTAAGAATCCTCCTGTCACATATACCCCCATCCATACCTGCTAGAGTACTGCCCTTGCATAGTGGTTCCTGTACATAAAAATTTAATTGTGAGTATTTAACTTCCAAATACCTTGTAAAATTAGAATAAAGATAATAGTTAATTCCTTTCACTCAGATTCTGCTTAAAACTCAACTCAGATTTTGCAACTTGAATAATATTTTTGGCCTCCTGAAATCTTAAACTTTAAACTGCTGTTCTTTCATGGTTTTGAAGCTGCAATAAATTGAAGCCACATGAAATATGTTTTACTTCTGTGTTTCTCCATTTAAGGAAAAGTTAATCAGTAAGATCAATCTAGAGAGAGATAGCAGCAAATCTGTTTGGAAAGGCATCACATGCATGATCTCAATCTTTGTAAGAAAAACCATCCTCATTCTTTGCCCATCACAGTATGAATTTCCATTTGCAGGTAGAGTCAATCACAAGCTCCATCCTCCATCGATGATTAGTTCATTACCAGTCACATAGGCAGACTGAAATTACATAAAATAAACAATGATTTCAAGTAATTTTTATGGCTATTAATTACAGGGAAACACTTTCTTTAAATTAAATTTTTTTTTTTTGTTTTACAAAAATACCTAAGTAATATAATATCTAAATCAAAACAAACATAGAAATTAAAGCTTTTTACCTAATTCAAGGAAGTCTGACAAAAGTGTTATTAGAGGGATTAAGATGAGAATGCATCCTGAGAGCACATATTTACAAAAGCTAGACTTCAGATATCTTACCTGCAGGAATAAATACCTCACACTATGATATTATGAGGTCTGTCCAGGTGGGCAGAATCTGACCAGGTCAGCCAATTATAATGGGACCTAACTAAAAATTTGGATTATACAGATAGTGAGGTAAGCAACTGAGCTGTTGACATTCTTCTCTATGTCAGTGCTAAAACATGCTGAATATATTGAAAAAATAGAATCCTGTTTACAGGTTGAAAATCCTGCGAGCAGACTAGAAAAAATTATTAGCACTATGAAAATACTAAAACCAAGATGAAATTGAGAAACAGACTACTGATAGATAGCAACATTAATACTGAACTAAATCCATGGAAGTATTTTGGTATGCACATCAGGACTGCTGGACACATCCAGACAAATCCAGTCCAGTTTTTAGTCTCAGTAAATTTACAGTAGCTGAAATAACATTGGTGTGTGTTCATCAGTGTTGGTGCTGCTTGCAGTGGTCACCAAGAGTCTGGTGTGTAACAACCACAGTGGGTCTGTTTTCTTTATGCTGGAATGGCAGATTCACCCTGAGCATTAGCTAAAATCTCCAGCAATTCTACTAATTCTACCTCCTTAAAACATGATCTAGCCATGGTGCAGGCTTGGTAAAGCTGACAAACTCATTTCTCTTCACCATTCAGGATGATGCAATCAATTTGCTCAGGTGACATGAAACCACCAGGTTATGGCACCAAATGCATAATGCCTTGCAATCACTGTCAACATTCAGAATACCTTTTGTATTGCAGGATGAACTCAGTAAAAGAAAATAGTTTGGTTTTTATTTGTGTGATAATCCAGCTCAAAGAGAATATAAATTTTCCTGAAACAAATACCCTCTCTATTGTGAAGCAGCAAAGTAGCATGGGATTCTGTGACAGGACATTTTATTGTCTATACTTACTTCATCAGAGGCCAAGTACACAAAGAGATGGGCCACTTCTTCAGCAGTAGCCATCCTGCCAGTCTTCTGTCTGGCTAGAAAGTCCTTCAATGCCTGGATATACAAGAGCATTTGGTATATCAAAAATAAAAATAAAACCAACATAAAATCCATCTTCCTTTGTTGGTAGATATTCCCATGTCCTTCAAATGAGAACTTGCCATTCTCTAATAAGGATGCTTAAGCTTCCCAAATAATGTTCAAATGCATAGGTCAGAGTGCCCTGTCTGTATTGTTTTTGCACTACCTTGTGGCTGACACATGCCACAATAGAAAATGTCCTCTGCTTTTGTACTGGATACTGTAACCAGCTCTTGGAGTTGCTTCCATGGATGAGACCCTCTACATTCACTAAGCAAGGTTATCCTTCTGAGGCTTCAGTTCTGGTCTGGCATTAAGGCTTCTGTCTCAACTTCAAGCTGACCATACTTTCAAAGAAGACAGCAATAAGTTATCCACAGTACTCTGATACTAAGGATATTCTTAAATATGGGCAGAAGTGCAGCTATATATTCTTTTTCTAAAGAGAGTTAAACATATATACACATGTGACCAAGCTAATAAATTGCTTTCTCACCTGTTCTGGGTTAGGCCGGGCTTGGATTCTTTCCTGTAAAGATGGCGTGTCTACTGTTCCTAAGCAAAATTTTAAATTCAGTGTTAAAAATCAACTGCATCAGCAATCATGACAAAAGTTTATTTGTTCTATTTGTATGTCTTAACACCTATGTGTAACTCTGTAATATTTAGGAGAAAGACTGCAAAGCTACCAATAGAGCACAGAATTTTAAATTTCAGTAGAAGGCAAGACTTTTGAGAATTAGAGTCAATACTTTTTGGATGGTTAAACACTGTTAGCTACTTTGTGCCTGCTTCTAACTTCCTAGGCTGCATCTTTGAAAACAACCACTCAAATACTGTGAAATGTACATATAAAGTGCAGATACTAGGTTAATCAGACTAAAAATCCAGTTTAACCACAGAATACCAACTTTTCTATATTAGGTCTTTCAAGCATGCTCTGTTTTTGTAGACTGCTGGTAACTTTAGTTACCACTTGCAAGCTTATTCTTTGTTTAAAAAGCCAAACAAAATCTGGCCTTCTAGCATTTGCTCCTATTCACAGAATAATGTAAGAACACTTACCAGGACATATGCAGTTGCATCTGATGCCTTGTTCAATGAAATCAGCAGCCACAGCCTTTGTTAGCCCAATAACTGCAGCCTTTGAAGTACTGTAGACACACCTGTTCACCACTCCTAACAGAAGGTCCGTGTTAAGGCACCACAGAAACATAGTTAAAAAGGAGAAGAAAGAAAGAAAGAGCCAAGATTGTTCAGTATGCACCTGCTTCTGGACTCCAGCATTTCCTGTAGCAGCTGTAGCCTCTCCATAAGGGCAGGCTAGCTAGAATGCCAGCTTCCAGGATTCTACTCAGGTATACACCAGAGGAAAGCACACAGTCTTTCAATAGTCTAAGTCTGGGGTCTAGTCTAGAAAATGTATCAAGCAGCAAAGATTTAGAAACAGCAGAAATCCATCTGTTAGTCATGATCAGGTTTCTTTTGAAAGGATAGTTAGAGCACTTATATAATTGTCATTTCTTCATTATATCTCTGAACAGTATATGTACCAAGATATCACTGGAAGCAATTCCTTTTAGTTAATAAATACTAGTAAAAAGGATGCTACAAAACACTGAAAAAGTTCAGAGGTAAGGATCTTGGAGTTTCTACAATTTTCCATCTGTGTCCTTGTATTTATGTTTGAGTTGAATGTGTTCACTTTTTTCCCTAACTGATTCCTCCACAGGATTTAGAAATAGCTTTGAATTTAGAATATCTTCTAAGTTCCAAATTGTACAATATTCATATTGTATACCTATAATCTTAAAAATTTATATAAGGAACTGTAGCAGGCTACTGACCTTTGATGCTGGATGCCACAGATGACATATTTATAATATTTCCAGATTTCTGTTTAAGCATCTGCAAAAGAGTACTTATGTTACTCAAATGCAAACTATTTTGTCATGTGCAGGTTCAGCAAAATAGCCCACAGCAACTCACAGAATAGCCCTGCATGCACTTGATACACAGGGCAACAAAGCTTAATTGGCATGGGTAGGTGCCATTGACTGAAGCAGTAAAGAAGCAGAGTCTGAAATTCTCACTCAGTTCCCCTGAGCCATGCCAGGAAAGGGTTTTTTTCCCCTAGGGCACCACCTCTCAGCCATCTCCCTCTTGTCACAACACTTACACCACATACACATCTGCTCATACCATCTACCAGTGCAGCAACTCACTCATCCCACTCAAACTCTTCTTGTTTTGGAGAAGAACAAAGCACAGCATTCCAGCATCTATGAATTGGAGCTAATTTTCTTTAAGTTATGACCCTTTTAGTCATCCTAAAACCTGATATGCCTGAAGGTGTTAAAAAACCCGAAACTCTGAAAATTAAGTTCAGCAAAGAAAAAAACCACCCCCAAACAAACTAAAATCCAAACTAACCAAGCAAAAAGAACTGGAACAATACTGAAGAGAGTTGTCATCCAGTCATGGTCACAGCTTTCAAGTCTGGCCTTTGCATTTATGGGAATGCAAACACCTTATTCAGTCCACAAGTTTTTGTAGACCCAAACCTAGAGACTATATAAAACCAAGAAGCATCTTTGAGCTGCTACCTTCATTGAATTATTATGCTCTAATCAGCATGTTAGCATCAGCATCCCTGAATTTCTTCACAAGATAGTCTCCAGAGCTGTATAAAATTCATGTTTATATACATTATAAATATTTTGTAGCAATGGTATTGTGCAGCTGTGTGCTGTAGTATAATATGTTAGCACTGTATTGCAATGGCTCCCTTACTGCTCTGCATAGTCTGAAGTATTTTAGCTAGTTCACACAGGCCAAATAAATCTTCTCTACCATATCCTTTAGATAAATGGTCTACTTAAATACTATGCAATGCAGAGAATGTTTTACAATAGGATCACTGTAATCTAAGGGCTCCCCTATCCAAAGCAGCACACTTGTATTTTGTATGTTGTCACAGTGGCAACCACTCTGATCTCTCACACTTGCAACAATGCAGCAGAGACTGAAAGTCACGGGCAGCCAAGCCTTGCCTTTGGAAGGAATGTCTTGATCATTAGGTACATGCTGCGAACATTGAGGTTCATCGTGAAGTCCCAGTCTTGCTCCTCACACTCCAGAATTGTTCCATGATGAACAAACCTAGAATGAGTGCATCAAGTGGATTACTGTCTGTGGTTTATATTTCTGTGGCCCTTTTTCCACCACTATTTTGTAGTAATTAACTTTCCCAACCTTGGAAAGAGTGGGGTAAGAGCACCTTTGTATAATGCAAGCAGCAGTGTATTTCTTCTGGTAGGTATCAAGACACAAAGCAGACTCAATATGTGCAATAAAATGATTGGCAATAGAAGGATTTAAAAAAAGGCACTAGCAGACTGTCAGGCTTTGCTCACTGTTGTGCCAGAAGGGCCAAAGCCATCAGTACAGGGTAACATAGAATGAGGAAAACCTAAGTTCCAGATCTGTTCCATCTTGGTCTGGGTTATGTGGCTGTGCAAAAAAAGTTCAGTTTTGATGAAAACACATGAAGGTTTGTGTAGTGTTGTGTGGATTTATAAGTGTTAGGATAGCATTTAGTGTAAACTGTAATTTTAGCTTAGCTGGTTAGAGAGTGAGTAAGCTAGGCCCCCTGTTCTTATCAGAAGTTGATAAAGGTCTCCAAGACAACCCAGGCTTCTGCCCAGATTGGTTCCTCCCACCCTGAGATCATCCTTTTCCTTCCTTGGCAACTTGTATCCATAAATTACCTCCAAGGTCTAGTGCATGGACGGTGGTTGGTGGACACAACAAAGCCCCCTCCCCAATTTAGCTTGATTTGTTCTTGTTGTTGCAATGATGTTGGAATGTGTACATGTTCTCATTTTATTGGTTTTGACTTGTACCCACCCCCTTGGAATGGAACTGGTAAAAACCCCCCCAGGACTCAGGGTCGGGGCCTTTTCTCGCTCTCTGGGGAAACTCCGAACCTGGGTCCAGGGAACTCCCCTGTGTACCCCAAAATAAAGAACTACTCCCAAAACCCACGAGAAGCGAAGGAGGTCCCTCCTTCTGATCATGGCCTTACAGCTGAGAAAAGATCGGTGCTGCAGATTGACCCACACAAAGGTACTGTCGTTGTATTAAGAGTATAAGATCCATTAAAACATAACAAACAAAACGAATTGAAGTAATAGAAAGTAGTTCTGGAGGACAGGGAAAATGAAGAATAGTAGTAGCAAAGAGAATCCAGTTACCCTGCAATGTTACAGAGCACGTCAATCTTTTCAATCTCCTTGGCCAGATTTTCTATCTGCTCCTTTTTGGTGACATCCAGAACCCGTATTTGAATGCCTAGAAAAAAACATGATATTTGTTAAAATGTATTTGACTAAGGACTAGCTGATTATTTTTCTCATGTGCTGAGGATAGCACTTACAATTCAGTTCACTCAATGATTAAGTTAGTGCAACGTTAATCTGGGACAGTGTATCACACTATTTAAAGTTTCAGGATAAAATTAAAATTATCAAGTGTTTTAATTGTTATACAGCATAACACAAGCAGATGAGCTAGCTTAATTTACCATAAAAACATTCCAAATAAAATTGAATTCTGCTATACTCTCATACAGAATTATAGAACCTACATAATCGTAATGAACTTTCATGCTCCAGAATAACACTTGGAAATAGTTGCATGTCTCTTACAGTGCCATTACATACCACATTCTTATGTGTAGTTGGTGGTATTATGAATGAGCTTTATATAACTTCTTAATTAGGAAAAATTATTTTGCATAGATAATTAAAATCATGAGGGCAGTCACATTGGAACAGGGTCCTGCTAAGGTTATGGAGGAAATTCCATCCTTAGAGATGTTCAGAACTTGATTAAACACAGCCCTGAGCAATGTGCTCTAACCAGTGCCACTTAAGAGTACTACATGGAACTAACTACATGTTGTCCAGAAGTCTCACCCAGCAGATATGATCACATGAAATAATGTAAAGCTGTCTGTAAAGCATTTGAGTGTTGTCTAACTTTAAGGAGAATTTGATTTACAATGGATAAAAACCTGGATTTTTTGGAAACCAAAGCAACAAGCCCATGAACAGGCTTTCTGTGCTTTAGTTAAATGATAGAGACACTTTTGAAGAGATTTGTGTATTTGATCAGACTACAGGCTGGTGATTAACATCACATTGGAATTACCTTTCCTGGATAAAACTGAAAGACTTCAACAATTGACTAATCATCTGTCTAAAGGATGGAAATGGCTCTGAGTATATGGAAAATTATTTCTTTCCTTGTGAGCATACTAGCAGAGGGAAAAAAATGTAACATTTTCCCAAGCACCCTCAGAAGGAACCTGAAAAGCCCTCAAGTTCCCGAACAATTACAAATTGCTTGTGGTGAACTCCAGTTGGCAGACTGATATTCATGCTAAAAGCTGTGCCAGCTGTGATTTTGTGTATTTTACTGTCAGCCTTTAGTAGGAATTCATTAAGTCTACTTTCTTCTCTCAGATCAAGTTAGAAGCAATTTCAGCTGTAAACTACATCCAACTCTTATTTTTTATTTCAATATTGAAAAAGTACTTATTAACATAATGTCCCACTTGTGTCACCTGTGATTAGAAACACATCTGTGCACAACCTGGTCCTTCAAACATGTTCCTGTGGTGTCAGTAGAAAAACACCCTTCAGGCCTGAACATTTGTACAAATGGAATAGGTGTATCTAGTGTTGCTAGAATTTCAGAAAATATATGGAATCTACAAGACAGTAAGGAATGCATTAAAAGGATAAGCCAAGTATGGATCATAGAAATGCAAGACACTAGGTCTACCTTTTTGTATAGTGGGATGTTCTCTTGATAAGAGAAAAGCATTCCATGCCTTCCAGAGTGATGCACTTGATAATTAGCTTAGTGATATCAAAAGGTAACTGAAATGGGTGCTATTCCAGCAAACAAATAACTTCTTCTGTGACACAAGAAAATCAGTTATTCCACGTCTGGAATAATACTCTAATACGCTGACGTTGCAATATCTTACATGCCATATCCCTACTATTTCATACCACAGAATAAAGTGATGCAAACATCAAGAGAATTAGTCTGGATATTTTCTTTTTTTCTGTCTTTTTCAAGCTTTCCTATCCTCAAAATGTATCTCAGACAGCCTACACAAAATTTGGAAGAACTGAACTGGTGCCCCCCCTAGGGCCATTTACCTGGATATTTCGCCAGTTCTTGCAGTTTAGACTCATTGATGTCTGTAGCAATGACTTTGGCTCCTTCTTTAGCAAAAGCCTGGAGAACACAAAAGAAGTTTATATTTAGATATTACAGATCATACCAGAAATAAAATCTGTTTTCTTTTCAGGTGCTTTTTGGCTTGAAATAGAAGCCAAGCCAAGCTGAAGGCAGCTGATCTCTCAGTTTTCATTCTAGGCATATCAGGAAGTTGCACACAACTATGTAACTTTGTGTGATAAGACAGATTAAGGTGTTTTCCCTAAAGGAAGGAATCCATAAATCAAGTAGAGGAACAGTAACTAGACTAAGATAATGGATATTATTATTGCCCTTATTAGCTGCACTAGAAAGCAATAGGGCTAGAATTGTCTGTATTATTAGATTTAAATGAAGTTATGAAATTTGAGAAGGCAGAAGTTGTAAACCAGGATTTATTTTTAACAAAATCCTCTGTATCCAAGTAATTGGAATAGAACAATATTAAAAGGAGCATGACTTCTGATATTTAACCAGACACATTGCTTCATTCTTGACGGCCTTCTCAAAAGCCTCTTTCTTTTTATGGTGATTACTGATAAATCAACAGCTAACAAAGTAAAGTCTGCCAAAAGTATTCTGACATCTTGGACTGTAGCCCCTAATCTTCAAAATAAGTGTCCTAAGTACAGCTTAAGAGGATAGTGACATTAAACATACCAGTCTTCCATGGCTTGTTGGGTATTTACAAAGTGAAAATCTTCCATCAGGAAGATTACCTGCTCCTTGGACTGAGTGATTTATGTAAGAGCCAAGATCTTCTGTGTTCTCAACCACATGCATGAGAAAGTAACCAGTCTGGTAAAAATGCCACAGGAGCTCTTCCTGAGTTTTTGATTACATTACAGAGATAATGAGATAACTCAACTGGGATTTTTATTTTCCATGGAAACGGGAAATAGCAGAAGAACTGGTCAGAAGGAGTTACAAGCTAACTGGAAAGTTAATACGCACCTTGAATTCTGTTTAACAGTAATCAAACAAAGTTTGTAAAGGGTTTCTTCATTGTGAACAGTGTGTTAGTATCATATGAATTTGGTTATCTCAATCATGAATATAGATAAAATACCTTGGCTTTACTGTAGGGGATACTCACAGTTTCCAGCCTTAGACCAGGAAATATTCCCCCATCATCTCTTTTTTCTCCCAGAACAAAGTAACAGAGATATTGGATAAAAGGTACAGACAGCACCAACCATACATTGCTAGAAAAGCAGTTGCAGCTGTCCTCAAATCTTGCTCTTATCCTTATCTAACATCTCCACTCAAGAGTTGAAGATTTTCATAAATTCAAAAAGCAAAAAGCCTGCGTGGTACAGCATAGTGGCTACATTATTCCATGATTTTTTCACTGTGTAGTTCTAGCCTCATCTAAGGTTTATTTATTAAAGGACTGGTTTGGTGCAAATGTCACTGGACAAGCTAGAATGAGAGACTTAGCACAGGCACAGCAGAACAAACATTTTCCAACTTACAATAGCAGCTGCTCGGCCAATGCCCTGTGCTGCCGCAGATAACAGAATGATCTTCCCATCCAGCCTCCCCATGGTGCTGACCTGCAGGCACAGCATGGCACAGAAATTTAACAAAGATAAGCCAACACTATCCCTGGGAATCAGATGCAAATACATTCCCAAAACTAGACATGATCCAGCGTGTACCTCTGCCATCACACTTGTCCTGTTTGGCTGCCATGTGACCCTCAGTTATCCAGGGTTCTGAGGGGCAGGGCTGCCTCAGCTTTGTGGTTTTTTCAGTTATACATAAGGACCTCAAGCATACAAAAGGCATTTGAGTTCAGAAGTTAAGCTTCATTATAACAGAAATTGGATTTGTCTCTTCAACAGGAAAAAAGAGCCAAGAGCAAAGTGCAATACAGTAGTGCGTAACCCAATGTTTCCAATCTCCATGGTATTCTCAGAAAGCAGAATGTGTCTTGTTTCTCTCAAACTACACACACTTCAACTTCCTAGACTGCAATAAATTCCATACAGTGCCCTGGTCTTGGTATCTTCCCTCAGTTGTCTTGGGAATCTTCCAGCCCCAATGAAGTAGGAGGGTGCGGGGGAATGAAGCTGCCAATCTTGCCTCTTGTTCTCAAGGAACACTGACCATGCTTGGGACAAGTAGGAAACCTCTAGAAGCTGCTACCTTAGTCTGGATGGAGCAGCCAGAAGACAAAATACAGCACTGTTCAAGTGCTGTGCTAGGTTTAATGAAATACAGCATGCAAAAATGCAGACAAACAAGTAAAAACAAATGCCAAGTCTCAAAGAACTTCCAAAAAGTGTTCCAATCACAGTATAGTATCTGGAGTTTGTTAATTGAGTTCCCCACAAGCAAAACTCCTGCATTTTCGTAATTCTTCAAGCAACTTTGTCTATGTAGATAGGAGTAAACATATGAACAAAGCCTTTAATATGCACATAAATCCAACACACCAAGTACTTCACTAGGAAATTAAAATAAAGGTGCCATAATCTTCCCTATATTAACAGCCAATGCTGTTCTCTAGAATTGCTCAAAGTCACACTGTGACTCAGATTACTGAGTCAAATTTAGTGTCCTACTTTTTAAATCAATTATTCTTATTACTTGATCAGAAATTCTCTTTTGTTAGATGTTTTTCCTGACAAAAGTTGCAGCAAAACTTCTCCTGAAGGTTACAGATTCAACAAATTAGACTTCTGATGCAACGTAATGGAAAAATTTTTTCTAAAAGCCACCTGGATCAGTTTAAGTACTTCCCCAAATCACCTTAACATGTGGGAAACAAAATGCATTATAAATACATTTTTCAATCTAACAATCAGGTTTTATTAACATTTGCCATACCAATTCTATGAAGCATTTACAAATAAACACTAATACAGTCACTCACCAAGAGATCTCAAACAGCTTTGTTCTATTTACTGACCCTTGTAACAAAAGGAAGTTCTACAGTTTGGGTTTTTTTACTATGCTTGTTGGGATTTGTAGTCCAAGTGCTAAGTTTCTCTATACAAACGTAATTTCCTGTTGAAACATTGAGATACTGCCATCTAGTGAAACACAGGATTTTTAAAAGGTTTGATTTTTCTCCTGCAAAGCATAGGACACAAAAGTATCACCAGCATTAGCTGACTCTCTTACAATGGGAATTCAAGAGATCAGGAAGATTCCCACCCAAAGGCCACAAATATATTTTTCCAAGCAATTTTTTTTTGCATATAAACTATCAAATTCCAAACCAGGACAAAACCCATGTGATTATTTTTGTTGTTGTTGTTAAACTAGTGATTTACCAATGTATATTTTGTTTCTGGTGTTTTAATTTGAATATATTCAAGCAGAATTAATATCATTAGACTAAAAAATTCTATGACAAACTAATTTAGCTATAAGGTCACACCAGACTTAAAGCTACCTGATAGGATTATTAAGGAATTTGGTGTCCTACCTAAACTTCAGTTAGTTAGTTCTCAGAAAAGCCACTGCTGTGGATGAACTGGGAGACACATACACTAAAGTTCAGTTTATCCTGTCTTTCTGCTGAACTATGACAGCTCTCAAGGCTTTCTAAATCAGCTCCACTGTAAAAAA
>WEIU01008401.1:347841-363893 GCA_013389925.1 Aegithalos caudatus
TGACAGCTCTCAAGGCTTTCTAAATCAGCCCCACTGTAAAAAAAAAAAAAAAAAAATCTTTGACTTATTTTGCTAAAACCATTAAGTTTTCTGTCCCTAAGCTTTTGCCACCCAAATCCAGCCACAGACCTGTTGCAGTAAGTTTCTGCTTTTTTTAGTTCAATTACCAGAAAAACCACTAAATCTAGTTGTTCCAAGCAAGTAGTAATTAACAAAAAAACCCACTGGAAATTGTATATAGAAGAGGTAGNACCAGCACTTTGCATTTATCCCTGTCAGAAAATAAATACCTGTGTCTGTGGTCAGAAAGAAGATGTTGCAGTGCCTGACTCTGTAATGGTATTTGGAACCTGTATATTTTTGGCTTGTTATGCCTTTAAAATCTTCCCAAAACACATTCCAAGCCAGAGATTGAGATAAATCCTTGCAACTTCTTAGTAGGTATAGAGGTTGGCAGTTTTCAGCCATTCAAAGTAAATAGAAGGTTGGTTCTTTATTAAAAGAAGTACCTCCATCAGGTAAATAATCCTTGTGTGACTCCAATTCTAGAAAATGCTGGAATGCTCACAAAAATCTCACTGTAGCCATTTGCTTGTCAGGTTGGGTGACCCAAAGAGGACCTAGCATCACAGAGATTTATTCCTATAAAATAAGGATGATGCTTGTGATGCAGGTACCTTTCTTAGGTATGACTTTCTCATGTCTGGATGATGATTTCACCCTTAATGGAGTTGATCTCAGGTTCTGAGCATCCAGTTCCTGTTTAGTTGGCAGTGAATGGCATGGAGAGGAGGAAAGGGAGGAGGATCTGTGTTTTAGACTTCAACCACTTTTTGACAGACTCAAAGAATTAAATAAAATCTGACAACAGGGAACTTCTGGAAAAGTAATTGTTGCAGAAGGTTATAGAGGACAGAAACAAGAAGCATTATAATGATGGAAATTATGAAATCAGTATAAAAGATAGTAATTTGGTAACATTTATCCACTGAATGTTGTAATCAGCATCCTTGGATCATAGCACAAATAAACAGCAAAACCATTTTTATATATTTAACACAAAACTTTATTATCAATTTACAATTTCTTATATAAAACATACAAAACGTAGGTCTCACAATACAGATAAGTAGGTTAATAAGAGTCCATCTTGTCCCAGTGATCCCATTAGTTTTCCCTTCACTAGAGAAGCAGAAGAGTGCTTACTATTAATAAAATCCAATACACAACTTCAGACAGTTGAAAAATGATGCAAAATTCAAAGTTGCTCACGGTACCATAATTGGGTGATCTGCAGAAACTTTTAAGAGGAACTCTTCCTTGATTGTGTGCTCTACAAACAGAAAATCAGTAATTTCGGTTGCAGAGTCCAAAGAGGACAAGATTGTGGTGAAAATGCCGTTTCTGCTGGCTTTAAAAAAGCATCGTATAAAAACCAGAGACTAAGAAACAAAAGGAGTATTTCTTGCCAAGCCAACAGCACTCTGAAGATACAAATACCAACACGCCAGAAAAAGGCTGTTTTAGGAATGACAGAATGTAAAGTTGAGACTGAGAAGTTTCACAGTAGATTAGTTTGTGATCCAGTCCTTTTTCCATTTTGTTCTTCGATACATTAGCTTCTCTTTGCCATCAAAAAACTCCACATCAAAACCCCAAAGCAGAACATCAGCAGATTAGCAGGTTGTGGGGCAACATCTCACAAATGGTTCTCCATTTTTGTCCTCATATTCAAGTTTTCCCAGCTGAATGAAGTAGAAACTCCAAGACAGCAAAGATGGAAGAGGCTGATGGTTTTTGACCTGAAGCAATTGTTTTTTTGTATATGCAGATCCTGGCTGTAGCCACTGCAAGGGCAGCTTACGAGAGAGCATTCCTACTGGGGGCTACAATCAGGGGCTTTATCTCTGTCTGAAGTCCCAAACAAGCGCTTAAGGTGTTCTTCTGTGGACTCTGTGCCTGCAGGTCGTGTATCTGTACATGAGACAAGAACATTAAAGCCCTTCTCAGTTAGACAAGCAGCAGGAATACAGTGATTTAATCTTGATTAGTGTTTTGGATGTCAGCTGTGAAAAAGCTTCCCTCTGAAGCTTCCCTTGTGTTGTGAGGAAAGCTGTGCTATTACCAAGTTGGCCATCACAAAGCCAGCAGTGAGTCATGCTCTTTCTGGAAGTCTGCTACTAATACCTCAAAAACTGGCTACTCTTCAACATGCCTGCTGGGGCCTTCTCAAAGCTGTGAGAAGCATGAGGGCAAAAGGTCACTAAAAGTCAGCAGGCCAGATACAAGAAACCTGAAGTGAGGCTGAGGAACAGAAGTTATCATCAAAACAGCTATTACTGCAGCTGGAGCCAGGCAGAGAGCAGATGCAACATCAAAAACTAAAGTCTACCATCTTGAAAAACTTCAGAAAAAAGTTAACCAGCAGTTAACTAGTTTTATCAGAAATCTGTGCTTAACCAATGTAAAGTTAAAAAGCAAAACATTTTAGAGCACCAGCTATCTAATAACAATATTTTGATGATTCACTTGTCAAAGTCACTCATCGGTATTTCCCCAGAAGAAAAGGAAAAAAAAAAAAGTTTCTATATTCTTTAGTGGGTGAAGGATTCATTTTGGTATTTCAATCCTGTAGAGCATACAGAAGCTTCACAGCTCATATGGTCAGCTTTTCAACAGATGACAAACCACTCAGGAAAACTTATCATGCAAGTTTCAGACCTCAGGCCATCCCTTACATTTTGCATCTTCAGATCTTATAGGACACCAGTAGTATGTTACCCACCTGGTAGTACACCCAAGTTGCAATTATCAAAGAAGTTTGGGGGACGAGGCAGAGGCTTTGGTAGGTCCTGAGTCACTGTTTCCTGAGAAACAGTTTGCTTGGAGGGTGAAGGCTCTTTAAAGAAATATGACATTGCCTTCTTAGGAGACCTTGGTACTGTCTCTCGAGTAGCATCTCTTGAGGATCGTTCTCTCCATTTTAATGCTCTTTCTTTCCATTTCCTGATTTCCTCTTTCAGTTCAAGTTCGTCACTGCAAAGAAAAGAACCCCAGCATTCAATTAAGAAAAGTTTAAAGCAGTTTCTTTAAGGAAAAAATCCTGAATAACAGACAGTTCCTGTATTTTCAGATGACGTGGCACAGACATGGCAATACAACAGCTATGGGGTTTTTTTTATAGCTGTGTGGATTTTTTTTAAGCTAAAATACCTTCCAACATGCAATTCAAGTGTATCTTTCAGCATTTAAGATTCCTGATAAAGCAAGCAATTTAAAGTTCAAAAGGCCTTTATGACTTTTTAAGCCACAAAACTAGCTTTAAATAAAAGTTTATGACGTGAAATGTAAAAATTAATGGTTACTCACTTCCATAGGTGTCCCAGAAAGAAATACTAATGTACATGAATACAACAAATGATTTGACATGTTGCTAGTCAGCTGTCCACTTACCTCAGTAGAAGGTCATTTTGTTTCTTCAGCTGCAAGTTCTCTTTCTGTAGCTTAGCTTGTTCAGATTTTAGAACAAGTATTTGTGTGCTCTGCACAATACCACTGCCACCACCACAAGTAAGGGGTATTTGGGATTGTTGAGGATCTACTTCTTTCAGCACTAGGAAACAGATTTATACATATGTGTGTGTGCATTATTTGGAGTGTTCAAAACCAAGCCAATACATTTTTAGCCAATTCCTTCTTGTGGTCTTATATATGAAACCTCACTGGGTTACAAGTCCCATTACAACAGTTACTCTTTTTTCTACATAAAATACACCTCCCAGTATTCACACTGCCAGGGAGATATTAAGAAACATGACAGATTCTTCACTGGGCCATTTAGAGGTAAAATAGTTATTGTTCCAAGTACATTGTAGCTTTGATTACAACTAGGTATTCATATGATAAGGAAAAAGTGGCAACATGATCTCCCACCACTGCAGCTTATCCCCGCACAAGGGCAAACGTGGCTGGAGGAAAACACAAGAACTGCTGTGATTCTAATGCAGTTTATATGCAGCTAATGTAATCTACTTTCCATCTCATCTTCCAGTGCACCCAATTCTCCTCATACCCTTTGAGTAGAAGGCCTACATCTCCATCTGGTCTTCACCCATATAACCTCAAAACTGAATGTTTAACATGAAAGAATCCCTTCTATTTATCTTGAACTTACCAGTAACATCTTGCTCTTGGTATGCTCTTCTCAGTTCTTCTTTTAGCTTTGTTAACTGTTGTTCTCGGTGCTCTGCAAGGGCTTTATAATTAGCAAGTCTATATGAGGCAGAAGGGAGGGGAAAAATCAGAAAACCTCAGAGTTATTACAGTCTCAGTTGAATTCCAATACAAGGCAAACCCACACTTTACAAGAAAAACTACATAAACCTGGCTGTCAGTTAGATCTTAGGGAAAGTGCACCCAAAAGTTTCACTAATCATTTTTGGCATATCCCTTCTCTCTAATTAAGTAGACAATGCTTTCAATTATTGCTTTCCACTTGCCTTCTTTTGTCAGAATAGTTATTTCATTCATGGCTGAACATGGTTGGTTGAGAAATGTTTGTGGGTGTATAGGGAAGAAGTTTTGTAAGCAACCCAAGGTGCATACAGATTTTACTTTCTCTAACTACCATAAAAACTTACACCACCTCAAGCTGAATGCTTGCTTCTTATTATGTGGGAAAAATAAAGAGGGAAGTAGAAGCTGAGAATAAAGTAGTTGAGAATTGTAAAGATGATAAAATTTGAACTTACTTCACTTCAAAAGAGTTGGATTGTTTCATTCTTTCCAGATCACATTTTACCAATTGTGTTTTGAGATGGTCAATTTCTTCTTTGTATAGCTCAGCACCTTGATCTAATTTTGCCTGAAAATAAAATATTTAGTATAAATAAGAGCCTGTTACTTAGCAATGAAATTAAGGGTAGTTTCCCTTGTATCTTTCCTATAACTAGATTTTGAAGGACAAGACCAGGAGTGGGAAGTTATTTTTCTCTAAGGTAGCTCACATCACCAACCAGCACTATGGTAGCAGTTGGTGTCCTACTCTGTGTATTACATGCAATCATATTTTAGCAAGTTTTGTTGACTTCTGTGCAGATATAAGTCTGGGAATCCTAAAGTACTGTGCAAATATATCACATTGAGTAAATACCTCATGCTTCAGTTTAGAAGTTTTAAAATGTTTAAAATGTTTCAGAAATGCATCACGTACAAGTGACACATTTAGTTTCTAGTATCCTAATATGGATTCTAAATGTTGCCACTGAAGGTTGCACAGGTAGAATGTGAAACTGCCTGCTAAACAGGCAAGTGGGGTGTTTTATTCTAGGAATGCCATACAAAACAAATACATTGACTATGGAGAGCTAAGTTTCACCTACAACTGTTATCAAGCATGCTTTGTGTCTTTCATCAGAGGAGAAAGAGAAGAGTGAAGTATTTTGTTCATACCTGAAGACTCTGCTTCTCTGTTAAGGCAGTCCTGAGGCAATTATCCATCTCATTCAGTTTGGCTTGCAGTTGGGTGAGCTCACTTGTCTCTGTTCTCAGTCTTATCTGTGCTTGTAACTTGCTTATCCTGCCATCTTTCTCTTTGACACTTTCTCCTACTTCATTTATTACATTTTTTAACTTCTGAATTTTTACTTCCATAGCCTATTGAGATATATCAATCAATCAATGAGTTATGAGCAGTTATGTCAAAAGGTAGTAACAGTAACAGCACATGGTCATATTCTCAGCAAAAACTAGCTAACCCAAACCACACAAAAAAATCCAACACTACAGGCTCTATGGCAACTCTTCATATCCAGGTCACTGTTTTCTGTTTTGTGTCACCTTTTAGTCGTCTAGAACACTCGAGTCTAAGAAAAGAAAAAGTGCTTTGGAGAAGGGTAACTGTGACAAAAAATAGGAGAGAAAAAAGTTCTCAATTCCTGTGATTAAACAGAGAATTCTTCTCCAGCTTCATGTGTGACATAGTGAATACCATATACTTACAGGAAGCAGCAAGAGTATCACCCTATTGAAGTTAATACTTCAAAAGCAAATAAAACATTTCACATTAATTTCTAAACTGAAATCTATTTGTGTACAGAAATCAGGCAACTAAAATAATCATGTTAAAAGGCAAGAGCTCAAAAATCCACTTTAGAAATACAAGAGCTACTACAATAAAGTATACTCTATTTGTATTGTGGTAGCATAGATTTACAGTTGTCATCAATCCTTATTTTCAGTTTGGAGTACTCTCCCTTAGAAAGCAAGCATCAAAGAAGTTTTCCTTAAAAACAAGTATTGGTTACCTTTTTATCTTGTTCTGCAGCCTTTAATTTATTATGAAGCCTATAATTTTCTTCTTCTAATGCCAGACTGACAGAGCCACCAGGGGCCAGTTTTTCTTTTAGAGTATTTAGATCCTGAAGCAACTCTTCATTTTTCTCTTTTCTCTGTTTTAATTCAACATCAGCATTTTTACTATAATCAGCAGTCCTGGCATCCAGCTCTGAAGAAAGTTCAAGGAGTATCTGAAAATCAGTAGCATCATAAAGAAGAATTTTAAATAATTTTTAGTCTGCTAGAAATATGGCAAGTGATGAAACAGGAAATACCTTAGCCTGTATTATTTGCACATTCTAGTTTCAGTGCCCCATTTGAAAATGCTTGCTGTCAGAAATGGTGTCAGTATCACTCAAAAGAATGTTTCATTTCCAGAAGAGAGGGAGGCAGGAAGGGGCACAGGAGAAGATGATACTGTACTGCAGGTTTACCAGTATTTCTGCATTAACTCAAACTCTAATTTTAGAGAAACAAAGGAACCATACTGGGAAGACTTCTTGAATGTCAATCACAGAAAACCATTATTATTCACAGATTTTTTTTTTTTACTAGAATGTATTCACTGACTAAAGGAAATGAAACCTGCACATTGGACTATTCTAGAAACCCACATGTTTAACATGCCAGGTAAATAAAAACTTCACAATTACCAAGAAACGACAGTGTTCACTAGATTTTTGTTTGTTTATTAAATGCTTTGATCCACATAATATTAAGGTCAGGGAATTCTTCCAGAAACCTTGCCAACACTGTGAAATCCTAAAGAAGTCAAGACTGACTGTTGACTCTACAAAAGAAACTTGTAAAAACAGGCTAAACATAATCAGGAAGATGAAATCTAGTGAAATCCTGTTCATGATGCACTAAACCCTGAAAAATGCTGTCCAGGTTTCAAAATGAGGCAAGAGGTAAGCATAAGAAAGAATGAAGTGTAAATAAAAATTTAACCATGTTTTAAAAATGGCTATAGTTTTGATAAAGTTTGGCAATAAAAGCAACATTTTCCAGAATTAAGATTAATAAAAACCCCAAATAAACAATGCCACACCCCTCCCATTTAGGTTTAAAATACCTAAAGTCTTTTAGAAAGTAAGTTTTCAAGTTTTTTGCTTGATACATGAAGAATCATTAAATTTTTTTTAAATATTCCTACATTTTACAGTTAAAATATGAGTAGGTGCTGATAATAATATCATTTAGGAGCCTTTTTTGTCTTTTTTTTTCAATCATAGGCATTTGCAGAGTGCTTACACAAAATACATTTCTGATTCTCTAACATTTAATTTTACCTTTACTTTAGGAGTCCAGAATTTAAAGACTTGCAAGAGTCTTTCATTATCTTTCTTTAGTTCTTCTTTCAGTTCCTCTGCATCCCAGTGAGTTCCTGAACAAGCTTCCCAGAACTGTATTGTTTCTTTTCTAGCACTTTCTTCCTGCTGTAACTCCGCTTCTATGCGGAGAAGTTCATGCTCCATTTCTGATACATCTTTGAGAATGCTCTTAAAAAAACAGGGAATTAAAATTTAAATACTGGTTTGATTATCACACATATAAATATACCTTCTGTCCTCTCAGCTATCAGTATAGCAGGAAGTCTGTTTCAGCACCTAACTATCATAGAAAAGGAGTTTTGCTAGACTTAAAAATTACACGTTATTGGGAAAGCAAGAAGACAATTACATTCCTGGGGAAGGTGGAAAGGGGAAAAAAAGAGTCCTTACTAGCAAAAGTTTATTCTATTGTTTTAGAAGAAGTCATGTTGGTATTGGATAGTATGTATTGTATAGGGCAAGTAAGTAAATAACATTCCTGCTATTTTCTAACCTATTAATTTTATTTTCAACTGCTTTATGAAGCAAAATAGATTTGGTAGCATAAAAAAACAACTCTATTCCTTCACCCCCCCTTAAGTGAAGATTTAACAGTAAATCCAATGCCATTTGATTCCCACCACCACATGACCCCATGCCTTGGAATGGGTCTTTGTGTTTATTTTTTATCCAGATATTACCTCTGCATCCAAGTGGAAACTCTGCAGCCCTTCACTGCTGTTTAACCCTTGAGATGATACTTCATTCTGCTTCAAATTGATCTTCCTGAGACATTGAATCTGGGATTGTAGGTGATCTTGTTTTCTCTTTTCCTCAAGCAATTCCATTTCATACTTGTGAACAGTAGAGTGATATTCTCTTTTCTTTGTGCAGACAGAACTGAACAGAAGCTGTTGCAGAAGCACAGGATGTATCAGTGAGCCTGTTTTAAAATGGTCTTCTGCATCTAGCTAAAATACATTTTTAAATTCAATCTGTTTACTCCCTGAGCCTCTAAATGTCCAGGATAACTAACATGTGACTAAGAAAATCAGGTTCACAAGTGCATTACAGTAATGGCATGTAAGCCTTTTAGCTGGGACAGCACTTACAGACAGCATACTTCCAGTATGCTATTTTTTGCTGACTCCAAAGCCAAGGACTCGAAAAGGCTCTAAGACAGCCTCCCACAAATCTAAACATCAAAAAAACCAAAGAAAATGTTCTTTGTTATATTTATTTTCTCTCGGAGTTGTGAAAGATGCAGATGATCTGTGAGAATAATATCATTATGCTGATTTAAAACTTTATTCTAGCAGAGCTCACTAGTTGAATCTTAAACACCTTTATCCATGAAAGTTAAAAGCCATTAAGTTATAAAAGAAGGCTCTTTGGAACATTAGTTCAATTTCCAAGTTAATGGATAGACATGACTGACCCTCAAGAACCTCACCCCTCTATACAGGCCTGTGCATGTTTCCATGCTCCAACCAAAAAAAACCCAGTCCTTAATATTTCACGGTAAATAAAGAAACAGAAAAAACTTTATCATTTACTGTACTTCTGCATATGCTAACAGGAATTCTTTCCCAACTACCCTTAACCTTTTTGCTGATAATTATAGTCCAGTGGAGAAACTGATTCCAAACTGGGGAAGATCTGCAAGGCTGCAAAATCATCAAACTACTTGGGTAGTTTTGCAGAGTAAGCATGAATTAGCCATCTTGTATGTCTTTCCCCCACAGAGAAATACACACTTAGTCATCTATTATTCAACTTATAGAGTACAGAGAAAAAAAATAATTTTCCAATTAAAATGGAATAGTATTAATGAAGTAATTCTGTGCAAAGCAGCTGAACTACAGTTAAAAACTAAGTTTGATTTACATAATTAAGTAGTTCCAGTTTTCTAAGACTGTAAAGCAATTATTATCAACTTGCTTTCTCCAATGTATACATTCTCAAAACTCAAAGCTAGATTATATAAAATCCTAGCTGTTACCATTGAGAGCTTATTAAAAATACCCCAAATCCAAGCAAAGTGAAGCATCCACTTATTCAGCATTTTAAGTTGGTACCTTCAATTTGGTCAACAACTTCTGGAGACGAGTGTTCATGTCCTCATTTTTAGTTTGAAGTGTTTTGACTTCTTTACTCTGCTCCAATGTAAGCTGAGGCAGTATCACAGCTATCAGTGCTTTCTGACTACTCAGTTCACTCTTTAGCTTAAGAGACACTGTAGAGAGACACTCATATCTCTTCCCCATATTTGGGAATTTCTCAAGAAGCTCCTAAATGCAAGTGAAACAAATTTTTTGACAATAAGGAAAAGTGTGATTAGATATAAACAGAAACATAAATTACCTGACTCCAGGACTAAACCCTACACTACGTACTGGTTTTACAACAGGAAAAGTTATCATGATTAAGACTTCAGTTTTGACTTGGCACAGGGATATGACAAAAGCACTAATCCAGACACAAATGCAGATAATTTCTTAGTTTTCCAGCAAGTTATTTCACAAGCTCAAATTGTTTTTGTGGTTTAGATTGCCTGGCCACATCAGACTTGTAAATCAGGCATGAAAAAAAATGATTGCTTGTTCACAAGAAGGCCAGCTGGCCTTCCTTCAGGATGGACTCCCAGGTTTATCTGCTTCTCCTTTCTTGAAGGGAAGGGCTCATGAAGTGGGTCCTAGCACTCTGCCATGAAAAGCAAAGTGTGGACATACAGTGAGCAGGCTCAGTAGTGCTACAGGCTTGAAGACCCAATAAACTCAACTCCAGAATCCTGTTTAATTATGTGTATGTTATCTATTTTAAAATCATTATATAACTCCCCTGACATACACCCTCCATCATTGGTTCTTAGTTGAAAGAACCAAGACTCACCAGTTTTCATAACTCTAAACCTCACAGTAAAAACATTGGGAAGAGGCAGCCCAGAACCCATCTATTACAGAAGTCAGAAGGGGAGAGTCCTCTTAAAAGCAATCAGCTGATGTTAACTTCCATCATGATGATTTAACTTCAGTTGTGCTGATATTTTGTTTTCCACTGGATTGTGGTTTGTAAAGAAAGTTCTATGTTGTTGTAGTAGGGTTTCAGCTCTGCTCTTTGGAGCTTGAGGGTTGTAAGGGCTTGTTTTATTGAGTTGTAGCTTAATTCTTCATTGTAATTTGGAATTTTTGGTGTTATTGGTGGTTGTTTACTTTCTCATTGTAGTTTTATCTCTTCTTGTTTGGGTGCCAGATGTGAGAATGCAGAGTGACAGAGTGCCCAGGCAATACAAAGGAGACCACTTGTTTGGAAAAAGCAGGCCTTTTTAAGCAATTAGGTGGTTATCTGCTTACTCAGTTTTAAGGCACAACAAGCCCAAGTCAACCAACCAGCACACACCACGATGTGGCAGCCACACAGCACATCTCCCACATCTCTCACGTCTCTCCACCCCTATTCCAGCTGAGTCTCCCATAGCTCCCTTCTGCTTAACCCAAGTAGCAGGCATGAGCCATGATTTTACAAGGGTAACAAGGCCCCTACTTTATAAGCCTTTACCTATATGCAACAATACACACTCATAAATCCTGGTTTATTTTGGCTTTTGTAGGTTACTAGCACTTCTCGTATCTGTGTGAAAATATACTCAGGATAGCTAACTAACAAAAGGTCTGAGGAATTCCTACTTTGAGGGGAAAAGCACTTGAATGAAATTAATTTATTTGACACCAATTTAGTATTTAATGGGGAATAATGGACAGGAGGATCTGGGGAATTTTACAAAACCAAAGTGGCAAAGTGCTTCTGTTTGAGGTTCAGCAAGGGGAACTGCTGGGTCACAACACCCTCTGTGCAGTGCTACAGGCTGGGGGAATAGTGTCTGGAAAGCTTCCCAGCAGGAAAGGGACCTAGGGGTGCTGTCAACAGTTGATAGAATGTGAGCCAGTGTGTACCCCAGCAGCCAAGAAGGCCAGTGGCTTCCCGGATTGTGTCAGGAATAGCGTGGCCAGCAGGACTAGGAAAGGGATCAGCACTAGCAAGGCCACACACCAAATCCTGTGTTCAGTTCTGGGCCCTGCACTACAAGAACAGGGAGGTGCTGGGGAGTGGGCAAAGGAGCTGGGGAAGGGTCTGGAGCACAGATCCTGTGAGGAGCAGGTGAGGGAGCTGGAGGTGTTTAGCCTGGAGAAAAAAAAGACTGCGGAAAGACCTTACCACTTGACAACTGCCTGACAGGAGGCTGTAGCCAGGTGGGGGCTGGTCTCTGCTTTCCAGTAACATGTGGTAAGTTGCACTGGGAGAGGTCTAGACTGATTATTAGGAAAAAATTCTCAATTGAAAAGCCTGTCAAGTACTGAACAGGCTGCCCAGAGAAGTGGTGGAAACACCACCCCTGGAGCTACTTCAAAGACGCACACATGTGGCACTTAGGGACACTGTTAGCAGTGATCATGGCAGTGTTGGTTTAATGGTTGAGATCTACAATCCAAGAGTTCTTTTCCAACATAAATGATTCTACAATCCTACATGACTAGTTATTTTTATTGGGGTGGCTGGACAGTAATGAAAGCAAGTGAGATGTTCTGTGAACATTGAACTTCTCAGTTGACATGAGATGTGCAATCACTGAACAATAACAGCAAATCAACTGATCCCATGGTATGCAGCATCTTAGCAAGACATGCAAACCATTTTATACATAATGCACAAAAGGCTCATGCTCCATGACAAGTCATATGTGTATGTGCATCCTTAAAACAAGCAGAAAATGCTCACCTTAATTTTCAAGGTTTTTTCTTTCAAGGTGTCATCAGCCACCTGCTCTACAATATCCACTGGGTTTACCCGAATGGACATATTATTAAGGTTTCTCTGCTTCAGTTGTTCTAAAGCATCTTCCAGTTTTGCCTTTGTTTCAACACACTAAAATAAAAGCACACATATTTAAGTACCATGCAAGATGAGAAAATATGAGTATCTCAGGTATGCAAATTGCAGCACTCACCATCTCAGAATTTCTTTGCAATTCTGATTTGAGCCGGTCCCGCTCAGACCTGACATCCTGAAGAAGTTTTTGTAGATGATCTTTTTCTCGGTTAACTGATGAGATTTGTTCTTTAAGTTGTAAAGAGTGACTAGTTCTTTCAGCTAATAACTGGTTCTTCTCACATGATAGACTATTTAGTGTCTCAGTTAAGTTTCGAATCTACAAGGAACAGTGGAAAAAAACCACAAATCACAATAGGGCAGACATGGTCTTTATACATACTATTAAGTAGACAAATCAGTTGTGTGAAACAAAAAAATCAAAATATTTAACTGCTAAAATTCACAATAGCAGAAAGAAAAATTTAAAAATAATTTTGGTGTTCTAGTAACACATAAAAATATTCACAAGGAAGAGGAATAGCATGACACCCAAAAAAAGTCTACATCAGTCACCTCTGGTCTTTCGTAAAGCAAGAGGAATCAAAGAAAAAGGCAATCAACCCATGCCTATACCACAAGAAAATTAAAATAAATAGAAAATGAGCATAAAAAACAGACAAAATATTTCCTCTACTGAAGAGTAATATTTGCTAAACTGAAGCAATCCTCAATTACATTCTTTGACATAAAAGGAAGAATCTCACAGGTGAAAAGCCCAAAACTACATACTATAAAAAGAATGAGCTGGCAAGAACTAAGTGCAAAACATTTAAATGTTGTGTGGTATTCAGGAAAAGTGCAAAGCACGAAGGATTCAAAGCCCAGTTAAGTTCATGCTGTCTACACAGTGCCCTTCAAAAAGTTGGAATACATGTTCAAGAACTGATAATTACATTAAATATGCACACATCAGAAAAATTCACCTTCACTCCAAAGACAGACAATCCAATGGGCTACAAAGCTGAGAGAAAGTGAGGGTGTTATTAATAAATATCAATGAAGAAACCTAGACAAAATCCTTTGCCCACATTAGTGTTTGCTTACCAACCATAACACGATGCACCGAGAAGTCGAAATGAAATAGTTTCTGCAAATGTTTAGCACATCAGTAATAAAACAACAGAAAACAAAATAGTGACTGAAAACCAAGAACTCCTAACCTTGCTTGTTAGGCTGTCCTTCAAAATCTCTGATTCCCTCTGAACCTTTAACAAATGTTCTTCCCTTTCTTTACAAGTCTCTACCATTTGCTGTAGCTCATCTTTCTCCTTGTTAAGTGAAGAGATTCTCTCAAGCTGCTGACACACTTGCTCATTCACTGCCCTTTCAGTTTCTTCCCTTTCTGCCAGGAGCTTGCCATGCTCAGCTGAGACACGAGTCAGATTTTCAGTGACTTCAGTGAGCTGCAAAGGATAAACCAAAACCAGTTCTGGTATTTGTAATCACCTCTTGCATAGGCAAAAATAATCTGGTACGCTGGAGGAAAAACAAGCAGTAACATTCTAAGTTCCTAAGTTTTCTTGTCCCAGCATTGAGGTTGGGATGGAAGAGTGTTATTGGATCATGGAAAAACATGCAAGACATTCTAAATCCATAAAAATGCCTCAATTGCTGTCTCCACAGCTGGCAGGAGACATTACTGAGCGTTAAAAATGAAGACTACAAACCACACTGGCTTCAGACACAAAGCCAAAAAGTAGAGAACAAATTTATAAGAGTGTAATCGATTGAAGTTTGAACTAAGCTGTGCTAAAGCTGCCCAAGGATCTGCAGAATTACACAGCTAGTTCACCCTACTGGACTGTAAAATAATTTAGGACTGGGCAAATGCAGAGGTCAAACAAAGAGCACTGATGATTCCAAATAACATTCAGTCGTTCAACACCAAGACGTATTAGGCTGTATATAATGGGATTCCTTAGTACATCTGCTACAGCCCTATAAACTCAAGTTTGCACAAGACATGGACTGCCAAGCCCTACAGAACTTCTGGTTTTCTTGGCAAAACTGCTTCTGACCTTCTGCTGCAGCTCATCAGCTTTTTCCTTCAATGCCTCTTGCGCCTTCAAGAGCTGATTTTCCTTCTCTGAAATGCTCCCCTTCAGCTCCACAATCATCTCCTGATGCTGTCCAAGAGATTCACGAGTACAGCTCAACTCCTCCTGCAGTTCTGAGTTCTTTGGACACAAAGTACATTAAAGGACATTAACACCTGAACAACACTTCCAAAACCTAAGACAGGAATCGAGTAAAGCTGCTCTTCTACAGGAAGAGGACCACTTTTATTACCTTGCTAATTGTCTCCTGCAGAGTTTCTCTTAGCTGGTCTCTCTCATTCTGGAGGTTTTCCAGTTGCATTTTAAAATCACCCTCCTCATCATCTCTTTCTGTCTGGCTGCTGACTTCCTGGGAGTCACGTGGTTTTGGAATAACATCTGGTTTGCCCATTTTTTCAGGTTCTCCTTGATATTCACTGGCCTTTGCTTCCTCCATTTCATGCAATTTCCTTTGGGCCTGGCTCAGCTCTTCCCTCAGAAGAGACAACTCTTGCTCCATAGAATGTCCTTGGCACTGTGGTATCTATTTTATAAGAAATACAAGTAAACACATTCGGGAAGTATCAGCAGGAGAAACATTTCTGACACCTTTGACAGGAAGATTATGTACAACAGACAGCAATACTGCTTTACAGAGGTGTGTATTTTTTTAGAATATTAAAATTTGACTAAACTCCATACTGAACTGAAGTTTCTTGAAATAAGAGACATGTAAAAATAAAACTTGAAGCAAAAACTCCTAAAAGAAGTCATCAGAAGTAGAATTTCATTATCATAGTTTAAGCTTGGAGGGGAATTGCAACAGAAAAGCCCAACAACAAACCTGTCCCGTCTCAAACTATTTTTTTTTAAAAGCCTTATTTTTATTTCTAGTCTCAGCAGTGTATGATGCTAGGTAGGCCTTGAAAATTATTTACTAAAAAGTCGTTTTCCACCCCTTCAGTACTAAAATAAATGCACATACATTACTTTTCTTTTGAAGTTTACATTTTTATATATATACACAAACTCCCCCACACACAGGTACTATCAGCACATGCAATTATATAAAGTGTTGATTGTGATGTCCCTTTCACTGCCAGGAAAAAGTCAGTTCTAAATATACTTTGAAAAAGCAGAATTACACTTTCCAGATGAGCAATTTTTAGCTTCAGCTTTCATGATTATGAAAACCACATCCATGTGCAGATCAATGCAGAACATCAACAACCTGTATCAAGTCTGTATTTTACTTACAGAAAAACATTTGTCACACTCTGGTACCAGATGTCTGTATATGTATATATATATATGGGGGGATTATATCTCAAGGAAACAATAAATGTGCTGTTGAAGGGTTGGCAGTCAACACAACTTTTCAGCAATGCCTTTAGAAAATTATTTAAGTCAGGCAAAAGTTTCAATAAGCAAGCTTCCC
>WEIU01008405.1:0-13279 GCA_013389925.1 Aegithalos caudatus
CAAAAAACCCCAGCAAAAAACCCCTACATAATAGACTTAACAATATTTTATACTTTTGTCTGAGACCTACTATTCAAAACAGAATTATTATAATCAATAGTATGTTATTCCTTTCTGAAAGTTATATAAAAAGATTTTCTTTGAAAGGAAATGCACGTAATGGAAAATAATATCTTGGTAGAATAACTGAAATTAGAAGAAATATTTCTTTAAAAATATAAAAATAGGAACACGGTACTTGGAGTCATTCTTATTACTCAGGAAGTGGTCATACTGTAAAGGTGAAAAGCCACTAGTGGGTAAAGCCACAACTATTTCCCCATAAAACTTTGGGACCATTCAGGGGATATCTGTGCAGAATGTAATTGGATTTTTGCATGCCATTGAGAAAATTAAAGGGGATAGATATGCTCTAATTTAGTTATAGAAAGAATAGACAACAGTATCTAATTAATGAATAAATTATTAGTAAACTCTGAAGAGAAAAAAGCTAACTTAAAAAAAATAAACCACTTATAGTATAAGAGGATATAGGGCTTTTGGACCCCTTTTCTCTGGCCCTTTAATTTTTAAATTAATTAAGATATAACCTAATTTCATTTGCTGCTTTTATTAAAAAAGCTTATAAAATCATTTATAAGATGTATTAAACACCATCTTGGTACTTGAATAATTGAAAGTCTTGCTCTCAAATGAAAAAGAAAAGAAAGGAATGTAAAGCATTTGAATTAAGATATTAAAAATATTAAGGTAAAATTGGGAAAGAAAGCATTTAGAATACAAATAAATGCTTACATTAGTGGTATCAAAGGAAACAAAAACAGTGGTTTGTGGAAACTGCTGCAAAGGAGTTGGTTCTGGTAACATATCTATAGCAGTATGGTTCAGGATTTCATTTAACTTTATAAAGGCTATGCATAATTTATTAGGAACCAATTTAGTCATGAATATAAATATTCTGCTGGTTGGGAAAAAATCTTTTTATGCATATTTTGCAGCTCAGCTTCCTCTTTTCCTTGTTAAAATGTGCTATTATGGCACTTTCTTGCATTAAGTTTTGACTGTATAATTATAAACCAGCAGGGGCCATCAAAAGAAATCTCACAAGACCCAGGTTTGTGATACTTATCTACCAGGACAACTTATTTATAACCAAATAAGATATTCTACTAAGATTTTAAAAATTTCCTTTAGTTCCTTCACTGTATCAAATTCTGTACTTCAACAAACATGTACCTTTGTGGTTTGTAGTGAAAACGAGAGAGTTTATTTTCAAAATAATACCTGATGTAAAATAAGATTATAGTTCACGCTTATTTTAACCTTCTACTACTACATGCTAGGAAAACAACAACAACAACAACAACAACAACAACAAAGAAAAAAAACCAACCAAACAAACAAAAAACACACAAGAAAACAACCACAGGAAAAAAAAAAGCCAAAAATCCCTCAAAAAACAAAGACAAAACAAGAATTATCTTCCTAGTAACTGTGTTCCACTCCCTTAAAGAAAAAAAAAAAAGAAAAGGTGAAAATATTACAACAATTTGACAGTTGTATTTTTGGTAGCACCATATTCTATTAACAGTTTTTAGTATGCCTTAGAAGCAGGAAAAGGGGAAACTATGAGTGTTGACCAACATTCCACCAGTGATGATATTTTTGAAAAGAGGGGAAAATGGTTATTAGAGGGATGGGATGCTGAAATCCTTATAGGACTGCACCGTGGTGCCATTCAGAGGGTCTAACCAGCTACAAAAGGAAAGGAAAAGCTGAGAGAGAGAAAATGCAAACAAATAAGCAGGTACCCTTGTCTCTTTAAACATCCAGATAAAAAATCTGTACATAGTGATTTTAATCCAAATGCCGTTTTCACTTTCATAGTTCACTATCCTGTGCAATATTATTGCCCTAGCACCTGTTAAATAAAATCAAAACAACCCCCTTTGTATATGGTTATATACATTATGTTTTTTAAAGCAGCAGCAAAGGGTTAATCACTATAAGGAGAGTCATGGACCTACTTTCTCAATGTACTAAAAGCTCCTGCTTAGTTCAGCAAAAAGATGAATGAGAGGGAATATGATTACGGTTTTATAAGTGCTTCAGCTGAGAACACACAAGGGCTGCAGGGGAGATAAACTATTTAACTAGACAACAATACTGGCACAAAAACAAATGTGTACAGATTGACCATAAATAAATTTAAGCTGACAACAAACCTCTTACAGGCTTACAAAAAACAGAAGAGATGGTAAGAGTACAATAAAAAACTGTACTTCTAAATGGAAGTTTATAAAGCAATGCTGTGCGTTACCCAAGGTGCTTCTTATGAGTGCCCATGGCTACACTGCAGCTCATGGGAAATGCTTTCCAATCCCATGCTTTTAGGATTGAATTCTTTTTTCACTCATCTAAGCAAAGAAAAATAAAACAGGAAAAGCAAGATTTACTCTTAGAGAAAGAATACAATAGCACAAAGTCTCTTTATTTTGAGGTCTGGGTTTTTAAAGCAGAGGAGGTAAGTAAGCTACCATTACTGGCATTTTGAGAAACCTGTTAAATAGAGGAACATTTTGTGCCTTGACAATTTTGATATCTCTTTCCTTCACTCTTAGTTTTGCTCTAATATCAAGTGCAGAAATGTGCACAACATGCTGGAAAGATCAATGTGTTCTGATTCATAAAACACATATATACAGATTTTTTAAAAATCACAATTCTGAGAATCTCTTTACTTTTTAAAGACAAACATTTTTCACTGAAAAACCTGTTACATATTTTATGCTTTCACTAGGCACAACACAACCAGCATGCCAGATGTGAGCATAACCTTAATGAGGAGTATGCTAATGGTTTTACTTAAAGCACTTCAGGGCATTAATTTTGAACTGAATGAGGACAAGCCAAATACAGAATAGCATAAGCTAATTTGCTTTGATAAAAGAGAAATTACAAGATTCCTATAAAACCACATACAAAGACGGAAATGTGACATAAGAAGTTAGGTTAAACTTCTCTATTTTGAAAGTAGAAAGGAAAGCTGCTGGGTTTTGTTACATTTCCCATTTATACTATCATAAGACAAAAAATTCCTATTCCCATAAAGGACTAAGAATATGCAATTCTCAAAGCTGTGACATAAAATCTTCAAAACAGAGAAAGAGGTCAAATGTATGATGAGGATAAAAGAAAAACAAAGGCAAATACACCCACGGCCATGTTCGGTGTCTGCTATGTAACTAAATGCTGTCCTGGAAAGTAACAAAAAAATTATCCTATCAACTGTTCACATTTTCTTTAAATTCTCATTTCCTGCATCGTCCAAGCTAAGAAGTAAAGTAAAAAGAGAAAAAAACAACCAAAACAACAAAGATAAAACAAACTCTCTAAAAGGCTATCTGAATAAGCAAGGTGTTCAGTTTCTATGCAAACAGAAATCTAGGTCACACTGTAAAGTAAGGCTTTATTTGCATATAGGTTTCAAGGTTTCAGATGGCTTAAAATATTAATGACTTTGGAAATCCATTTAAGAGACACATTATGCTCACAGGGCATTGTAACTGCAGAACTGTGTGCTACATTGTAATAATCTATCATTGTATGTAAAAGTTAAATTGTTTATATAACAATATATAATGTCTATAATATATATCTAATATATTTTAGTTACTTAATTTGAGTTACTTGTCAGTAGAGTTCATAGAAGTTTGTATTTTATGTAAGGCTCTAAACATTCAACAAATGGTAAAAACTATGTTTGACTAGACAAATTATTGACTGTGAACCCCACAGTCAAGGAGATTGCTTAGGAAGATTATACATGCAGCACTCCTTCATTACATATTACTGTAGTAAAACCCACAGTCATTTGTTCTACTCAGAAGCCAATCTATATATTTAACACCCAGTCAGGTATATAAAAACATATTCAAAATTGCTTGACACAATGATATATAAAAATATACTATTCTGTGCATCCCCTTAGCTTTCAGTAACTTCAAATATTGGGGTAAGAAAGGTGGCAAAAAAGAAGAGCAATCAGGAACAACTTCTGGAGAATCTTGGAAAGCAATTCATTTCACATGTTCCACCAGCAAATCAAACATCTTCCTGTCAGAGTAAGAAAAATAAGTAGAATGGATGACTTATAACACCCACCTATAACTAATTTTTTTCCTAAACTAAATCCAAACTTGATTCAAGCTGCCAGGATACAGCACAAAATGTGTCTGATCTGGGCAGAGAAGAGCTAAGGAACAGAAAGTAATGAGAGACCTACAAAGAACCATAATGATTTGTGTTTGAAGAATCCTGGGACAAACTATTAACAAGACTATTTGGTGATAGGAAGTTGAAATTCCTGAGCAAAAGACAGCAATGAAAACTCAGTCCTAAAGAAGAGGGAATCAAACATGGAAGTTGAGCAGAAAATAAGCAGCAATTGGTCAAGACGCAGAAAAGGATTATCAAAGACATTGTAAATACATCTCTGAATCCAACTGTATGAAAATGAAAGTGTAGTTCATCTAATGATAAAATAAATACTGGAAATATGGTCATTCAATATATGAAATTAAGAAAAAAATGCCAATACTAATGAAAGTTTTTATAATAAATATAATATTGTATAGTAGTCAAGTAGAAAATAACTGCTACAAAAGCACTGCATGTAAGGATAAAGAATCATAAATATCTCAGAGAAGAACCTGATGCAGATTGTGAAACAGTAATCTGAGAGACAAGAGGTGTCGTTTCACACACACTGTCTACACTGACATACCCCTACCATCAGAGATGGAGGGAGGTGTGACTAATAGAGGGAGTGGATTAATAACTTACTAAGCAATATTACCATAAAATATATACATATTCACACCCCCCCTATTACATCACCATTCAGGGTGGAGTGAATATGAGACCTGAGGAAGTTTAAAGTGCTTATACTGAGGTTGTTTTTGTTTTTTTTTTCCTGGTGTTTATTTTTCTTGTTCTTTGTGCAGAGAACATAAAACAAAGAAAGCCAATGCCCTTCCCATCTAAGAAAAACTGAAACAAAACTAATTGGGGAGTAAGTAAATGCTTTAGAGATATCCTGATTACTTCCATCATGCATCAGTTTTAAAATTAGATTAGCTTTATAATGTACATTTGGATTGATATAAATATAATCATTAGATTAACACTTAGTAACTATATTGTGTTCCATTCCAATGAAACCTTTATATTTCCATGTTTTATGTCTTTTAGAAAAATTATTTTAAAATAATGGTTTTGTTTTCAACATTCATATGATATTTTGACTGCATATTCATCTGTGATGTGCAAATGGAAAGGACTGTGAAATACACAGAATTGCAAGATAATTTTATCTTATAAATTGCTTACTGAGCAACACCCATAAAAGGAAAGAAAAACATAATTAGAGAATGCAGTTTCAGGACAGGCTGCTCTGGGTCAAATTCACCCTAATGTAATGTCTTACTGATTTTATTATCATTGAAGTTACTCAAGTGAATATCTGACTTGTGCAACATAAGACAAAGATGCTCAGAAGCATGCTTTGCAGATAAACACTAAGAAAAGGAGTTTCCTTGCATGTCAAGCAATGTAATCTAAAGGTTTTCTTAAAGTTTTTATCCAGGCTTATGAATACAGTCTTTGGTCACAGATAATAGCTTTGTTGACACATTTGGCTCTCCTGAAATGCTGATGAGGACAGGGACATGTGAAACATCCTGCCTTAGAAGGGCAGGACTGTTTTCTGCACTTGTGTCAGAAAACTGGTTCCAGCAGAGATCTCTGCCTCCAACGAGTGACAGTGACACATTAGGAAAGCCTAGGTGAGCTGCCAGCACTGTATTCCTCTTTCCATTTCATTAGTTTGAAGGTTATGATACCCGTGTGCCTTTCCTCACTCCTTTTCAAACAGCAAGGTACATTTCCAGTTTAGTGAATGCTTAGCACGTCTGCCTTTTCAGCAGGTACTTGAGCTGCTAAACTCTACCAACTCAACTTAGAAACCTCCAATTGGGTTAAAATGAGAGAAATCTGCTCCTGCTGGGCTCTAAGCTGCAAACCTTCAGCACAGAAGCAGAATATGTGCTATTTGAGTTGAAAAAAGATTAAGGGAACCAAGTGTGGCCAAAAGAAAAAATATGTCATAAAAACTGTCTCAGATGTAATCTGAGGATGCAGTGAAAACACAGGTCAAAGCCTTTCTAAGTACAATATCAGATTTAAATTCTGATAATGAGATGGATAACTGTGGAGTGAATGATCAGCACTGGTTATAAATAAATCCAGACAGAAGGTGCACCTGTTGCAAGAAATTAGTGATTTACTGAATGGGGGGAATACCATGTAAAACAATTTTTCTTTGATGGTAAAAAGCAATATAACTCTAAACCAGGTAATGCCAGGGTGAATAATTTTAACATGTGAGCTTTATTCTAGGTACATTTAAATTAATTTTTAAGGAACTTCACTTTGTGAGGATTCCACTAACATATACCTCCAATATATCTTGATGACAGAAATAATCTCTAATTATTAAGTAAAAACTTAAAAATACAGAAAAAAACCCACCAAAATACACCACTGTCTTGAAAACACTGCACCACATCAACTTACAGTTATTCTTTGCTGCAACTCCAAGTGAAACAGGAATCCTTTCTCTCTTCATCATTTTCCTACAGGTTGTTTACATTATTCAGATGTAATGCACATGCAAAAATTTTCTGCATTGTTTTCTTTGCTCACAGCACAGTAACAGCTGTAACATTGTGTGATAACCAATAAAAATGTTCCTAGTTTAATCATTCTTTTGTATGTGTCTGTCTGACAAAGATACAAGGACAAATACCTATTTCTTAGACACTTTTGGAAAACATTTCCTAAGTATAAGATTAGGTCAGGGTACCATATGGAAAAGACACTTCACTTTTGTTCAAGTCCTTATTTAATGATGACTACATTCCACCATTGGATACCCATGGTAACAGTAATCTCATTTCAACATTTCTGTAACAATGGTAAAAAATTCACTTCGTTCTTTGGTAGGGTGGGGTTTGTCGGACTTTTTTTTCCTTTTTTTCCTCCCCAATAGAATTATTAAGAGAACCATCTATTTCCTATAACGTATTTCTCCTCCTATTAAAGAGAGATATTCTGTTCATTTATTCTTTGATTTACATCACTGCAGTCTACATTTTAAAGTTTATTGCACCTGTCTCAAAAATAAATAAATTATTTTCTTTGCATTTGACCAAATAGCGGATCAATGGACCGTTGAGTCCCTCGAAGGCAGGGAGGCCCTGCTGAAAAGTTTGGTGGCAAGTTGAACATGAGCCAGCAGTGCCCTGGCAGCCAGGAGGGCCAAGCCTGTCCTGGGGAGCATCAGGCACAGCATAGGCAGGTGGGCAAGGGAGGGATTGTCCTACTCTGCTCTGCTCTGGGACAGCCTCACCTCCAGTGCTGGGGGCAGTTCTCGGTGCCACAATATAAGAAAGACATTAGACTGCTGAGAGTCTTCTAAAGGGGGCAACAAAGATGTTGAAGGGCTTTGAGGGGAAGCCATACAAGGAGCAGCTGAGGTCACTTGGGCTTTTCAGGCTGGAGGAGGCTGAGGGGAGACCTCATTGCAGTCACAGCTTCCTCATGAGGGGAAGAGGAGGGGAAGACAGTGATCCCTGCTCTGTGGTGACCAGTGACAGGACACAAGGGAATGGCCTGAAACTGAGTCAGGTGAGATTTAAGTTTGATATTAGGAAAAGATTCTTTCCCCAGAGGCTGTTTGGGTGCTGGAACAGGCTCCCCATGGAAGTGGTCACAGCACCAAGCCTGCCAGAGTTCAAGAAGTGTTTGGACAATGTTCTCAGGCACAGGGTGTGATTCTGGGTGTGTCCTGCACAGGGCCGGGAGCTGGACTTTGATGATCCTTGTTGGTCCCTTCCAACTCTGTGGAATATTCTGTGATTACTTATTGAATTTGTAACACATTCAGTACTGTGCATTTGTTCTGAGGTTTGAGGAGCAATGGAATAAAGTGAATAAAACAGCTGGGAAAAGAAAAGCAGGGAAATTGAAGTGACAACACAAAATGTAAAAGATAAATTAACCTGAATTAAATAAGCTTATTCAAGGCATAAACTAACTGTGCAATCCAAAGCATAATCAGTCAAGTAACCAACTTCTCTGACACAGTCTTGTAGAATGGTGAATTAAGGGTGAATTTGAATTTACATCTGAGTAACAATCAAATTGGAATGTAAATGGAAAAAAATAAGTTGTAAATCCAGTCAGAAAGTGTTGATATATCCTTTTGTATGATTAGTCATAACATGGCAACAGTGTTAAACATTTGGGATATGTCACCTTTATCTTAACATTTTTAAAACATCTGTTAAGATGTCAAGGTGTTTTACACTTTGTAATGAAGTTTGTGAGAGATGAATGGTGGGCATTAACCACTATTTCACTGTCACAGAAGAAGAGGGAGAGAGACTGGAGGAGTGATTTGCACCTTGGGTGTCTTCAAGTACTGACAAGGACATTTGTTCATTATTAGTAGTACCTGAATACTAAAGATCTGCTAAAAGCTGCATGGAGGAGTGGGGGGAAAGAACAAAGAAAAAAAGTAGCTTTCCTTGAGTGAAGAACCAAATTAATTAATATAAGTAATCCTATGTATTAGATGGGATCACTAAATTGGAGTTTCCCATTCCTCCATGCAAATTACCAAAGAATTTTTAAGAAGCTTCTGCCTAAGGATGGTCTAGGCAGAAAAATGAACCAAACCCCCAATAATCTATATATTTCCTATCAAGTCCTGCCACAAAGTGAATAATATTAAACACAAATGTGGTTATTTATATATTTTTGATGATTTTATAAGGTTAAATACTTATATTGATACAGAAATAAGACTATAAACTAAAATAGAGTTGGGTTCTTTTTCTATGACAACTTAAATGCTGATGGCATTACTGGTTAAAGTAGACACAAAGAAGCAGGGATTTTTTGCTAGGCTTCTCAAATGCCTAGTTGTGTTTCATGACTATGCCTACAGCACCATTGCTATAAAAACTTTAATTAAACTACAGATACTATAGCATATGCCACTCATTTTTCAGTTCAGGAATACAATTACAGAGTATTTCTCATCTGGTAAAGATGTAATTGTACATATTTTATCTAAATGAAAATTTGTAATGTAATAACTCCCTAATGTTAATGGTAAAAATTACCATGTAAAATTACAGTGATGTTGCTAAATTAGTTACTAATTAAAAACAATACAGCTGCAATACAAAATATCTATCACAATAGGCACTGAGAATAGCCAAGTTGTTTATTTACCAAACTCAGAAATGGTTGATCTAAAGGAGAAAGAGGATATTTTTAAAAATATTACTCAAATGTAAAGTTTGTCTTTAAAAATCAAATGAAAATATTGTAATGACAGATTATCACTTTGCAAACGTTTGTACTTTCTTGCAACAAAACTTCAATTACTAATAGTGACAGATGGAATCAGAAGCAAATTTCAGAAAATGGATTAGAAAAGTGCAAAATTAAAGAACTACTGCAGAGACTGTCTGGGAAGGTACAGCCACAAAATCCCCAGTGTTTTAAATACATATCAAACAGACAAAATATTAATGAAAATGTTACATGGATTAACTCAGTATGGAGCTATGTTGACAAATTTCAAATGAATTTAACCTGAAATGGATGCTATGAAAATTTTTTGAAAGGCTTCTAAATTGAAAAGATAAATCTCCCTGTGCAGTTTTAATTTTATTTATCTATATTACTGCAGTACAGACAGGTAAAAAATACAGAGAATGAAATGCAGTGCAAAGATTCATTGAGTGTTCAGGGCACTATTTATAAAATATGCCATCACTAAGAACCATAGTCACAAGGGAAGACCATGTCTCTGTGAGGATTTTTTTCTTGTAGTTTTATAAATGGGGTACTAAAACCCTGATTTAAGTTACCCTGATTTAATTTACAGCAAAGATGTTATCATTAACTTCAAACCTTTGATAAGACAAACCCGCATAACTAATATTTCTGATTCTTCCAGGATAGCTCCTCTTGAGATAATACTTGGAATGCATTTTTATGAATAACTTAATTTTAAAGAATACCTTTTATTTTTAAGGATATTTATATTTTCTTGCATATATATCTTTCATCCTCCTTTAATTATGGCTCTATAACTTGTTTTGCTTAATTCTGAAATAATATTTATTTAAACTTTTTTTCTTAATTTTGTAGTTCCCTTTTCATTTTAAGAATAAAAATTATACTTGATATTTTCCAAACTTAACTGTTTATTTTCTTGCTATGTCACATTTATGGAAAACAAACAAACAAAAAAAACCAAAAAAAAACAAAAACAGCCCAAGTGGCTAAAACATTATACAAGAAATTTCATTATCTCCTTTCCAGACTAAACAAAAATGGAAGTGGCTGAAGTCAATGCCAGGACTGGATCATCACTGCAGTGAACAGCATGGCAGATGGGCAGCTTATACCACTGTTGCTACTACATGTTTCAAATCTGAGGAGGAAAACGTTTGCTAGAGGCCACCTTCAAGAGGTTTCTTTTCATGGATACAAGATACCAGCTCAAAATTAGATGTTATGTCCTATGCTGTTTTTTGCTAACACTTCTGTTTGTAGGTGCAATAATATTATGTTTATTTCACCATCCAGGTCTTAAAACTATACTAATTTTTTGGCACCAGTAGAAGTAGTTCCCTTTGAGAATACGAAGTGTGTTGTGATATGCATGGTCTAAGCACATTCCTCTCCAGAAACCTCATCTCTCGACTACAAGGCAAGAGGGAAAAAACATATAGCTACATTTAGGTAGAGGACATCCCACCCCCCCAAAAAAACCCACAAAAAAACCCCCATATTGAACTGCTGTTTATTTACTACTAATATATCCTTTTTTTTTTTGTGTGTGTGTGTGTGTCTTTTAAAAGACAAGCTATCTTCTTGTTCCCTCTACAGTATTTTTGAGGTTTCTAGCTTTTCTGTAATCATAAGCACTAGCATCTAGGAAGTGAATGTTAGAAGTTCATTCAGCTGTCATGAGCTATTTGTATAAACTCTATATGATGCATTGCACATGCTTTTAATTTTATGCACACTATAAGAGCAATTAAATGCATGGAATTATGAAAACACTGAGAGGAAAAAAAAATCCACTAACTTTGCTTCTGTGTGTGGAAAGCACCCATATAGATACTGAAAGCCAAACAATGCTAAGTCCAAGCTCTTAAAAAAATGTCTATCAAACCTGTTAAACCCAAAAAAATACATATAAAGAATATTTATTTTCTGTATAGTTTCAGCACATGGTTAGCAATGGTTAGCAGTTTGAAAAATAAACAATTTAAAAATCACCTACTAAAATTAGAGAAAATGAATGCAATGAAATACATTCTTCATTCTGTAGGTTACATATAAATTTATGACCTGTATTCTGTGCATATGTTGGGGAGTTGTGTGTAATGGTTCAGGTATTATTATGATGACAGCTCCCCAGATACAATTCTTCATTTTAAGCAGCTTGTTGCATTGCAAACCCCACCAGACCTATCAAGCAGTACTGCATGATTTGGTGGCTCAGAAGATCTTGATAGATTTGCAACAATCTTCAGTTCCAAAGACCACATAATTCAGATACACAGGATATTTCTCACAATTATAAAAACAAGGAAAATCCCAATGCTGGCTATTGGGAGCAGATTATGAAATTTCTTTCTAGAAACTGTGGCTTGTATAACATGAAGTCTATATTTCTAGGAGTACTGAAGCAGTGCTGATGTGCACAAAACTGGACTACATTGCTAGTGTGTACAGCTATGAATATCCAATAAATATTTGCTTCCTCTCTTCAACTCACTTTGCTTATTTATCTCCTTAAGCAATTATTGTTCATGTGTCTTAAGTTCTCTTATTAAGGATAAAACAAACCAAACTGAACTTAAAGTGAAGACAAAATCATAATTTTCAAAAATCCCAGACAAATCTGAACACACTATTTTCTGTGATATAAATAACAACAGAAGGATTTTCTGATGGACTGTTACAATGTTAACTTTTACAGAGACATCTATAGTTATTTTTTAATGATTAATCAGCTAAAAAGACCTATTGCTATTTCCCCCTGTGTGGTTTAGCCCTCAGAGATTCGCACTCTACGTGGATAGAGACGTAGTTGACTCAAATCTGTATATGGTAAAATTTTATCATTATTAAGAGATTGGATATGCCCAGACTTAATCTGTAAAGACAACAGAACACACAGAAATGTCATGTGTCCTAGCTGACTCATTTTCTGTGCTGTACACTTTCAAGAATTTAGTTTTCCATGTATTTCCTCCAATGGCATTTCTTCCAATACTTTTTTTAGTTTTTCCATGCACAGAGGCAGAACACAGATGGAACCATTCTGTCTAGTCTTATGTTTTGAGTATAAAGTATTTTTAATGACTCTTCATAAGGTCTTTGGAATATGTATAAAACAATATCTTTTCACCAACAGAAACATACTTAGAGGAAAATCACAGATTTAGCAAAGCAGAATTTCTATTGAAATTAGTGTGAGTATTGAATTTAGAAACATATACTACCTCTTTTGTCAAGGAAAATACCCCCAATACTCCAGTGTTAACACTTTCACTTGCAGTAAGCAAACTAAAATTAGTATTTTCTTTGCATGCTACTAAATACAATACATTGCCTACTTTCTCATTAGAATAGAACTATTTAAAATTCTTATACAACATATGATTAAAAAACCCAATTAAGTGCATAGGCTGCTAATTTTGTTATTTGTTTTCAGATAAACCCTGAAATTACAGAAGTATATGAAAGAAAAATATTATTTCAATACTCTATTATGAAAAATGTTCTGAAGTCTCGAAGTTTGCAAGATTTCATATTGTCTAACACATTCCAAAACTATAGCAGCTGCCAGAACTTGACTAGCTTTGGGCTCATACACCAGAGTTACTGGTTTGATTAAATGCATTTTTCCATATCCAGTTTATACTTGTTATCTTCCAGCACATTCGTGGAATATATGTACAACTTCTCAGGTAACAGCAAAATATCATCTTGACAGTAGAAATGAAAATCTAGCAGCAGTAGTCTTAAAACAAGTTCTTTTTGGCCACAATATAGAGAAGTGTTAAAAACCATAAGCTTCAGCTGGATAAAAATGTGTACATTTTTTTTTCCACGAGTG
>WEIU01008407.1:4677-16152 GCA_013389925.1 Aegithalos caudatus
CTCTTTTTTTTTTCTGGAAAGCTCTTTCTTTGACTTTTTTTTTTTTTTTTCCCAAAAAAAGTCACATATTTATATGTCCATGGATGTCCCATTATTCTATTTTTTTTTTCCTTCACAAATACTATCCAGGAAGTCTCACAGACAGTATATTTCATTTAATTCTTCTCTAGCAAGTTCATAATTAAATTTAATTTCGTTTCCCTTATCTGAAACCTTTCTGCTCCCTCAAGTAGTTTTCTCCTTCCTTCAATATATTAGAATGCTCCCTAGTATTGTTAAGATGTTAATCTCATTTATGTCCTCTTTTCTAATTATTCCATACCTGCAAAGATGACAAGCAATCTTTTACCAACAACATTACATAAAGACAAGACCTTTTTTTAAAAAACATAGAATAAAACCAGCAGTCAATCAAATATTGTTTTCCTGAGAAATCTTTCTTTATTTTTCCCCAATCCTTTATAATATTGTGAAGGAGAAAAATGAGAAAATCTGTAAAGGTTTCAATTTAAAAAAGAGTAAAACCCCACGTAGTCTGAAACCTTTGAATGCTTTACAATTATTTTTATTTAGGCTATTTAATTTTTCTTAGTTCCTAGCTTGCTCAGTGTAAAAAAAAAAAACAACATTTATTACTATGGGAAGATGCAAAACAGAAGGAAAAAGGGAAAAAATTTGAATATATATTTTGCTCCAAAAGTTGAGAGAAAGTGAGCTTCCTTTCAGTTTATGTGTGACTACATCTATGGTGGTCTTACACGGCTGTTCTGATCCTATTTATTTTTACAGATTCATCTCAGGTTCTACCACATCTCCAAAAAGAAATTAGAAAGAAAACAAAGATTTGTACCTTTGAGGCTTTTTCAGCCAATGTGTCAGACTGGCAAAATGCCCTCTTTGAAGAAAGAATAGAGCTGACATATAATTGTTGCCCTTACCTTTGTTGCTACTGACACTAAAGTCTGAACCCTCCTTGGAGACCTGAAAACAATTTTGGTGTGACACTCTGAGAAGTTACCACTGGTATTTTACAAATACTGTGAGGTCACAGATTTTGACCTATACAGAGCCAAGCAAACCTCTGTAGGGCGTTGTGTTTTATGGGAAAAATGTTTCCATTGATTTTTAGATTAACATTTTACTGCAACATAGAACAGATCAGTAGCCATGAAAGACAAAATTCACATTACAGTAGCAAGAAAAATAACACAGCCGAAGATGTGTTTAAAATCTAAGTTTGCTTACTTTTTAATGTCCTTTTACACATTATTTTCCAGAATCACAGTAGGAATATAAAGAATAAGGACTAATACCATGTAATTATATCAAATAAAAATATATCATGCTTCTTCTATGTGGCATTCAGTATTCCTTAAAGGTCTGAAAGGGTTAAAACTAGTCCTTTAGCACAAGTTCTAATTTAATGTTTAATAATATTGTGATATATGGAATCTTTCCTTCTTTTTCTAAATTTCTGTAAACACAATATTTACCACTATTTTGCAAAAGTAAGCTCCAAAGTTATGTTCCTGATTAAATTTTAAAACATTGTCCAGATATCATACAAGTTTATTAAGCTAGATAACCAATGGCAGAATTTTATAAAGCAATTACCTCATAAAAAACTTGTTTTCAAATATATTCATTCTGAGGCTGCCATTTATCCACAAAATAAGTCATAGTATTTGCAGACATATGTTAATATCTGGGAAATTAAACTCATATTTTCATAAATTGCTCTTAACAATTTGGCAGAAATTAAAGTGAAAAAGGCATGAGTGCTTTGTCCCTCAAACTTGTAGAGTGTCTTGTGTCATCAGCTCTTCATGAGGGAGAGAGGACAGTCATGGAACAAATGTTCATCTCTTGACCTCCTTTCTTTTCCTTGTTGAAGAAGGATTAATACTTATCAGCCTAGGCATCAATGTGATCTAGTTAAAAAATCAAAAGAATTTAACATTTGAAAAGTTGCCTTTTTATGGTTTATTTATTTTAGCATGATACTGTGTCAAAATAGGAACTTCTATATTTATCATATTCAGCATGTAGCAAGAATTCCAATATAATGCATATATTGAGACAATCTGGCAAGATAACTCTGCAGAGTATAATACAAAATTACTGGGACTAAGCAATACCTTTTAACAAGACTTGAAAAGCAAGGACTTGCTAAAAAGGCAAAATTCAAAATATACTTTGAGATACATTGGAAAACCTTTTTACAACAAAATTTTTGAGCAGAGTTACTCCTTTTGCTGCCTTTTATTTTTTTCATCCCTCATTTGGGCATTGAAAAAGAAAAGAGGAAAAAGTAGCATACAGTTAAACAAATCTTCATGTCTTTATTGATAATTATTACTTGATCTTTTACCTAACAAATACTACATACTACCAAATGTTTTTCATTGCACAAGAGTCTTGATTTTTTCACATAAGCTTTTTGCATTGAAAAAAGTTTGCTCTCCAACTAAAGAAATAATGAAGATGAGACTCATGAATGAAAAAATGTTTTTTTCCAAAGTTTATTAATTAATTTATTCTCTTCAGATATAATAAATTCCAAGAAATCAAGTATTATCAAGATTAACTATTGAAACCTAGTTAGGCCTAAGTTTTATGGAATATTTTTACATACACAGTACCATGGTAGTAGTTTCACAGACAAACAACCAAAGAGGAGGGAAGGTCAAAGAAAATTCTGCAATGCACTTGTCAAAACCTGGGAAAGGACTGATGAACTTGTGAATCCTGGACCATAGCCCAATAGTTATGACCACAAAATAAACAGTGCACTCTAATATATCCAATCTAGACAGAGTATTTTAGTCTCCATGACAGGGCTCCCCAGGGCTGACAGGATATTAATTCTAAAATTGATCCCCATTGGTTTTTTAGGCAACTTTACATTAATCCTCCTGCAAGCCATGCAATGCACAATTTTCATCTTTCATTTACTTTTCATCACGTGCACATTATTTCCTCTTAAAACAGTTATGGTGCTATCTGATATGAGTTTTGGGAGGTTTTCATAGTTCAGTTCTGCTGCCGATAGCAAGGACCCTTCTCTAAATAATCATCCTTAATCTCTTTAAATGCGAGGAGAGAGAAGGTGGTAATAGCAAGTGTGGGCCAGGCTGTGAGCACAGCGGGTGGGCAGAGGCTGTATCTCTCAGTATCTCCCCACGGGGCAGTAAAGAGAACCCACTCCCACAGCCGTGTTGGCTTCAATTCTTCCTGACCCCTTGCTGAAAGCCCATCCACATTTGGAAAATGAGCAGTAAAAAATTACGATGCTAAAATTATTTTGACTCATCCTTAACCCCCCATAATAAAGTCAGGGGTGCACCTAGTGTTCTACACATTGTAACATTATTATTCACATGTTTAGGTTTTTTTTTAGTTGAAGTGAGAGGAAGAATCAAATCCAAATTAATTAAGCTTCATGTAAGACTAGCATTGGTAGATACAGTTAATTTTCATCTTCTACCAAGGAGATTAGAGTTCATATCTCAAAGGTAATTGAAAGTCCATATTTGAAAGGAAATAATTCCCTTAAGTTCAGAAGCAGGATTTACTTAACCTACAATGAATGAAGGAGTGGTGAAGTGAGTTTAGCTAATATAACAGCTTTATGCTCTCCAGATATTTTTCCACTGAAATTTCCCTCCTGCTTCCTGTTTGACATTTTAAGGAGTACATTTAGTTGAGTTTTTCAATGAGTCTCTATGGTAACAGTAAAAATGCCCAATCAAAATACTTTACCTCCACTGCCTTCTTGCCTGTTCACCCAGCAGAAGCTGCAAAGCAGAGAAGTGAGAATCACTGGTCCTTTCAAGTGTAATGGGAGTGTATTATAAAGTAGGAAGAAATTATCTGTAGATTTCAAGACTACTAATGATCACACTAACTAGAGAAAGAGAAGTAATCATTTGTCAAGTAGCAGCTTCAGTATCAAATAACTTTCATTTCAAATTTAAATCTTTTCTTTTGTATAAAACTAAGTAATTGATATTTTTGTTTTCTATTAAATGGAAGCATTGTTCTTTCAATTTTTCAGCCAACACTGGGCTCTACTGGAATACAGCAGCAGGTGCAATATATTCATAAATTCTTTTTGCCATAAGTAACCACAAAATGTCACTTGCCTTGCAATGTATACATATTTTTTTTCTGTAAAAGTAATAATCACAGACTCTATTTTTGAGATTGCAAAATAAAGACATTTGTTAATAGATTGCCTGAATTAAAAAAAAAAAAAAATGGAGAAAGGCAGAAAAGATACACGGGATTAAACCTTATTGCCAGGAAACCATGTTAGCCTACTGAGATCTATTGAAGGGATATTAGTGAGCAGATATTGTTGTAGCAGGAATGGCTTTGCCATCTATTACTGCTTCTTTTGGGAGACACCAGAAGCTCAGCTGAGATCCCCTAAAATGTAACGGAGTCAATGCATTTCCATTTCCCCTAGAAACTGTTTACTTGTGTAAGATATATTTTCGAAAGCTATTCAGTGTGCCGTGGGACACCTCCCTCACCATTGTCACAGCAGTGGCGCCAGGCTAGAGGTTGCCAGTGTTTTCCCTCCAAGAAATCCCTCAGGGGCCACATCCTTGCCAGCCCAGCATGGCAGGCTGGAAGCTGGACTACAGGGCTGCTGCAAGGCCCTGTTTGTGCCGCCTGGTCACGGCAGCCTGCTCTGCACACAGAGCCAGGCAGCACAGAAGCGGATCTGTTTCACTGTTCTAATCAACCTAGCGTGGTTATTCATAGCTTAACCTTTTGAAGATCATCTATCATTAATAAAAAGTGATATGTTCATAAAAATGCACTCATAATTAACAGTCTTTTCAGCAATGCAGAAACAAACTGCCATATTTTAGTGTGATTAAGAAAACTTTTCCCTGGCATTTGGTACTCAGCGGACAGCTTCTCATTGGTTTCTAATGAACCCCGGGCATTATGTTTAAATCAGCTGAGTATCTCCTTGGAAGTGGATAACTACAGTTTCTTAGGGGGTAAATAAATGAATTAACCATGAACAGATGTATTGTGTCCAAAACAGATTTAAGTCACTCATTTTGACTTTCTATTGTTTGCTCTTTTTCAGGAATGACTGAATGGGACAAAGGCAGGAAAGCCAAAAAAAACCTGCACGAAAGATGAAATATCAGCTGCAGTATTTGTGCTAGGTTTCTATTACCGAATAATTAGTGCTTGTCCAACTTTTAACCAGCAAGGTAACTTGATCAAGTTTTGTTTAAAGGTAATAGTAAATGTAGCAAGAGACTCAGGGTATATTGTGAGTCCCAAGTAACTCCAACTCACAAATGCAACATCAAAAATGTATAGGACACATACAAAAGTAAAACAAATTATTTATCTGTGAAAAACTGGAATACTGCATACATTTAAAACAAACCTTGAGATTTGCACAACATCTTGACTTTTAAAAAAGATCTGAGAGGGCTAAAACTAAAATTCCACTGGAAATGAAAATATAAATTAATGTTATATATTTATTGGCATATGCTATTCAGCAAACTTTCTTTTCCAACCATCCAGGCACCCCTCTGGCAGTCACACCTAACCTGCCTGAGTTCAGACTGAGGCCCCTTCACTACATACCCCACACTCACACAGCCACACCAGTTTCCTCTCCAGCACAACCTCAGGTTTCCCACAGCAGAGTCTCAGATGTCCAGATGCTTGAAATAATTTAATCTCGCTGCAACAACAATAACAAATTGGCAGCTCGAGCTGGGTGCCTTCGAGGAGGGACCCAAGGCAAAGGAACCCACGGGCTTTTATACTCATACAGACAAAGCAAGCAGAAGTCTGGGGTCATCCCCTGGCTGGGCCACAAGTCCCCGTGCCCTTTGTTAGGCAAAGGGTCAGCTGTTCACAGCCTCTTGCCCAAGGCTTCCTCCACACAGAGCTCAATCTGCAGCTCTGGCACTGCATCTTGCAAACCAAGGTACCTGCCCTGAAGGTACTCCTTAACAAGGAAGCAGCACAGTTTCATTGAAGAGAAGCTGTAAATGAACAGCTACACTTGCTTTTCAGAATTTTTATTAAAGAGAACACATGTGAAGTCAAACAGATAAGTGAAACATTTCCAAATATATTAACTATTGATAAATGATATCAGAACTGAAAGAAATTTCTGAATTCTGGTGAAATTGATCTATGGTCAGATTAGATGTTATTCATGAGTTGTTACTACTGTACCGAATTTTTGACAAAAAATGCAGTTGCAAATTTAAGATCTAAAAAATGTCTAGTACATATAGATCAAGACATAATGTAGTATGAGTAGGTAATGAAGGAGATAATCAAAGGCATGGTTATAATACAGAACTACAAAGAACTGATGATTCCCATTAGCTTTCAGAAGTAAATTAACATGCAAATCATTATTAGGGCTTTCCAATGAAACTTTTTTTTTTTTTTCCTGCGTTACTTTAATTACCTCATGAAAGAAAGTGCAATTCACAATCAAAATCAGTATAGTACATTTATTATATAAATGCTTCTCCACATTGTAGCTATTCAGATACAGGGAAGAGTGATGTAAAACCTTTGCCCTTCCATTCTAGTCTGCCTTATTATGGGTTTTCACGCCAACCAGCAACTCAGCCCCATGTAGACCCTGCTCACTCTTCCTCAGTGGAATAAGGAGAGAATCAAAAGAATGGAAGTGGGAAAACTCAGTGCATTGAGATACAGATAGTCTAATAGGTCAAGCAAGAAGAGCAGTAACAAGTAAAGCAAAACAAAGGATTCATCCACTTCTCATGGGCTGGCAGGCATTCAGCTATCCCCAGGAAACCTGAGGTCCACTATGTGCAACCTGGGAAGATAAACATCATCACTCAGAATGACCTTCCTCTTCTTTCTACTTGTTTTGTTTCTGAGAACATCATACAGTCTTTGGTCAGTTGGGATCAGCTCTCCCAGCTTTGTCCCCTCCCAATTCCTTGTGTACTCCCAGCCTGCTCCCTGGCAGGGTGGGGTACAGGCAATAAGGCCTTGACTCTTTATGAGTGCTGTTCAGTAACAGCTAAAACTTCCTTGTATTATCAACACCATTTTTGTCACAAATCCAAAACACATCCCCATACTAAACACTATACAGAAAATTAACTTTATCCCAGACAAAACCAGCAAAGTCTCCATCCCTTATGCCATATAATTTATATACTCAAATTTATATACTCAAATCTCACACTATCCAATTAGAAAACCATTCCTGCCCATTTTTTCCACACACCTTGCCACACATGACCACACTACATCGGGGCACATCCCTGTATGATTCTGAAATATTGTCATAACTTTCGGAAAAGCCAGGAACAGATTTTTGAGACATATCTGTATGAGTGTTCTGGTTACTCAAGTATGTTCAAGGTACTGGAGAGTCATTCCAACAAGGCAGAAGACATCTACTTCACAGAAGACAGGGAAGGTACCATTCTTTTCTCTACAAATTGGCTCTTGGAGGAGAAGAGGGAAAAAGTATAATTGCTATTTTTTTCCACAGCACTTGGACAACAGCACTGCAGATAACAAATATCAAATATGATAAAGATCTTAAGATTCTCAAAAATGCTTTAAAATGTTCTTTCTACCTAAACATAGGAAATATACATAGAGGCTACATATGGCTAGTCATTTTGACATGAAAGAAAAAGAATAGTGACCCCAAGACCTCTATTCCAATATCTCTACAATTATTCTGTCCCACAACAGGAAAATAGCAAAAATAAGTGAGATACTCCTCACAAAGAACACTTGTGAAAGCATACATCTACTTTTTATAATACTGATGACAACCAATCTGAGAATCAATGTCACACCATTTAAAATCAAAAATCCTCTTAGTCGTGCCATTGGCTAAGCTGTGTATCTGTCATAGATACATAACATCTTAAGAACCTACCTGAGAAATAAAATATATTTGTTCTCATAAATGAAGATTAAAGGTAACCATTTCCTCTATAATCAGATTAAAAAGTCAGATTAAAAAGTGACTCAGTCAGAGTCACTTTAACTCAAGATGCTTTGCAATACAGTACAATACTCTGTATTTCATGTTGGTGGAGTACTGCTCCTGTGGTCTTAATAAAGAAAAATTTGAACACAGACTTGCTTTGACAGTTTTTGACAAAAACAGAGACATAAGAAAGTGCATGAAGTTTGGGGGTTTTGTTGTTGTTGCTTTTAAATTGCCAGTGTTCACAGCCTTCCCAAGTCAATCTGTCTCTTAAATTCCCAGCTTGTGTCATAGATGAGGTCAAGCACCAAGTGAAGGCATTCATAATCTTTCAAATTAAATGACCGCCTCGGCAAGAGATCCTACTCCTTTAGCAGCATGCAGTTAAGGGATTACTGGAGCATTACTGCAGTACACAAGGAAAGTCTAGGTATCAACCCAATAGCAAAATCTTATGGAAATGGCAATTTCAGCAATAATCCATATGGGTTACAAATGAGGTAAGTAAACTCAGAAAATCCTTTCAAGGCAAGTATTTCCCTCAGCACTGTCCTACAGATTCTGAAACTGAGATTAGTGAAATGGTGTATTTTACTGAATCCCTAGAGTATCATAATTTAATAGTATTTCACAGCTACAGTACATCATCACATTACATTACACTCTCCCTGTCACCATACAAACTACAATACCATGAAGTGATAACACAGTGTAATGAGACATACAATACAGTGTAATGTGATATACAAGAAAGTCAATGCAGCATATCTCAAAAATTACTCCCATTTAAAAGGAAACTTAATACATATTTCATATAAATGTACAGGTCATTCATTTTCTCCATTTTTTTGGATGTCTTTAATCACTGTGCGTCTTGATACTTCCACAGAGTTTAATGTTATAGTCAGAAGCAATCATATTTTACTAAGAAAGCTGAAATCATAAAATGAAAACCATTTTCTGTGCAACTTTCTGAAAGGACTTTAAAAGTCTTTGAAAGAAAAATGCTTTTATAAGAAAAGAGCTCAAGCAATCTTATAGGATCTGAGAGGTGGTATTCATGGCAATTAACATTCTCTATAGAATTGAAAATCAGGTTGGTTGGTACTGGCTTCCTCCAACACTGAAGTGCACACTAATATCCTTATGCCTTACTTATTCCATGAGTATAGTCACAGATAGATCACTAATCTTTCCTAACTGCAGCTGAGATGTAAGTCAGGGAATTTCTGCCTCTGCAACAGGAAGAAATGGTCAAAAACTAGTAATAAAACCTCTCAAGAAAAAGCGAATAAGAGCTAATTTAGTTGCAGATGGATTTAAGTATACATTATGAGTCTCTCCAAAGGAAAAAGCATTCAAGTATAATCTAATTAGAGGAACATTATATTAACATTACATTTATATGGAAGAACAATTATCACTTAAAAGGAAGCCTAGATTAGAATCCACACAAGACACACTGATCAGATCTCCCAGTACATTGGTAAAGTAGCAGATTTTCTTTGTATCAAAATTAATGCTTTGTATTGTCAATTCTTTAAAACTGTAGTAAGATTGCCCAGCTAGCCTAAAGAAGCTGATTTTCTTTCACAACCCACTGCATTTATCTGGAGCTGTGTCAATCTGCAGCACACCCTCTTCCAGCTTACAAAGCTAGATGTTTTTCACCTTCTGTCTGCTGAGAAAGGAAGATATAAATAGCAAACAGGAGAGAAAACTACGTACAGATGCACCCCAGAGCCCCCTCCCACTTTCACACATGTGAAGAGATTTCCTTCAGTGTGTTTCAGTGAGAATCGTAGGGTCAGCAGTGGGACAGCAGGAAATGGAACTTAGCCTAGGAAACTGTTCTGTGTCTGTCAAAAAAATCAACATTGGTATTACAACACAGATTATGTTAGAATATTTTTCAGGAAAAAAATAACAAAAATGCATCCAGTCTTCAACCTCTGTAAAATAAATATTCAGTGTCCTTGAACACACTAAGTAATCTTTTCATAACATTTTCACATTTTAATTCAATCTTTAAGCAGGTCCTAAGTATATATTTTACCAGTTTGCAATTACATGATTTTCTAATTCTTACTGTTCTGCAGAACTTGTATAAGTAGCACTAAATTTGAACCCCATTTTCTGAATCTTGCTGAAATGTATTAATTTAAAATTATTACTGTCAAGAGTGAAATATTCTCCCAAACATGCTGTTTCACATCACAAAACTTCACAATTGAACTGGCATTCCATTATATCAAACGAGCAAAGTTATCTGCCATTTAAAATAATCCATAATAACGGTTGTTTTTATGAAATGTAAGGATGCCTTTCATCAATCAGAACAACCCCAAAACACTTTCCCACGCCAGAAAATTCAGTGTTTATGAATAGCATTCTCTTCTTTAATAATAATTTTTCAAAAGCCTGAAAGATGATGCTTTTTCAAAAATCCACGAGCAGAAAAAATTTCACTCAATTTATTTATAGTTTTTAGTGGAGCGTATGTTTTGCCTGATTTTCCTTTTTCCTTTATAGAATTAAAGCTGGTAGCTTACTTAAATATAATTATTTGCATGTTCAGGAATTCACATTAAAATACATTGAGATGGACAATTACAGCAAACAAAATTCATCCAGAGGCTTGTGTTGCTCTAGAACTCATTCACGTGATGTAGATCTCACAGCTAATGGTGTGTTAATGTGAAAAAGAGGTCTTCTAAGACATTATGACTTCAACATCACATTTAAAAATAAAAATAATTATAAATGAACTACTATTTAAACTAAAATTTCCCCAGCTTTAAACGGCCAATTATTCAAACAAAACTGTACAAGTATGCAGGATGGAAGGTTAACCTACAGTGAAAACACTAGTGTAGTTTCCATTCTGGTTAATCACAAGTAATCAGCATCTTGGGGTTTAGACGACTTCCTAAGCACACTGCACTCCTGCTCTCAGCTCCTTTCTTTTTATTGCAGATGTCTGAGATGCAGAGGGGAATCTGAAGTGTAGAACCTTAGGTTGTTGTTCCTTATAACTTATTTAACAGGAAGCGAAGCAGTGTACAAATTGTTTCTGTCAAAATATATTCTCTGAATGCCTAGAAAGTAAAAATTAGTAATCTTCTAAAAGCAAGATATCTTAACTATTTTCAACACTATTAAAGGAACTAAAGAAGGGAAATGTTGCAGCATTTTACAGCATATAATTTTCCTGAAATAATTACATTTTCAAGAAATGCACAAATAATTAATATTGTTAATTGACTAGCAGAGCTTAGGAGGGAATGACATTTATGAATGAATCATTTAAAAATTTTGCTACCATGGTCTAAAGGAGTCCCTCTTCAGAACTTGAAATCCATTGCCTAAGTCTTCTTAGTTATCCTAGATGAAAAGGTTGTACGTTTTCCCCTATTTTGGCAAGACCTCTTAACACCCTCTTGAAACAGAAAAAGGGATTTTTAGCTTTAGCTCTCCTT
>WEIU01008418.1:0-12774 GCA_013389925.1 Aegithalos caudatus
ATGAACAAACAAACAAACCACAATTTTTGAAAAACCCTTGAGAATACAACGAATTAACATATTTTGAAGAAAACAAAGCATAGAGATAAATAGTATTCAGTTCAGAAGTTCAGGCTTAGTTATGTGATATTTATATCTGTGGTTATAACAGTGGTTATTGAAATCTATGAAGATAATTAATACTGAAACTAATTAACTATCCTTAGTGTAAAGTACACACATTTATTACCACAAACACGAAGAACATTGAGTAAACTTCAATGAAGTCTTCTCAAATCATGTAAGTGCACATGCATGTGCGAGAAAGAAAAAAAGGTGTGCTGATTTGATTTAAAACAATGTTGATTTATTGGAATGGCATATTTTTTATGGTTTGATCCCAGAATGTATAATAAAATTTATCAGAAAAAGATATTGAAGACATAGGAATTGAAAGCCTGATGGAAATATCCTTATATTTCATAAGGATAATACTGTTTATATGACCTTTTCAGTTCTGGCATTACTAATAAGGGATTATAAATGTCTCAATCATCTCTACCTCACAAAATTTCAGCCTTTGTTTTAAATTAAAATATATGTAAGGTAAATGAGACAGTGAGAGACAGTCCTACAGATTTGAATTTATGGGTCTGCCCACTACTGTCTCTTCTTCAAACTTTATGTAATCCTCTTTCTAAACGAGTTTCATAGCTGTTGTTCTGATATATTGATTTTTGCAAGCTTTACCTCATGGCTCTGTACCTTCCTCACCAAAAATTTCCTTCCACACAGTGGGAGGATAAAAATGCAGGAAACTGACACTACAGATAGCATAAATGTGTCAGTAGAACAACAATTTTTAGTTTGATTGGACTTCTCATGCATCTAATTCTGTTTCAAAATGGCTTGTATTATACCATGCAATATTCAATGTAGCTTGAAATTATGTCCTTACCACTGCATCTTAGGTGGATGATTTACTAGCTGATGTTGCTTAGAGCTAGTGTCTGTGTTAGGTAATTTTTATTCCATGTCTATCTGCAGATATTAATATTGCATGATTTATAATTTCACCAGGGATTTTTTGAGACAAGGAGCATTTTCTCCATAAGAGTTTAATTTTTCCTATGCATTAGAAAAAGACTGCACCTATAGAGATGTACATGCATGAATAGCTGATACAGTTGTGTTTTGTTCTTTTCCTAAACTGGAATACCTCATGCTTATCAGCATATCAGTAAACACTAAAATATTTGCTTCTCTGAAACAAATGCATTATAAAATTGATGTTCTCTTTCTCCCTTTCACTTTTTCCATCTGTAATATACATCTTTTCAGCTTTCTCTGAGTTTACTAATATTGAGTTTTCAGACCATTACAGTTCTCATGCACAGTATTAAGAATTTTGATGTAAAAATGACTTGATATTGCAAGTTTTTCTGAACTTGTTACATCATATGTAATAGCTGACCTGATAGAAGAGGTGGTAATTTGCATTGCATGTTAAAAGTAATATGTTTTTATTAACCTGTTACCTTGAAGTACACTGTGATATGTAGTATCTCAGATGGTCATTATAGGTACAAACTAGAAAGAGGCCAACCTGGAAGACTTCAGATACCTTTAGGGAAGTAACAACCTTTAGACTTGGTCTTAAAATTTCTCCATGTTGAGTGTTCAGTTAACTGCAAAACAGCTTCTGCTTTTATTACAACTCCATTCTTTTATTACCTAAATTTAATGGTATCACTGGGATATAGGTGCCAAGGGAAATCAGAACTAGGTCAGATTTGAGGTGCCTTCAAACACTAGCCTTTCTGTGAAAATATGAGGAACTGGCTCAAGGTCTAAATTCTGCAACAATCTTAAAGTTAGACTCAATCAAAACAGGGGCATGTCAGCCACAACATGGGATTTCAAAGGGATTGCATAACCTGAGAACCAAAGTGCAGTGCTTTTGTATCCTTGTGGTTGGATGACTCACACCAACAAGGTGTTTTTCATAGATTTCCTGCAAAGACACAAGTTTTTTTCAAAACCATTAGATTTCTCTCTCTCTCGACAGTTTTTTAATCATTAGCCTAAAAAGCCATTCATTTTTGTCTATCTCCACATTTCCTTACCTTATTTTGTGTACTCTTTCTTCACTGATGAAGAGAAAAAGGTGAAGGTTGCATCTTTCACAAGATATCTGATGACCTTGAAGCTAGGATGCTCTCCTGGTAATAGATTATGTCAGTGCAAATAACTTCAGCACTTGAAACTCTGTAAAACAAGTTCTTTCATGTAATTGGTTGTGATTCAAATTATAAAGCCATAAAGGAAGAGAAACACAGAGAGAAGCACAGACAGTACTACACAATTAAGGGTTGAAAATTGTGGTCAGTGCAAGAGACTGGTAGCAGAGGGCAATCCAGAGTGACCAATGAACCATGTTGGGGATTCTTAGACAAAGTTCAGCCAGGAGCAAACAGGGCCAGTGGAAAGACCGTAGACAAAACTTCAGAGTAGGGCTGAAGGGTGCACCTACCTACACTGTAGGGCTGAAGTGTATCCTGGAGGCAGAACAGAGACACAGCTGGAAACATTCTCCTATGGCATGACCACAACAATGTATTGGAATTACATGGGGTTCAATGGACCCATGTCAAAGCACCAGAGGAAGCAGCAAGGACGCTGAGCAGGGTCACAGAAGTCTATTAGTGCCAACAATGCTCTCATAAATGCCAGTAAATCCCTTGTGTCTTACCGCTTAAAAAACACTGAAAGATGAGTAATATTGATTGTCAATAAAGTGTTCCAGGCTTTACTCTTGAGGAGGCTGGAGAAGATATTAGAAATGAAGGGGATTCAAGGCATGGCTTTCTGAAGATATTTCTTATCATCCAGTTCCAGGTGATTTCCCATTTGGCAAATGTTTATTGCCTATTCACAGTACCAGTGTCACCCCAAATCTGGTATGAGAACTCTCATGTTTCACTTCAGAAGTTTAACATCGAGGTCATTTATTAGACTGCGTAAGAGGTGACTTTCTGAATATCTACAGTTTAAGGAGCATTTAAGGAGTTTAAGCATTTTGAAGATACACACAAATTTTCACACTGCATCAAGAACAGAATAAAGGCAGCTAAAGTACCTTTTTCAGTTATCTTTCACTACAGTAGAGACTATTACTTTTCAATTAGGGTGGCATATATCATTCTTTTGATTTGGTTTGACTTTTTAACTTCCAATAAGCTGTATATATATTATTAGAGCTCTTTTGCATTGAGGTTCAAGAGGTATGCTGTATCTTATAAAATTTAGAATTGTGACTATTATCCTCCCCAAACATTTACTGTAAGGCATTTTTCTAGTTTTAAATATTAAAAAAAGAAGAAAAAAAAAGTAAGGCTAAGGTATCCATTCACTTAAACAAAACTTTAAGTGACTAAGTGTGAAATACTAGTGAAAACAACAAACTTCTCATTTAATTCTGCATACTTTGCAATTAGTCTAAATTGTAAATACTGGAAAGTTTTGTGTAAAGTTACGCATATAAAACTATTTTTAAAATGCATAACTTACATTTTAAATGCATTAACTTACAAAAGCTAAGAAACTTTGAGCCAGAATTCAGACATATTTTCTTTATAATTACTAAGCTCATCTGACTGCATATGGATTTTGGAAGAATTGAGTCATGAGCTAAAATGGTAGATCATTAAAAGTTTTAATTGCTTCTGCCTCAGAATTAGAAATTTAGAATTTTTTTTAAATTCTGTACCAACACAAATTTATTAAATACATGTTTGATTTAGTTTTCTTTCATGTCTATACAGTCTTGTAGTCTGACAAAATTTCTTATTGCTACATGAAAAAGAACAAAGTCTGCTTGGGATTAAAACCTATGAAGTTTTTGCAAATGTCAAATTTTTTTGCAGTGTAATCTGTTTGCAATACTGCTTTGTCTCTTTTGCTGTTGCTGCTCAGTAGACTTTTTTTTTTTTTTTTAAATACCAGCCCATTATGTGGTTGTCATTATTAATCTCGGTTATGAACTACCTCTATAATTAGCCTTTTCTCTTTTAGCAGAATATTTTATATAGTCAAGAATTTTTGAATATGAATAAAGAGTCATTAATAGCACCCCTTGAGATTTTTGCCTATAAAGGTAATTTTTAGTAATTTTTAGTAACTTTCATTTTGTTTGCTCACATTATCTCACAGCATCTTTTTGTATTAAGATATAGATGTTTAGAACAGGGGCAAATATCTCATGCTAGAAGTGATAAAATTACTGCTGTTATGGCATATATCAGACAATACCCAAAAGGCTTTATCAACCTTATATAGAAATGAGGGAGATTCTTCCAAGATTTATAAGAGACTATATTATCTATCTCCAAACTTTTTCATCTCCTGTAGTGCCAAATCTATATACTAGATTTCATCTTGCTATATAATTTCCTGGAAAGTACCTTAAGCCTCTAAGCCTCTGTTCAATCATGACAGGGAGCTGAAATTGAGTACAATGACCTCTATTATTTTGATTGTTACAAAATGAAATGGAATTTAGCTTGCCTTCCTTTTGTTCTAAAGTAAAGGCTGTTTTCAGAAGGGTTTAGATCAAGTCATAATTCCTTTTAAAATAAGAAGAAAAGAAAATTCCACTGTATAGCAAACAATGAAAAAGAAGAATGGTAAATTATATTACCTTTTATTTCTTATTCTATTCATATGATCATTAACCAAAAAAGCAGACTGTTCAAGGTCAGCAACAAGCTAGGTTGAACCCTTAGACCTCAATAACTTCTGTTTTAAAAGTAATGCAAATATTCAATAATTTCAATACACAAAATTTGTAATTGAAAACAGAGAATAAATATATCTGAAGTTATACGTACAGGTATATGAGGCTTCCTGTCGCAGCAGCCTTTTCTCCTATTGTTTCCTACAGTGTCAAAACTCATTTCAAAGAAAGTTGACTGGATAGGTTTGTTGGTTTGTTTGTTTGTTTTATTGTAGAAGCAATGTGGCTTTCTTCTTATACAATTGAACAATGTTACCGTAGAATGAAAAATAAGAAGAATGGGAACAAAAAGAGTTATTAAGGAACCTTGATCTCACCGACAGGTGATCTCAGAACTTGTATAGGTGGTGGTTAGGGTTCGAAGTCTGGGCTTATCCATAAGAACACATAATCAGCAAGAAGTATCTATATACAATTAAAAGTTTTTATGATAATTATTAGGCAGGATAATCTAAAATACAGAAAGCTTTACAGTTACAGTTTAATCACTCTAGTTTTATTTTAATAATTGTTGTTTTCTTAAGATATATAGTTCACTTGTTCTGTCAGAAACTAAGTACTAGAGATGTTAAATGTCTTCCTTTAATCTCTATTTTGGTGCCTCATGAAGAACAGTTTTTTGTCTTTTTTGTGTTTCTTGTTACATGAATCTTTGGTAAGTTCCCCTGATTTTAAAGGTATCAAGGATTGAGTTTAATGGAAAAGATGTAAAAAAAATCACTTCATCACATTAAAAATAGGTATAATCTATTTTGAGTCAACAAAGGGTGTCTAGAATTTCATATTGGACTACACAATAATTTAGTCATTTGAGTATTATTCCCTATCAGTGGCACTTTTAAAAATAATTTTTTATAAATAAGAAATTAAGCGACAGATACAAAAGTTTTTCGGTCTGGCAGTTTTTCCTACTCCTTACCTGCACAACCAATTTTGACCTGTCCCTGAGGAAAGTTGTAAAAATAAACCCACATTGAAGAGAGAAAGGAGAAGAAAATAATTTCAATTGACAGGCCATGTTAAAATTTGGCACCTGCAAATATTTTATTTCATACATTTATGTCATACTTTTTTCAAGGGCTTTTGGCTTATTTATGAAATCTCCAAATTGCAATTTTGGATTGATTTCACTAGTCTGTATTTCCCTTTGTTACCTGTTTTCACTTACTCTTAATACTTTGGGAAAAGTCCTAGCATTAAACTTTGACACTGTTAAAAGAAGTACTGAAAAGAACCCTCACAATATAAACCGGGTATATCCATTTGTTTTTGTAGGTGCTTCAAAGATCTTCAAAACTAATGATATTTCTCATTTCCTGTATTCCTATATGAATTCTTTTCTAGGGTGGTGAGAAGTATTTGTGTAGTTATGGCCTAAATACTTGGGCTAATAGCAATTTTAGAAGAGCAATCTGTCACAGACAAACTTCTTTGTAACCATGAATAATTCATAAGCAGATTAATCTCAAGGTGTTTAAAAAGGCAATTGTCAAAAGCACTTATGTAATTTAGAAGCTCAAGTTTTAACCAGGAAAATATATTTTAGAAATCTAACATTAGGATAGAATTTTTAATGTGTGATCTAATGCTCTACTCTGTCTCATTTTTAAAAAGAAGCAGTAATACTTGCTATTGTTAAAAATCTTGGTTCATTTGCTTCAAAACTAAGTTTAAAACAACGGCAGCTTCTTTTCCCTTATTCTCTATAATGCAAGGGGACAGGCTAAAAATATACATCATATCAAAACTTAAAAAATGCCAGTAGTCACTGCTGAAGATGAAGCATGGCTAAAGGAAGTTATTTGCATTGTGCCTCCATTACATTCCCATGTTGTAAGGAAGTTCTCCAGTCTACTAGAAGTATGATTACTAATTTAGACAAGATAGACAAACTAAAGCCTGTTTATTATGGACATCCAGTTTCCCTTACACTTGAGGTATTGGCAGGACAGCACACTCTCTGCTCATTTTAAAGAGTCAGATGAAAAATTGGAATGGACAGTGCTGAATGTCTAAAATTGATTAAACAGTTTATAGAGAAAGATGTAGGGGTTCAGTTTATCAGGAAGAAATAATGGAGTGTTGTGTCATAGCTTGTAAGTAAACTTCTAACATAGAGAATACAGAGGACTTTCTTGTATCTTCATCGCTAAAGAGATCACTGCTGCCTCTTTTCTACATTTTTGCATATGTAAATAGGGCTATATGTCTTTCTAGAAGGACCAAGTGAACTATACTGCTCTTTTGTCTGCAGAGAGACAGATAGGTTGAAGTCCCCTCTGTCAATAAACTCTATACACGATATGCTTTATCATTGTCCTTATAAATTTACTAAAAAAAGAAAAAAATCAAACTGTTCAGTGCACATATACAGTTTTATATAGGTATTAAGAGGGTAAATAGAAGGTCTAACAAAAAATGTGTGCTATAACACTAAAAAAATTAAAAGGACAAAAAAGATTCTAAATTAAATATTTTAAATTACATGACTTGCCTAGGGTTCATGTGGCAAGGATTTTGTACCAGGGGAGGTTACAGGGGTGGCATCTCTGAGAAGCTGCAGAAGTTTGCTCTGTTACAGTCAGAACCAAAACCAGCTGGCTCCAAGCCAGACCTGCCACTTGCCAAGGCTGAATCCATCAGTGAGAGTGGTAGTGCCTCTGGGAAAACAGATTTAACAAGAGGAAAAATTATTGTGCAGGGCCAGTTGCAGCAAGAGAGAGGAATGAGAATAAGTGAGAGGAACAGCTGTGAAGAAACCAGTGTGGAAGGAGGGTCAGCAACTGCTTTAGGTGCTGGAACAGAGAAAGCCCTGCAGCCCATGGTGCAGATCATGGTGAGGCAGCAGTGCCTCTGCAGCCCAAGGGAGCAGAGATCCACTGCAGCCTGTGGAAGGAGAGCAGAGCAAGCTGGAGCAGGTGGATGTGCCCCAAGGAGGCTGTAACTCTGTAGGAAATCTCTCCTTGAGAGAAAATCATAATCAGCTATTTCTTTATTCTTGTGTAGTTGGTAAATGGCTATGATAGATGAATTTTTATTAAAACCTGTTAAGTAGTTGAGAGTTCATTATCTGAAGTGTACTATTTAAAAATAAATCACAAAACAATTTGGTTTGAAAAAACTTTTAGGAGATCATTTTTCCAACTTCTGCTCAAAGGAGAGAGACATGCAAGTTGCTCAGAATCTTGCGCAATGAGTTTCTGAAAATCTCTAAGAATAATACATCTCAAATTTCTCTGGTAAACCTTTCTCTGTCTTGGCTTTCTTAAAGAGTCCTTCCAAAGTACTATTTAAAGCTGCAAAACTCTAATTCAAATGAAGGCCTATCCAATTTTTAGGAAAATAGTTTTAATCACTTATTTGTTTCTGCCCTTTCTTAATGGGCAAAATTGTGCCATTTGTTTTCTAGTTCATGTGGCAATATGGGTTAATATTGCTATTATACTTCCATGTTTTTTCCTAAATTAATACCTCTGTAAAGTATCTATAATAAAGCACTTTCTTCCCTCACAAGGGTGTTGTAAAGTTTAATGAGATAAAAATGTGCAGAACTCAAAATCTTCACATAATTTTATTTGTAAGTGCAAAGCATTAATTATTATTATGTCTGTCCCTCAAAGCGTATTTTAAATGAAAAAAAAAAATCCACATGAGGATGTTGAGATTATTTTTTACCAGCACTGGTTTTCTCTTACTTTTACTCAGCAGTGTACTATGGGCCTCGTGTATCTGACCTATATTTATTTAGTTCTCTAGAGTTCATACCTCCCAAATCCAAGGCTTATAATAAATTAGAAAAAATAAAAGGCAAAAATTCTGTAGGCAAAATAACTTGTTTAGGTAGTAGGAGAGTCTCCATTCAATAAGAATTGAAAAATCATGAAATGTGCAGGGATTTATTCAGAGAAAGGGTCTATGTAAGATATGTCTTTATTAATTTGATGTTTTGCTACCATAACAAAAGATCGGTGCCAGGCCACAGGTTATAGCCCTGTAAAATGATTATTGCCCCCATTGGGGGGATGCAGTACAGGGGCTCAACCTTGCCATAGCCTCAGCTGAATGTCTTTGATTTAACCCTGACCAGTGACTTCTGCCTCACCTAATCCACCTTCAGCTTTGGGGCTGTTGCATACACCATGGATGGACTTGTATCCACCCTGGGTCTGTCTATATCCATGTAAAAATAGACAGACTTCTTCCACACAATTGAACATATTTTCTCAAGCTACATGTATAGAACATATTTTTCATTTCAAAGTGTCTAAAAGCTGCATTTTAACCGGGCAAAATGTTGTGGCCTAAATACAGCACAATGACTTGAAATTGGAAATATGTATTACTTAACTTAGGATATGATTTGAATTCATGAGGTCGTATTTGAGAGCAGAGACTTCTGCTGTTTTTACAGAGGACAATGTAGAGCTGAAAGAGCCAAAACAGGTTCAGTCTTGTTAGTTTTGTTTTTTAGGAGCAGTTCCTGGAACAAATTGCTCCAAAAGTTAAACCTGAGTCTAGTCCCTGCTGGAGACAGCCAGGCAACAAACCAACAACCTGCAGGTGCTGAATTCTACCCATCCTGTAAACCTCTGCTAGTTTCCCAAGGGCATGTCCAAGCCTCTGGAAGAATTGAAATGGGGATCCTGGTGGCCTCAGCTAATACTGAGAAGAAGTTTTTTAACTTTTGATGAGAATATGACTGATACTATGAAGATTATAGCATTTAATAGATATTTTGGGTCTTGTGAAACTGTTTCTCATTAAATATTTATTAGGTGAAAAGAAAAGCAAAAAGCATAACAAAAAATTTTATCAGTAAAAACAATGAAGTTTATTAGGGTAACACACTCAAAAGTGTGTTGACTTTGAAGGCTGCTAAAAGCTGTTTTGCCTGTGGCTTTTCAGTTTCTATTCTGCCAAAAGCTTTGTGCAATTTACTTCTGGAAGAAGACAGAAGGGATTCAGGAATATTCTGGAAGGCAGGGAACTCAGCAAATAACAGCGGTTTCACATTAAAGTGTTCAGAGTCAAAAGAGTCAGATCATATCCTGATCCCAAGACATGCCATAGTCAGGGCAGTAGGAAAGGCATTTCTATTCACCTTGTTAAGACACAGTTTGCAGGACGTCGATTGTCAAAATGAGAACAGTGCGGTTTAAATTATATTGGCTTGATTTGGGTGGTTTTCTTTTTTCCCTAAATTTCTTTTTATCTTGTCTTTATCTCTTTTCCTCATTGTTTTGAGGGTTTTTTAAATCCGTATAGAATTTTATTTTGAAAGCAGTACTAAGTGCTCTCCTACCTATTACTGAATGAATTACATACCTGGAATTAAATATAAAGCCACTAAAAAAGAAACATTTTTCTGTCAAAATGTCCTTATTATTGTTACACATTGTAGCTATTAAGAACACTTATCTTGTTTAGATTGCTTTTGCTGTCTCACCAACCCTTGTCTCTCTAGTCCTTTTTAGGCAATGTGTTAATTATACTAGAAGACATACAGGGTACTGCAGTCAAATAGGACAACAGAATTGGTAGTTAAAACTATACCATCCCTTAAAAATATAATTTGTTCTGTTAAGAAATTTTCCTATTACCAAACCCTGGTATTTCATTTCTGGTAAAGTTACAAAGTATTTTTGTATTCAATTATACTCAACAGATTTAATATATGCAAACTAATTCTATCTGTTGAGAAATATATACCAGTGTGCAGCAATGCATAATATTTATGAGCAGATCTTGTAGATGACAGTACTGTTCTTATGGGATTTATGTTCATGCTTCCTTTTTTTTTTTCTTAGAGTTGTTCAAATGGTTTGGTTTTTTTGGTAATTAAACAGTGAAAAGTATTTCCATCATTTTCATTATCTTTCATATTGTCAAAGCAAAACAAGAGACATTTAGAAAATGAACCTTCTGAAGCAAAGAAGATTGCAGAATATTATACGGACTAAAAAGCAAATTACACAGTTTAAGTACTAGCACATTTGAAGACTCATTCACATGTTCACAGCATGAACAAGTCGTGATAACAAAGGCAGGTAATGATCCTTCCTTTTTCTCTGAATTTATAGCTTAAATACATTTTTAAAACAAACTTTTGAACTGTTCTTCTGAACTGCTTGTAAACATTATAATTGCAATAAAAGAAACTCACCAGCCATTATCAAGTACATGTCTCACAAAAACAAATGTATTTTTACACATATAATTGCATATATTTTGCTCTAAAATTCTAAATTTCCAAACCCTTAAAGGTCTATTTTTGTCAAACTCCACAAAAGAATTTCTGCTTTCTCTCTATCTGGGTTTACTAAGTCTTTGTATACACAAAAAAAATTGCAACAAAACCCAATAAAAATACCACAAACTGCCTCCCTCCAGTAAAACCCCAAATAAATAAACAAGCATACAAACCACCTCAAAACAAATCCCCAGGAAGCCACAAAAAAAAAAAAAAAATTAAACAAACAACAAAATAAAAAATCAGGGCTCTCAAACTTGTCCTGTTTGTCCCTTCAAATACTGCAAAACAGCCTGAATAATTTTGTATATTGCCACACAGCCCAGAATTATGCAGTCCTTCAGTGAGATGTTGCCTTTATTTTTAGGTACAGGGGTGACAGGGATGGATGAGCATTTTACCATGACTTTATGTAGCCAACTGAGCCAGTCAAACTTGACTTTCATGATGAGAAATAAACATCACTCTCATGGATGAAGGTCTTTCATTTATACCTTGGTCCTACCTACAGCTAAACTAAAAGCCTGACAAATTAGCACTGTAAGAAATAAATGTATTTTGCATGAGGAGAGAGAGAATTGTCCTCTATCTTTGTCATATCCTAATCACACAGAAACTTAGGTTTTGTTTTGGTTTTTTATTTTTTTTTCCTTTATTTTTATTACAAGAAAAAGTATAAGTCAGTATGAACAAATGGACTTCTTGGCTTTGCACTTAATTCTTGTGCAGCTGGTTTTAGCTACCAATAATGTTTCTTATTGTGTTTTTTCATTCAGATTCAATGAATCTCAACTGAATTGACTTTGTAACTGCACCCCACAGGTAGACTAAGTGTTCTTTAGGCTATTAAAGTGCCTGTTGCCCTGGAGCTTTCCTGAAGTGGAAATAAAGTCCAAATAGCAGCTGGAAGACACACAGTGAAAATCACTTTGAAAAAAAAAAATTAGCTTCTGCTTCCTGAAGTATCTGGTCATATTTACTGTAGATTGTGAATGGTAGAGCTGAGACTATTGCTCTATTAAATTATTCATAGTTTCCAAGTAGCTTTTCTCTTATTCTCTTGGGTATATAGTAGAAAAACTTGTCTCAACTATTGGAGCTTCTTCCTTTTCTGCAAAGATGAAGCTCTGTTAAGACGATCTCTGGACTTACTAGAGTGTTTGCAACTCTCTAGGCTTTCCATAGTTATCAAATTATCTATGATAAGCTACTACAGAAGCATTTAATGAAAGGTATTTCAATATAATGTGTTGTACAGAAATATAGGTCTAACTCTGACCTGAAAAGAATCAGAGGCAACTTCTATTTTGCTTGAAATTGCAGACACAGTGGGCTAGATTCTCCTACTCTTGTACAAATAAGACTGTATTTTCTGTAGCACCTCTTGAGTTTCACGTAACATTTGAAATATTTATTTTAGGTGTAATGAAGCTTTTAAGATGTGAGTAAAAGATATAAACACTGTTTCTATTTTTTTATTAATAATTTTTTAAAAATCTTTCAGGGCTACTTTGTGAACGCTTTTCCAAACTATGCATTTCACATGCTAATGCTGCAAATATTTCACTGAAGGAACAAACACCTATGCTTTTCAAAGTAAAGCCGTAGATTTGTAAATGTTTTATCTGATACTTATTTTTCTGTGGTGACTAACTATTGTTCTCTTATCCCAAAAAGTTCTGTGATTCAACAATCTTTGGTAAACAGGTAAAGCTTCAGAATATGTACCTGGTTTTCTCTTATGAAGGAA
>WEIU01008421.1:0-27140 GCA_013389925.1 Aegithalos caudatus
GTAAAAGGAATTTTAAAAAATCCACTGAATATAAATCCCTGAGATTTTCACAAATCTACTATCTAGCATCTATTCCAATAAAGTTTACTAGGGAATTAATTTTACGTACTAATACAAAATTAATGAAAATGTAAATGTTTTTCAGGCTAGAAACATTACATCATCTTTCTTGTCTCTAGTTTCCAGTATGTTTTAAGGCGCACGTAGAGATACGAGGGATTATGGAGAAAGCATATTGATGTTGAGTGTTAAAAAGCAAAGAAAATAAAAGAAATCACTAAATATAAAGGGAGAAAAAAAAATAGTAAATTGATTTATGAAACTTACCTTCTAGAGCAGAAATCCTGCTTTTATATATTCAACAATTTTGTGATGATAATGTGGAGTTTATACTCCATGCTAAGTGGACTAACTGAAAATCATCTTCCATAATGTATTGCTTTGTTTTGTATGTAAAATCATTCAATACAACCTACTTTAGATGTGGAACTTTCCTCCAAAATTTAGGAATAGGTAACTAGATTGACATTTTGTTTAATGATCCCTATTAAAATGCAAGCTTGTGGTATATTATTGCAGTAAATTCTAGCAATAAATGAAATCTGCTAGTGTTCCCACAAAGAAAAAACTTTCTTTTTGGGTGACAATTTATATAATAAACATAAAAAGCCTACATCATTTGGGCCTGTAATAATAATAATAATGGCAATATGAATTATGTGATTATTATATTATTACTTGCTCATATCTGAAAAAAGGGTATGAAAGAGTATGAATTATCATAGCCTAAAGTGTTACTGGCATCCCTGTTTCCACTGAGAACTTAGACTACAAGGTTAAAGCTCTGTCATTTTTCTAGTTAAGCCAATCCCAGGTGCCAGAAGCAGATTGTTCTACTTTTTTCTGAGAATCCTACTGGGCTTCTGTCTGATCTGAAGGTTACCAGTATGGATTGTGTTCTGCAACATGGTTGTAGAGGCCTTTTTCAAACATTAAAAACTTCAAGTGGCTCCTCAGCTCCTACATTCATTTTACTATCTCAGTCCAGGATTTTGCTTGGTTTTGCATGTGTTCTGTAAAGTACGGCAAGATGAAATCTAGAAACAGCATCGTTTGTAAAAGTTCTTAAGTGCTTTTAGGACATGAATCTTGTAAAACTGACATTATTCCTAAAGACTTTCCTCCAAAAATAATTTTTTTACAAAGGCCTGTGTCTAAAATTATGGATTTCTAGAGAATATAACTTTTATACTTTGGCCTGAAATAGCTTTTTCCTAAAAGAATACACCTAGATATTCTCTTTAGACAGTGCCATAAAAAGAGTGATTGCTCCTCTCTTTTATCCAACAGCTCCACAGGTATCCAAGACACTCTTCTAAATGCAGGTGAATCAAGTTCTGGCTGTTGCCTAGCTAAGAGAGTCTGAGGATATCTCTTTTGCTTACTTTTATCACTGAGTTTCTGAGGGTGATTTTTTGGCAAGATTCTTCTGATATCCTGCTTTTAAAGTTGTTTCACTTTGCATAGAGGAATTAAGGATTCACAGGGCTATCAAGGTAAAACTCATTCTCCTCCAAATAATACTTCATCATGTAGTTAGGTCTTTTGGAGATTTTTGATCTTCAAATATTTTTTTGATATTTTGATATCAAATATCAATTTCAATAAATTACATGCTTCCAAAAGCTTCAATCTTTGTGTATTATCTATTGCTCTAGATTAAAAGGACAAAAAAGAAAGGATTTAAAGTATGAACATTAGGTAGGCAAACATAAAAACTGACTTGTTTAAGAAGGTTTCTGATGGATTTTTTTACTTATATTTCAAAAAATACATAGATATATTAAAAAAAAAAAAAAAAAAAAACAAAAAAAAAACCAAAAAAAAACAAAAACAAAAACACCCCAAAAACCTTGCCTGATTTCAATGCATTACTTTTCTTGCCAGTCATCAATGTTGGCTGGATTTTGGTTATAACTTTTAGACTGAAAATCTTGATATTCTGCACTTTTAGTAACTTGAAGAAATCTTCATTCTCTGCCCACTTTCTTTAACTTACATTGATTTAAAAACTAAATCAGATATGACCTCTTCCCTCACACCTGGGAACACAAAATCACAAAATCTACCTGTCAAGCAGATTATGCAACTATTGTATAATCTGCCTGAAACTTCTTTTCAAGAAGCTTCTCTTCCTTCTTTCCCTACTCCATCCTATCACATCCTGTCCTGTCTCATACTGTAAGTTTTTTTTCAAGTAAACACAAATGCATCTTTCACTTTTAGTCAATTTTAAATATATATTCCATGTTGACTAATTAGTTTTTTCTACAGTCTCTAATTTGTAAGTATACATACTGGGAGCCTTTTCAGCAAGGGTGAAAATGTCCAGGTATTTAATGATATAGTCTAAACCAGAAAATCCACCATTGGCAAATTCCCAAGTTCTCATTTCCCTCAGTCTTAATTCCAGTACAGACAGTTGTAAATCCTACTTTCCTTACAGCAGATGCATGATTCTTTAAGGATTGAAAACTCCTTATGAGTAAATAAGCAAATTTATTTTTTAAAAAATCTCAGTTTTGTCCTGCTAATTAGCATTCATATTTTAAAATTTAATAATTTAAAAGAATATCCTGTCACAGATATGGAAGGTGGACATATATTTTAAATAAATGCTTAAGTTTTGATATACCCAGCATGAAAACTGCAGTAAAATAAAAAGTTTTCCTTATAGCATACTCTTTTTGCTTGGGTATACTTTTTTGCATCCTTTATTTTGAGGGATCAGCAAAATTAAAGTATTGCTAAAACAAATCAGCATACATCTCCATCTCTATTTCTGTATCTTTTCAACTTTAAAGATGAGGCCTAGGGAAGCTGGTAGTGTCACTATGCTATCTACTTTGAAAAATCTGTATGGTGATATATGACATGCAAGGAAGTAGGCAGCCAAAGATACAGAAAAAGATTGGGAAATTACTTTCTATATCGAACTATGCTATGCAGTGAACACTGATTTTCTGTTATATCCTGCAGCTATCTTGTCATAATAATTTTTTTTATAAGTCCTTTCCTTTTGTTTCTAGATTTTTGAAGACTTAGCAGCCTGCCTGAAAGAAATAAACGGAAAGTCTGAAAATTTTTCGGTACAGTATGAATCCCGATTAATTTTCTGATGTATTTTTAGTCATGTTCCATTAAATATGTAAAATGATGAGTCGCTAGTATTGGTGAGAGTGGGAAGTGGAATATAATTAATAGATGAAAGAATGCCCCTTCAAAATGTAGCTGCTATAAGTACACTTCGCTGATCATGAAATTTCTAATTCCAGCCCTCATATCTGTATTTTAGATTGACTATGCCCCAGGGCCTCAGAAGTGAGCTCCATTTACTGAAAAGTCATGGGAAGTCATGTTTATTGTCTCAGAAGGTAGCTACACTTTAGACTTAATCCTAAAAAACAGGGGAAAACAGAGGCTGGTTTATGTTATTTGGTGCATACTGAAACTTCCTGACTGATGTGTATGGCAGAAAAAGAAAAAAAAGAATAAAAAAAAGGTAAAAGAAAAAATAATAACACATGCATCAGGTTCTATCAAGCTTTAAATATCTCTGTTTTAAATGTGTCAACCTAATTTCTTCAGTGTTCGCAAATACATTTGCAAGTGAGAACAGTGTAAGCAATTTCTTCTGTGGAAGGAAATGTGACCACTTTAACACACAAGAAACTGAGCTTTTGTGTAGCCTGTAAGCATTTCAGCAATATCCTTCAGACTCCTATCAGTTCTCTAACCATACAAGTGGAAGGATTTGTGTGCTAAAATTGACTACAGTAATCAAATATTTGTTTATTCAATTTCAGACAGGATACTTATCTCTCTGAGGTTGCAAAGCAAAACATTATGCTAACATATTTCATAGATGTAGGCAGCAGTAAGGCAGCCCCAGACAGTCTGCTATCTTTTTGTCACATAGTGTTCTTGGTGCCTAATAACATTGCGATGAAAGGGCTGCTCTGTATCTGTGTAGCCATGTTAATTGCCATATGGTGGTTCCCAAATTACACTGCACTCCTATGTGTCGGGATCGGCCAGAATGGCCTGGCTGGCTCCCAGCATCCAGCACTTGCCGACAGGGCTGGTGCAACTCACGGTGCAATATGGCTGGTGATGCTGCATTTTCATCAAGTTACCTTTCCTGCCAGCTATTATTTTTGACAGTTACAGAAGGACTTTGTTAGTTTACCTCTATTATTAATTATTAAATATCCTTAAAATACATCAACCATCTTTCTGCTAATAATACTTCCCTGAGGTATAATAGTAGCTAAATAGTCCATTAACTAATTAATCCAAAGCCTTGAAAAAGTTCATTTGAGGTGTCCCATTAAGAGTGTCAGTCATATTAGTTACTCTAACCCTACGACTCCCAGGCCTGTTGCAAGTATTTCTAGAAGAAGTAGCATATTTAATTTTTTGAACATGAGCCTCACAATATTGAGTGGACTGAACTAGGAAAACCTGCTAAACTTGGACCAGCACTACAAATTATGTATGTGTTAAGATTCCTAATCTCCTGAGCTAAAATAAAAAATAAGTGGCACCACAGTTTTTCTGATAATTTCATAAACGTCGCTGAATCATTTTTGACATAACTAAATTGTTGTATCTTTATCTAAATTGGTGTAATCCAATCCTGAGGTGATCCAACAATTTTTATCAGCCTAGCCAAAAATAGTATTTCAATATGTTCCTGCTATGTAACAGTATCTAAGCAAGCTCTAATAAATTATCTTATACAAGAAAGTTGAAAGTTTCTTTATAGGCTAACCTGATTTCTTGGAAAACATTAATTCTTTGATATGTAGACAGTTAAAATACAGTGTAATCAGTGAGGGTGGCATAACCTCTGTTATGGCACATATCAGTGTTTATAATAAACACTAAATATATGAGAGTAAGAAATGTCTGTAAAAAAATCACTTTCATTTTGGAATTATGGAATTGTACACAGAAAACCATAATTGAATTTCTTCATATTTTATTATATACTGTTATCCCACAGTGGATTAGCACTAATATAATTCACAAAGTGTTTCCATAACTGAAACACGCTAGAAAAGTCAGAAAGCTTGTATAGGTCTTGAATTCAAGAGGGAATCTTAGCCTTCTATTTTACCTAGCACTTTGTAAGCTTTTGTTTCTTAAGACTAGAACTGCAAATCATTTTGTGAAACAGAAAGATGTTAAGATTTTATAGACATTGAAATTTATTTAATAGTGTTCATGAAATATCTTTATGTCTTAACTAGATCTTTATGAATAGCCAATTTTTAGCTGAACATAAAAGTCCAGACAAAAGCATGAGACAATCCTCTCTGTTCTTTGTAGCATTAAAAATCTGAAAAAAAAAATGTCACTCTGAACAGGGGACTTCTCTTGGCTTGAATCAATTCTGTTTTTTTCTTAGAATTGTCTTTTTTATTTAAACAGATATACTTAGCAACATTTCTAGATGAATAATTATAAGAAAAAATAGGAAAAAATGTGATGGAATTTATTGATTTTTCTTTGCAAAAAGGTTTCTTATGTTTTCAAGACTAAAAGTATTAGTCAAATCCACTTTAAATTCATCAAAGATTTCTAAGTTCTTCCTGGATACATCTCTGTTCACACAAAACATCCCCACAATTGCATGTCATAATAAAATGCTTATGATTACAACTGAATCTACCAATTTATTAAGTTCTATTCATAAAATTAAGCCCTTAGCTTCAGAAAGGTTTTCACTAGATGAAATGCACAACTTCATTTCAGTAGAATCCATGAAAAACTGAAAAGTCTTGTTTTGTCTGCAGTGATCAACTGTTGTGGACATTACAAATCCTCTGCTTCGTTTTTACTTTTTTTAGCTCTGTACATCCTCTTGAAACCCACTTCGACACAAACACCTGTTTCCATCCTTAGGATCCCATATAACCTTCATTTGGTCCTAATCCATTATATGTGTTAGAGATAATGAGTATTTTTCCAAAAGATATTTGAAAGCAAGTCTCCTAGCCAGTTGTGATCTGGTGCAGCTCTGACTTTGAGATAGACTGTAGGGAAAGGAGCTGAGTCCTGGCTTCTCTTTGCTCGGGAGGACTGCTAAACCTCAATTGCTGCATGAGTTTTTTTGTGCCTGCCACGTACATCACTGATCCTGGCCCTGACCTGATGGCTTGAACTTCTGCCCTCACCATGAATTCATCTCATCACTATGGACTTGCTTGGTTCCTGGACGCTGGCTAAACTGGCTGTCTGTCATGGGACTTGCTCTGCCCACCTCATTCAGCGTCTGTGTCCTTTGCCAGCCGCATCCCTGCCCTGCCACTCTTACTGCAGCTCCCGGCTCCCGGCCCTCCATCCACAGCAGAGCACAGCCCCACTCCTATCTCTCCCTGATAGTGGGTCTCACTTTAAAGATCCTACTTCTGTATTACCATCAATTAACATGACTGTATCAAAAAACATATACTTTGCAGAAATAAGTAGCAATAAAGAAAATGACAAAGAAATTTCTGTTTAGGAGTGGAGCAGCAAAGAGAGCTCTAGATATGTACTTTGCTGTGTTCAAATGGCTCACCCTCCCATGGTCAAGACGTCCTTTGCAGAAGTAGAGAGATTGTTGCTGTAAAGAGCCTAGAGGTTACAACCCTCACAGATGCATGTTGCTAAGGGGAATGGAAATACTGGCGGAAAATTACTTGGCATAATGAAAACATCACTTGATTATCATTCATTCAGTAATATTATTTTCATTAAGTAAATGGAGATTTCAAGAGCTTTCATGCCTCAGACACTCAGAAAAGAACACTGAAAAGCTGACCCTCGGCATGAATGTGAGCTAATAAAAGCTTTCCCAAATTGGAGGTAGGCAGTGGTGCCTACCAAGGTGATGTTTGTCACTGTTTGAATCGACCTTTCTGTGAAGCTTAAAAACCAATTCACATGTAATTGCAAAACCTGCCTTTTGGTAATATCCTATTTTATTGACAAAAGGGGATGAGGTCAACTCATTTTCATAACAATCTGCTTGAAGAAATCCTTAAGCACTCTATCATTTAGAGTTGTTTTGCAATACAGCCTATAAAAGTATTACTGAGCTTAGAACAGGCAATAAGAAGGGGAAATGACAAGTTTTGTATTAGTTTTGCTGTGGTTTTTTAATAACTCTTTTAAGAAGCTGCCTAAAAGCCTAACTTTAATGAGCAAAAAAAAGATAAGCAATATAATTTTTTTCTCTGTTCATTAATCTAGTCTAGCTTTGAAACATTGCTTCCTTTAAAATCAAATAGTTCTTCTTGAATCCTTTCACAAATGCAACAAATGGAAAAAGAAAGAAAAATGCAAGAAAAATGCAAAGGAAGGAAACGGTTTTCAAAATCAGACACATTCGAAAGGTTCCTCTTTTTTGTAGCAATAGCTACAAACATCAACAGTGGCTAGTGACTATAGGTGATAAGTGGTTGTCAGGAGAGCTGGTTCTGGTTCACTACTTACAAATATGGTTTCAGTGAATTTATTCTTTTATCTGATTTGGATTACCCTAGTTTGAGTCATTTAAGTTTTCACTGGTTAGTTAATGCTCATGAATGAATAATTTTCTTGGACAAATTTAATGAATGAATAATTTTCTTGCTGCTTATCAATTGTTCCTAAACAGTTCACTACAAATTATTTGTAATTCTCTCCCTCAGTTGCATGGGTGGCTAACTATGTCAGATAACAATGTTTTTTGGTCCTTGTACAACAAGGAATGCAACAAGTTTTCTGAACTAATGTGCCTGAAAAGAGAACCCCACAGTTTTGATTCTTGTTATTGAGGCTGGTTACGATAGATTGTTCTTTGAGCATAGGAAATGACATATAAAGGTAATATAATTACATAGGATACTTTAGGATATTTGAAATATTTGGTGACTTCCTTAACCCAACACAGGACAACCATTCTTAAGGATCCCACATTTAGAAAATATTTGATGAGCTTCATAAACAAACTTATCAGTGGCTGTATAATAATTAATTCTCTTTTCTTTTGTCATATTCAAATTCACAGCAAGCGTATTTCTAACATGAAAGCTGAACTAGATGTGTGTTTTCTGTAGCTGAACTAAAAAACCCCATTATTTAGGAAGCTGCTGTGTCATTTCTCCCTCTCATAAACAGTAAATTACTTTGCATAGCAGCTGAAGAAGGACATGGATTGAAAATTCTGCTCTTAGTGCCATGCTGTCACCACTTTCTATTCTTAGCAGCACAAATGTGTACAGTGGTCTTTGTCAAATGTGTCCGTGCGAGTTCTCTTCTTTAGGCTTTTAGAGAATCACACCTCACCATGCTCTTAAATATTCTGAGTTAAATCTAGCCAAAAAGTCACTTATTCTGCCCATACATAGTTGTGTTCAGGCAATCAGCAGAACTACCAGATGTATCATTGGTCCTTAGGGTCTTCCAGGATATTGGGCCCTCTTGAAATCTTGTGGTGGAATCATTTCAATCCATAACTTGCGTCTTCTACTACTGCTGCTTATTGTTTACTTTGTCCTCCTTTTCTTACCTGGGAACCTCTCCCTTTCCTTTCCCTTTCCTTTCCCTTTTCCTTTCTTCCCCTCAGTTTTTGAAAGGACAATACCTATTTTTTATCTACTCGCAGATTTGTGCCTGCAAAAACTTTGTCTGTATTTTTGGGTTTTGAATTTTGAATAAAATCTTACCCTCTTCAAGGCATCCAAGAACAAGTCCAGCAAATACAAGCAAAATCAACTGTCAAAGTGTTGTTATTTGCAAACATGATTTGCAAGTTTTCTTTTGCTGTATGTCCCTGGTCCAGTGTAACTCCTTCAATAAACAGGTCATGAGGACTCCAGGGACAGTGCTGCAGAAAAGGAAACTGGCTCTACTCCAAAGTGGAAAAGTGCTTTATTCCTGTTGAGGATCTAGGCATCTATTTTTAATTACCAGTTTTGTGATTATTCCTTCAATATTGCTACTACCAAAGAGAATTATTTCATTAAAAGAGTGTTAGCCAATTCAGCTATTTAAAAAATAACTAACACCCTCCAAAATGTTTGTTTCAATTAACTATAAAGGGCAAAACTCAGAAAACAAGTAAATATTAATAAAAGATAACAGTCTTGAAAAGGGCAAAAGGGAGATGAATACTTCTGTACTCTTGTATAGGGAGAAGCACTTTAAATAGAACTGTTTGCAGAGTCAGACACAACAGAATATCCATTCCTGCAAATTGTTCTTAGTAAATCTATCTAATCTATTTATTTATCCTCAGATCATGCACATTTAGATCTGAATTCTGCCAGCTGAGTTAATAATTCTTATCTGAAAGTAATTACGTTGGTCCATAAGTTTTCACCACTGTGTTGTTCCACATCATATCAAACTGCGTGACATCTCATCACATTAGCATAAAATGCATTGTGGTGGTGCTCAGCATGGTGCAGTGGCAGACTAGAAATGATGCAGCATTCCTAGTGCTAGTGAATGAGGAAGTGTCACTGGTATTTAGAAACTTGAGCCTACTGCAGTTTGATTACTCACTAGGGAATTTGGGTTTTTCTTCTTTCCTTTATATTTGAAGGGCTTTAACTGGATATTTACTTTTATGACCCAGATTTGGGGCTCAGGAGAAGCACTGTTAGAACCTCAAAAGACTTAAAACCTACCTTTTAGTTACAAAAATGTGTCAGTTTTGAATTTATTGACCATCTGTCAGACTTCACTCACTATGAGCTAGCTGTCATTGTTTATTTGATGCACTTCTAGAATGACTCACTGCAGGGAGCTACCAGCATCTCCATCTCAACAATTAATGAGGTCACTGTCTATCTGCAAACATCTCAGCCTATAATTATTTTCAGTCGCTATTAGCTAGTGTGCCAGATCAAAGTAATGCGTCTATAAATAATATTTGGCACTATTAATAATATTTACCTGTTGTGGAGATACTTGGCTGATTGTTTCTATTAGTATTTTTCTTTAATTTTATATGAGATGCCTCTTAATCTATTTCCATTCAAAATCATGAGCAGTAAAAACCACTGCCACAACTGAGCTCCAGTCCTCTATTGTATTTCTCTGTCTCAAAATATCTACTATATTTCATATGCATATTTGGCATGAATATTTCTTTTGTGCTTGTGGTATTTTTTGTAGATAAATATAAGCTTGAAATTCTTTTTCTATTACTACTGCTACTGTTGTAGTTTTAAGATAGTGGTCCTAGCCACAATTCAAAACAGTAATACAGCAAGTCAGCACATGTGGTAGGTTTTCATGTCTTGAAAAATATTATGAATTTTTCCTAATATTGTTTTTAGAACGGTAGTTCCCCAGGAACCCCATGAATATTTTCCCTCCATTGTGCAATGGATTTACTAGTGCATAAGAAGATAAAATTCCCATCCTGAGGAGTTTGAAATCAAAAGAGGAAAACTTTATTGTGTATGGGGCCGAAAAGAAGGATAAATGTTACAGCACAATTGAAGAAGGATTTTCCTGTCATTCAAGTATCATAGTAAGAGGAACTTACTCTAGGGATTATCTCCAGAAAATTATTTCAGACTATGCAAAATGTTCTTTCTGAATTTATGGATTTATTTTGGGTCCCTTTTTTTGTGGAAGCTAAGAGAAAAATGGTCCAGATTTAGAAAGGAGAAACAACAGCATGGATTCCCATGTTTTTCCCTACCTAGTGCACTTTTCCTGTGGTGACATTGCAAAGAGGGTACTTATCCAACACAGAGGAACTGTCAGCTTCAACTCTATTCTATTCCAAAGTGATTTAACACAACTCTTCAGAAGTAGCATGACAAAAAGTATTTGTGAGATATATCAGATCACTTTTTGTCACAATAGATTTGTATAAATTATCGGAAAAATTTGAGTAAAAATGCAAATAATTTTGCCTGCCTTTATTTTCACACTTCTTGGGCTTACACAAGGTTTGCCAATATATGCTTTTAATTGAATCATTGAACCTCTATTCAGTATTGAGAAAATAATTTCTGAGTATAAACGTGGCAAAATTGTGACACAATAAAATACTAAAATGACATAGATTATGTACGTAAAAGGAGGCAATAATAATCTTATAGATGACATGCAGCAATGTCTTAACGTTTTGTGTCATACTTTTTCTTCATGAATAATCTGATTATTGATGAGTTAGCAGAAAATGCTACCAAATAGAAGTAAATATATGCAAAATTCTTGTTTTGTAATTTTTTTTTTACATCTTGAAAATAAAATTCCTCTTCAACTGTTTCTCTTTATGATGACCATTATCTTCTGTTCTAATTTATTCTTTTTACTAAAATACCTTGCTCTAACTATTATTCATTATTAAACTAATTGGCTTTTCTATTAAGATATGATAAACAAATTCCTTTCTTTTCTAAAGCCCAATAGAGGTTCACACTAAAACCCAGGCCATTTTACTGAAGATATAATTTTTTTCCTCACCACCAGTTCTGTTAATTTACCCTTTCTGCAGTGAAAAATCTTCACTGCACTGAATAAACTGTTTGCCCAAGGTGGCCAGTGAGGCCTGGAGTGAAATCCCTGCTAGGATACAGGAAGATTTCTGGGCAGAACTGGAAATACGAGAAGTGCTTCCCTATAGAAAACGCAGAGATAAAGATGATGAAAGCTAGGCAAACAGCACACTTTCCATGGTATGTGGTAGGAGCTTAGGGATAGGAAAAGGGTTAAGGGTAGGAGAGCAGCAGAAACCTTCAGGACTTAATCAGCAGAAAAGGAGTGAAAACTAAGGCATCAGTCTTATGTGCCAGTTACTCAGTGCTGAACAACCAAGAGTGGAGAACCCAACAGATATGACAAAGTTTCTCAAGTGGTAAGAAAGTGAGGGGTTACTGGCAGTTGGAAAGCCTGATGAAAGGAAGAAATGCTAATTGTGGAAAGCATCTGAGGAAGCCTTGCTCAAAGATCTCCAGACAAAAGCCTGAGAAATTAGTTTAGTTAATCAAAGACTAACTATATTGTCTGGGTGACATGGTACCTGGGACTTCTAAAACCTTATTCCTCACTTGACAGAAAGTTTTTATGGTGATCTTTTAAAAGCCATTTTTTATACTGTTTGATGAAATTCTTCATATGGAATTTATTCTAAGGTTGCAAAGAGCAATTAATTGTCAGGATTAGTTGTTTTTAGGTAAGTACAGTACTTCTTGGCTGCTTCCAGACCTTGATGGGAAGAATAGTCAGGGTTTTCCTTTCTTCCTTAGCTATTGAGATGTAACTTTGGAAAATGGAAGGGAGACATAAATTGCTTTTCCTTCAAAAAGGAAATGAAGGAGCAGAGAAAACCTGATGAAGACAATGTGTTCTCTTCCTCCTCTTTCTCTGAAATCTTACTTTGGGAGAGAGAGATTAATAACTTCCAGAGGAAGAGTTAAAAAAAAAAATTAAAAAAATGAATGTACATATATAATTGCTCAGGTGGGTAGAGCTGACAATTTGAATGAATATTGTTGCTTCAGGATTATAATTCATATGGGTAGGCTGGGCAGGATATAATCTTAGGGTTCCTTTTGATGGCTTGGTTGATGCTTTAAAATACAGAGCAATGAAGCAGACCTTGTTCAGAGAATGTTTAAGTCTCCTTAACATATAAATTTGTGAGCGTGAGCAAGACTGGTTTCCAGATGCTTTGAAGGTGGTTCAGGCTTATTTTGAAAAAGCCAGTCAGAGAAATATGTACTTAAGAAAAGCCTTAAGGAAAATCTATTAACTAGGAGGGTGGCAGCACATTTCACTCCACCTTTTTGTATTTAGAAAATCTCCAAAGAGTTCTTGTAGATCACACATTCTTACATAGCTAAAATAATTTTAGAAGGCAGCATACATAATACTGCATCAGTCAAAGGCATATTTCAACCTCATATGCTACTCCTTTTCTTAATTCTTTTTTATTTATCAGTCTATTTTCTAGTTAAATGCCATTTATTTAGGTTCATAATACCATAGAATTAGTATTTTTAGTCTAAAAAATAAAATTCTTGTTTCATCAAAAGCTTTACAGTGTAGAGCTGTAGTAAAATTGTACAATCTTTTTCTTATATTTGCTATTTTTATTTTTCTTTCAGTTTGTTATTGTTTTTCACCACACAGCTTTGTCTCCTGCAGATCGTCAAATTTGTCAGGATTCGTTATTTATTGGAAACTTTTTGAGCAGAAAGGTTATTCTTTTACTAGCAGCTCTAAAAATATATCCCCAGAAGGTATGACTTGTATGATGATAACCTAGGCTGCAAGAAGGGACACAACTGAATAACAGAACACTAAATAAATAAAACTGACTTTTCTTTCATCTGCACAATTCAGCTGGGAGTACTTCCTTTACATGAGCTGTTGAATTTGAGTGGATCCAGACATTTATTATGACAGGTTGCAATTAGTCAGCATGCTGCTTATGTTTGCTTAAGATTCTGCATGCTGGAATACTGAAAATGTTTGAACAAAAGAAAGACACAGGACCTTTGACTAACTAACCTAACTACTGGTTTGGCTGGAGATACAATTTGGTTCAATGTTTACATGAACAACAGTTTTCAGGAAAAATGTTCTAAAACACAGCTTTGTTCTGGGTAGTGTCCATTTCATTGCTTTATTTATGTAATTTATCGAAATCTAATTTTATAAGATAGGATTATTTGGGGTGGGATTTTTTAAAAATTATTATGTAGCTTACAATTTCTAGCACAAGGGGAGACTGAAATGGAAACTTGTGTCTATCTCTACTCTTACACAAATAATAACAACATTTAACAGCCTTTTGTCTCTGAGGCATTAAGACAGCAAATTGAGCTGAGTTAATGACTAATTAGTGTTTTCAGCATCTTCCCTGTGTATGACTGAAGAAAAAGGTAATTTTCTTGACTTTTAAAAATGTATCCCCCATAAATATGAATATTTTCTTAAATTGAATATCTTTATATTCTTAATAGAAAAATGTAAAATTTTATTTTAAAAATTGAGAACAGATCACATTTAACTTGAGAAATTTCCAGCTATGTGAAGGTGTGATTTCTTTCCTCTGTATTGTTGAAAATCTGTTGTTATGGCAAATATGTTACTGTGAAGCATAAAATAAAGAATAGAGGGATAAACATTTTTTATGTCATTGTCCATAGATGGAAACAGGAGATATTGCATTACCTCTGTCTAGACATTATAGGATCCATGCAGTTCTAAACATATAGTTTTTCAAGTGAATGTTCTGAACTCCAGCAGGCGAACTTTAGAGGCTTGTAGCAAGAAGAAAAAAATTGAAAGAGAAGTTTGATTCAATTTGGTGAAGAAAATATAAAAGCAGAAAGGGGTCTGGAGAATATAATGATGCCATCTGAATTGTATGGAAGAGATGGGTGAATAACTTCCACAGTAAAAAAAAAAACAAAACTATTGCACTATGAGTATTTTTACATGCTTGAATTTCTTAAAAAAATCTTAGTCTATTATTTCTTGACCATAACATGAAGGTTTTCCCCCCAGATTTTAATAATATAATTTTACTTAACTTATAATTAACAAACTGCAGAATGTTCCTAATAGTATTTTAAATTATTTTAAAAAATGGTTATTATGAAGTGAAATAATCCCTTTTGTTCCTCAGATTTATTGTAGGTTTCTACCTCTATCCTGCCTTCTCTGGAAATTTGGTCTCAAAAGTTTGTTGCTCATCTTAAGAGCAATGGATCACATACAGTCACCTGGAGTTTTAAAGATCAAATTTAGATTAAATTTTTCTCAAAAATAAAGAGGAGGCACCTGTGGAGTTTATTTAAGCAGACGGATAGGTCTTGTTTACAGATGGGAAAATTTCTCAAGGACTACAATATTTCAAATAATGTTTCCAGAGAAAGAATACACTTCTTTTGTTTTCCTGTATTCCAGACGAACTTAAGCCAATCATGCATTGCAAAAAAATAGATATGAAAATATTTTTATATTTAAGAACTAATTTTTACTTAAACCTCAAACTCCTGACAGGAGAAAATTGAACTCTCCCCAGGCTGCAGGTCTGCTGTAATTTTAAAATAACAATTTTTTTTGCCACTTACTTCCTACATACCTTTTAAAATCTTGTAAAAAGTCTGCATTTTTTCTATCTTCCAGAGCGCTTGCTATCACTGCTCCTCAAATAGATATGATAGTTAAAATTATCTTTTAAAAACATTCAATATTCCATCAAATATCAGTGGTCAAACTCCCCTGAATTTCAGTGGATAGACATTCTAACAAACTTTATTATAAATATGAACCTCTGTTTGTTTTATTTTATTATATAATTTTAAATTTTTAATGAGTTCCACAGATTCTTCTGTTCTTGCTCTGAGGAGACCATCAATTATTAGAGTTTATATTAATAACATAATTCTGATGTGTCTGTCTCTAACAGGCAGGGCTTCAGAGCTTCAGGAAGAATGTGAGATAGAACATCTGGTATAGCTCTTCTGTTGATCAGGTCACTGTATAGATCCTGGTTACATCTGAATTGCCCAATGTTGAGCAAGATGATGAACCTGAATTTTCCACCTACTACAGTGTTCCATCTATTAGGCTGTAAAAGAAAATGTAGATACAACTTGATCTTTCTCTCCAAGTAGCATTGGCAACATTTCATGAGCTGTTTCTCCAAATATCTGTGTTATGGGAATACAGATTGGATTTGCTCTCTATTAGGAATGAAGCATTTGTAACGGAACTGAAGGGCAGAAAGGGGCAGTTCTGAGATAAGCAGAAGCAAAACCATGAGTTCAGATAGCTTTGCATTCAAACTGATGTGTGTTTAATTTAACATTCTGCAGTAGCAGATTAGGGGTGTTGAACTGAAGTATTGTACTTACCACAGTCTTGCTTATGTTCCACCTTGTGATGTTCTCTCCTCTTTTTCTCTGGCTCTAAATCCATTGAGATAATAGTGATTTACTGCTGCTCTGACTCATAAAGATACACTAAGAGTCTAATCCAGGAAGTCAGTAGGATTTTTGCACAATGAATCAGTATAACCCATGTTGCATAAAATGAGCAGATATAAAGTGCATTTCAGGACATGATATGGCCTTGTACTCTCTACTGTGATGGTGCATAGAATTCCTCTGAAGAAAGCAGCTACAGGGTTGTTTTTACACTATGCAGAAGAAACATTCCACCTGGAAACCAATTTCTCGTTCTATTTCTACTGTTGATTCTCCATAAGTGTTGGTCTCTGTGAGGTCAGTATAAGCCACATTATTGCCAGAGTTAGTTGTTTTGAAGCCATACCAACTAAGTCTGTAAATCTGTCTGACTTTTGAAGAACCATCAAATCCCACACAACTTGCAGATTTTTAGACTGCTCATTTCTCAGATGTATCATCCAAGGTAACTGCACCCTGAAAGACATACAGAAAGGAAAAAGGAAGAGACAACTCAATACAAGGACAGATAATCAGGAGCAGATGTAACCCAATTAAATTCAACAGTTTCACAGGTGTTCATAGGAATTACTTTAACATAAAACACACTTCTCTTCAGTGCTCCTTAATTTTTTTTCCTAGAGCTCTTTAAATTTTATATACTTCACCAAACTAAACTAGAAAGTGTATATGGAAAAGGCAATTGGAGCTTATAAGTGACTTAAAATTCAACATGCTGTTTGATTTTGGAATCACGATGAGTCACATTTATTGAGGGGATGAGGGTTAAGTGATATCATATATTCATTTGGTTTTCAACCCCTGGCAAAAGGCATCCACAATTAAAACTGGCATACACAAGAGCTGAAGGTTGCTAGAAAGTGCTGGAACTCTAGCCCTAATTGGCTTCAACATGTATAATTCTTTCTCAGAAGCATGTGCTGGAGTTTGTCATTGTCTCACTACCTAAACATTGTGCTATCAGCCAGAAACACAGCATATATTCCATTCATTCTTTTCAAGCTGGTGTTTTCCTGACTGCAGTTTTAGGAGTTTATTGAAGGGAATGGACAGAGTGATTATACACACATTGTTCATGCATATCTGTTGTTATGGTATTAACATTAATCCTTTGACTTCCTATCATATTGCAGAATGAAGAGGCTTTCTTCTGCTCAGATGCTGTAACATCTGGAAAACAGAATCCATCTAGTTTTTGCATTTTATATAATATTTGGATTAATTTCTTTTTCCTGCTAACTATATAATGCATATTCTTCTATTGCATAGCTCCTTAGATGATGTGAATTTTCTTGGTAAGTTAGATCTTACTAAAGTCCTTTCTTGCATTCATGGGGAGTTGCATCTGCAATTTCAAACAGACTGGAAAGTATGCATGACATTGCCATCTTGAACTACTTGTACAAGGCAAACTTTATATTATTTGGCTTTATTTAACCTGCTTTTCAGTGCTGTATTTTTTTTCTTTTACCAGTGCCCAATTTACTTCTAAAGCAAATGAGTTCTATCTGTCAGAATTTTTCAAAATCTTCATGAGAGTTTGGTGCCTTGACCTTGGCCAGCAGCTAGACACCTGCCCAGCTGCCTTTTCACTTCCCTTCTTCAATAAGGCAGGGGAGGAAATAGGGTGAAAGAGCTCATAAGGGTGATGTGGGCTCCTCCATGGGCTTCAAGTGGAGCTCTGTTCACCCACGGACTTCCATGGGCTGCAGAGGGACATCTGCTTCACCAGGGTCTGCACCACAGGCAGCAGAGGAATCTCTACTCTTGTGTCTGGAACACCTTCTCCTTCTTTTCACCAGCCTGAGTGACTGCAGGGTTGAAGTTCTTGCACATGCTCACTTCAAAGAATCACAGGATCAATTAGGTTGGAAAAGAACCCTGAGGTCACCAAGTCCAACCTATGACCCAACACCACCCTGTCAACCCAACCATGGCACCATCTGCCATGTTAAATCTTTTCTTAAATACCTCCAGGGACTCCACCACCTCCCTGAGTAGCCCATTCCAATGTCTAATCACACTTTCAGTGAAAAAAATCCTCCTAATGTCCAACCTAAACCTCCCTTGGCATAGCTTGAGACTGTGTCTATTTGTCCTGTTACTTGTTGCCTGGGAGAAGAAACCAACCCTCACCATGCTAAAACCTCCTTTCAGGTCTCTGACCCTCTTTCTCTCTGGGCTAAACAACCCCAACTCCCTCAGCTGCTACTCATAAGACTTAATCTCTAACTTGTCTCTCTCACTGTGCAGCAGTTTTAACCATTTTATGTTTAAGCCAAGGCTCCAGCCCTTGATTGTGGGACTGTGATGTGGGTCAGTTGGAGACAGCTGGAACCAGCTGTGTCCAGCATGGAACAGCCGAAATTGTGCTTCTCACAGAGGTCCCTGCAGCTCTGCCCACCCCTTCAGGATTCACATCCTGCACAACATCCATGATGGTATCCCTCGTTAACATTTATATCCCTCTCAATTAATCCATCTTCCAAGATGAAAAAAAAACTATTTACCTTATTTTGGCCCAAGAAGAAAGAGGATGACATTGATCATCCTTGTTTCCTCTCACTGTAGATTTCCCAGGACCCTGTCTTTGCAGTGGGGGCTTGGCAGTGTGCATGGAGAGAGTGGCTGAAGGTGGGCTGGGGCCGGCATATTCTTCAAATGACATTCAAGGCACCAAGCTTTTCCATGGAAAGAAGATAAAATTTCAAGCTTTTTACTTTGTTCTTGCCAGCAGGCAACATTCAGTCCTGTTCTTAGGACTGATGGTCTCACATATCCTCTTTTCACAGAATCACAGAATCAATTAGCTTCGAAAAGATCTCTGAGATCATTGAGCTCAACCTATAGAAAGTTGGACTGAATACAAAGTTCAGAGTTCCACTCTGTTTTTCCAAGGTAAGGATATAACTTGACATCTCCATGTTAGTTTTTAATCATCTGTAATAAAAACCCCTGCAACTTAAATATCAGGATATTATACAAAATAATAATTGATACTTGAACAATGATTAAAATTTGAGGTTTATGGAGTAATATGTATTTTTATATATACGTTATCACTCTCTGCTTTGAGGCATTCCTGGCAGCTGAGTTTAAGATTTAACATTTAACATTTAAACTTTTCTGAACCATGGGTGGTTTTTAAAAAAGTTAAAAACTATTTTACAACACGAAACAACTCTGAGTTTCTTATACTTTTTGAAATGTAAAGTAAAACAATTACTCAGTTAAGGAATTAAATTATTTAAGTAGCAAGTTGAATTTGTTACTCTTTCAAGTAATTTTTTAAAATTAATAAAACATTACTTAAGTAAATTTACTGCTTATATCTCAAATACAATGTAATAAATTTCACATAAATGAATAAGTCATTATTTAATTTAAGTGTTAATGCTAGATCTTTTGAGAATGAGATCATTTTTGCCCTGAGAGTCTGCAGCTCCTCATGCAGTAGACATTGAATATAGAATGAAACCAGCCTTATCAGTTGGCTTCCTGAAGTAGTCTGGGTGACAAAAGAGCAAGAGCTGGTACCATTAATACCTGTGGGGCTTAGTGAAGAAGGAAGAGTTGATGGAACTGATGGATGCTGTGCCTAAAATAAAGAGTACAGGGTCTGCTTCCCTGTAATTCCTATTTCAGGCACAATACTGTCCTTGCCAGAGCTACACACCTTGCAGCATTTTCTGTGGGCTGTGTTGTTTAAAATGAGTTCTGTTAGAACAGTGGTCACACTGCAGCATAGAAACACTCTGCAGATCACATCAGGAAGCCAATATGCTGTTTGACAGGCCCCTGCAATCCATCCACATCCTAGCTGGGAACCTGTCTGATCCCAGAAACCTGACCTTGGGCCAACCTGGGAGGACATAGGTGAGATTCCAGAACTGAAAAGGGACACGCTTCTGAGATTAGCAGACTCTTTAATATGTGAGCTGCCTGATACAAACCTGGAGAGCTCTGCAAGCCAAAAGAGCAATGTGATACATATGAACTCCAGGGCAGGATTTTGACTATCTGCATTTTAAAAAAATCCCTTTCATGCTTTTAGTACATCAACTTCCACTTCCAAGTAGCTGATTTTCCAAATTGCTTTTCTACCTCATGCTTTTCTACCTTTCTTCTCCCCTAAAGTACCGGCTATATGCATAGTTACAAATATTGAGCTACTACATTGTAGCTGGAGACATTTCCTCTGGAAGCCTCAGCTTGAGCTGTCAATCTTGGCTCTTTAGTTGTTTCACAACTGACAAGGAATCTAATCATTATAGGATTTTTTAAATTTAAAGTCTTCTGTAGCTAGAGACTGAAGAACAACTACCCTAATTTTAAATACTCTTAATCAAATGTTGCAATTAATATAAAAGCCTTTTTTTTTTTTTTTTTTTTTTTTTTCTTTTTCTTTTTCTTTTTTTTTTCCTAGTGCCCAATATGTAGTCAGGTAATAGCTGAGTTTTACAAGGGATGTTTAAATTATATTTAATACAGTAGGTTTTAATATTACCTTAATAAATACTGTTTAGTAGGATATGATGTGCTAATAATTTCTATGAGAAGTAATTGAGAATTTCCAAAAATTGATAATTAAACACAAATTCACTCTGTCTGCTGGCATACAAACTGCCTATCACAAACCATAGGCACCTCCATTCTGGTTTTGTGTTCCTGTCTACATTTAATTACATAAATGATTGCATTTTATTTCACCTTTCAAAACTCCGTATGTAACAAGGCTATGGTGTATTATGCATGACAAGTGATACAGCGCATTTTCATCTAATCCAACAATAGTCTCTCATAATAATTACTTTTTAATCATGTAAATGACTTAATAGCATTAGATGACAATAACTATATCTTCCTGCTGAAAAATACATTACGGGTAAGAAACTATTCAAGTGACTGAGAACTTAAGGAGCTCTTGACTATTACTTCTCCTACAGCTCAGAGTCTTGCAATTCTGGTAAAGGGAGTAGTGTCAAAGCTCATCGGTTCCTTGGAGACAGAAAGCCAGAAGGAAATTAAATTATTAATCTGTGACTAGTACACTAGGTCTAACAAAAGTCTTCAGCTGTGCTGCTTGCTCATTTCCATCTATCTCTAAGTAAGCCAAGTCATGACTGATTTTCACCTTCAGGAGAGAAATTGACGGAATTTGGTGAGCTAGCCAGCAGTCTTTCCTTTATATGGATTTCTTATTAGGACTGGGCAGTCCACCAAATCTGGAATACTTACTAAAACTCTTTTATTTTACCTTTCGCCACCAAAATAGTCAGATTTCCACTGGAAGCTTTAACTTTGGGGCTTCTTTGGAGACCTCAAGCCATGAATGATCCCTTGTTGGTGCAGAACTTGGTGACCTGCAGCTTGACACATCTTTTTGTGCTTTCATTTTTATGCTCCTTTGATAAGGAATTTTTCTTCACTTTTAGGGACTCCTAGGTGCAAAAGGAGGCCTTCGTCCAGACCTCAGGAGGAGTTTTATTGTTACAGTAGGGAAATGGAATAACTATTTCATCTTAACACTAAAATTTTTTACAGAACTGTTCTATTTTTCCTTGCTTGTATTTAATGGTATTTTATCTGTGCAAGACAGTGATGTTATAATTAACCTTTGAAAACAAGAATTCTTCTTCCCAATTTTTCAGTTTCATCCAGCAAAAATGTCCACGTTTTTTCTTGTTGATGATCACAAGGTTGGAGGATCTCTTCTATGAGGACAGGCTGGGAGAATTGGGGTTGTTCAGCCTGGAGAAGAGAAAGCTCCCAGGAGGCCTTGCAGCATCTTCCAGTTCCTAAAGAGGCTACAAAAGAGTAGGGTAAGGACTTTTGACAAGGTCACATTGTGCTAAGACAAGGGGGAATGGTTTTAAACTGAAATAAGGTGGCTTTAGATTAGAAATTAGAAAGAAATTCTTTACTTTGAGGGTGATGATGCATTGGAACAAGTTGCTCAGAGAAGCTGCGGATGCCCCATTCCTGTGCTCAAGGCCAGGTTGGATGTGGTCTAGTAGAGGATGTCCCTGACTTGGAAATAGATTATCTTTAAAATGCCTTCCAACACAAGTCATTCTGTGATTCTACAATTGCCTGTTGATATGTTTGTGTTTGCTCAAGGTAGAATACAGAGACCTTGATCCAGTGTGCATTTCTTGAATTACTTGATTCAAAATATCAGCAATTCATGTGAACACATTCTTATTTTTGAAAAAAGTTCATTAAGGTGTCAAAGTGCTTAATTTCAATTAAATTAAAAATTATATTTTAAAGAGACAAATAATTATTTTTCTAAAACTGACTTCATTATGATTTCACCTTTTCTTCCTATGTCATATATCAATAAATCCCACCTCGAGAACATTATTAAATATGACTAGAGAAAAGATCCCCAAAAATAAACACTACTGAGTTAACAACCTCTAGTCCTAGTGAGTGTTTTTGCATTGAATTTTCTGAAGCAGAACTGAGAAGAGTACCAAAAAAGCGAACAGCTATGGGCTGGTAATAAAACAGTGCAATATTGCTGGATATTCCAGCAGAGCTCATGGACAGAAGGAATCACTTCAAAGGTCAGTTGTTGGGAAATGAATGATGTCATCTTTTTTCATAATGCAGAGACTTCACTTTACCTAAAGAGAATTAAAGATAGAATTGAAATGAAAGTTTTTTAAAATAAATATATTTGGCTTACTAACTCCCAAGATATTTTAATATTTTGTCCCCATTTTAGCTATGACTTTATTTCAGAATCTCAAAAATTGTTACTGAAGGAAAGTTCCACTTTTGTAAAGGATGTTCTTATTTGTTACTGCTTTTCCCAGTCTGTTGTCTTAGATCTGTGGCTTGAATGTCCTTTAAATTAACACAGCATATTGTGACCAAACACTCACTGTTTATTATTTTATTATGACCATATAGCAATTCTTGGACAAGAGTATAGATAGAGATATACATTTTCCTATTTTCTTTAGAGATAACATTTTTCTATTCTTTTACTTCCTGAACATGAAATAAAGGATGAAATCTGAATGTTCAACATTACTTCCCTGAAAACAGATACTTAATTTTCTGGCAGATAAAGTTTTGGGAAGAAATCCTACCTAGCAGAGAAAAAATCATGGATCCTCTTCCACTTTACTGGGAATCATAATAAATACTCATTATTCTACGGGGAAAAAAGAGCCATTGAACAATAGGATGGGTTAATGTTATTCGTAAAACTGAGTTTAGATAGAAAACAGGTAGAAGAAAATGGAAGAACATATGAAGAAAAAAAGAAGAGAGAACAGAATGGACAGAGGTGAAGTGGAAGTAATCTTACAATGAATTGTCATGAATAACTGTACTTCTTCATTCATAGAATCATAAAATGTCTTGGGTTGTAACGGGCCTTGAAGACCATCAAGTTCCATTTGCTCCAACCTGACAGCAACATCTATGGTCAGAATAAAAGACTGACTACATGTTGCTTGTCACCAGCTAAGCAGTATGGCACATGACATTTTACTCAATCTAGTTTTTCTAAAGATAGCTCAGGAGATAAAGAATCTAGGTTAGCATCAAACATGTAAAGGAGTATTTGGAGACTGGAATTCCTTCATAGTTTAGAGACAGTACCTCTAAGTAAAGTCCTAAAGTAGCTTCTTTTCTTGGAATAATTTGGGCTAAATCTGTGCTATCAGAAAGCTGGTGCCATGTGGAAAGCATTATTAACCTTTTTAAAACAAGCTAGAAGACCTACTAAACATGGTTTCACTTTTGTTAAGGGAGTGCTTATTTTTGTCCCTGAGAGAAGTTACTGTGGACACACTTGTCATGACATTTTGTCCGCTTCTCCTGATAATGTAAGGATGTTCTCTACTGTTCTTTGGCATCATGAGAAACCCTAAAATCTTGGTTGTATGAGACACATTTAATCATCTTGCTTTTGGTACCACTTAGTGAGATCTTTTTCAGTATGAATGGAATCTCTTCTGGCTTTATTTTCCTTACCCTTTCTTCCTGGGTTTAGAAAAGTTGTGCTTACTCAAAACCACTCATGCTCTGCTGTCAGTTGGTTTGGGTGCAATGCCTGAGGCACAAATTTGCCCATTTCTAAGGCTTGGAAAATACTTGAGGTTAGCACCTATGGCAATACATCTCTTTTAGGAATAACCTGTATTACACTGTTAAAATAAAATTCCAATTTATTTATAGGACACTGATTTTGCAGCTACCAATTCCTTCTCTGGATAGACAAGACATTACTTATTATGTAACAAATTGCGGGCAAATGTTATCCTCTCTCCTGTGGTAGTAGGATAAATACCAACAACATTTTTGACTGAAATTTTGAAGGACATTTGCTCTTTTCATATTTGCCATGGAACCAGAGGCTTCACAGAAGATTAGCCAGAACTCCATTACTGATCCTGTCTCCATGCAGCTTTATACATGTGTCCTAGGGTGATGTTATGATATTGGTATCCCAAATTGTCGTTTGGGTTTGTGTTGGATATGGCCCTTTGTGCCTTTGGTGTTGGGTCTGGGAGCCGGGGAGAGGGAGAGGAGCGCAGTTTTGTTTTCAGAAACTCTGCTCCACTGGCTGGCCTTGAGAGTCCGTCAGCAGTGTGGCGCGGGATGGAGAGCTCTTTTTTTTTTTTTTTTTTTTTTTTTTTTTTTTTTTTTTTTTTTTTTTTGTGGTTGGTTAGTGTGTGTGTAGCTAGCTGAGGGGAGAGAAGCTTTCCTTCTCCTGTTTTTTTTCTTTTTCCTTTTTTTGGTTTATTTTTTTCTTGCTCTTTTTTTTGCCTTCCCTTGGAACTGTTAAAAATCTCTCCGGAATGAGGACCCAGGGGAGCAGTGTGGGGGTTTGTGCCTGGAACCCACCAAGATCTGCGCAGCAACATTTCCCAGCACCCAAGGGACTGAAACAGAGAAACCATCTACAGGAGGGACTTCTTTCCTAAATCTGTCATCTCTCCAGAGCAGCACGAAGTTCTTGTCATTGGGTATTATTCAAATTATTGTGCCAGGGAGTGCTTTTCCTGTTTAATTAACAGGGTTCTTTCCATTTCTCTCTGAGGAGGGTTTTTTTTTTCCTGAACTGGTTGCGGGAGGGGAGGGGGAGGCCCTGAAGAGGTTCCCTCCCGGATTTGCCCTAAACCTTTACAACATGTCAGTGTTAAAGCTACAGAAAATATTTGTGAGTAGCAATGTTTTACAAAAGGGTTTTTCCTTTTGCTTTGTTGAAGATCTATACCTATTGGGAAGTTTCAGAAGATTATAAGAAGAACAATGGTATTTTTTTCTTTACTAGTTAATAATCATATATGATGGTAGAACACCAAATTTTTGAGCTATTGTATTTTTTGTCCTGCTTCTATGTTTAAATATCAAATGAAAAAACTATTTTAAAGAAGAAAATCCATGTTCAAAACAGAGAGTAGAACTACAAAATATCAAGAAGGAATATGATTTACATACTAATGAGACTTATTCTATACTCTTGTTCTCCAGATGTGGCATGGAATATGGATTTTGCTGCATCATCATCTAGTAATGTCAAGGTATTTTGTTAAGTATTCAGAAACATTGAAAAAGTCATTTTATAACTCTCATTTTCCCATATTACATGCATGTCATGAAAGTAAATATGCACTCATAATAGGAAAGACAACAGTCTGACATAAAACTTTCTGAACTGTAGTTTGATTTAGAAGTCTTATTTTACAACTTGGCTTAAGAACATTCATTGCTATAATTTGCCTCTAAAAATGCTCTAAAATGAGGAGGCACAAATTTAATGTTACATTTTTGAAGTTCTTTAGTCTGGCAGAAATCATTTGAAATGAAGGTCAGCTTAGATATTTGGCTTAAATTTTTTTTATTTGATCAGTAGGGCTGAAATCTTCTTCTCACATGAATATATATATTCCTGTTGATTCCTGCTTTTACAAAAATTAATTTAATCATTAACTATACTCTACATAATTTCAATTAAATATTGGTAATTGGTCCTACAATAAGTGCTCATATTTTCCTTGTAAAAATATTAGATTTAGTAGATTCCAACAGCACTATAACTATTATGTAAAAATGAACTTCTTTCACAAGCATACAAATTTATACTTTAAGGCAAGTCATGTTGACATGAAAAAGTCAGGCAGATGTTAATTTTATTGTGTAAATCACCTTTAAAATGTATGTTCTTTGATTTGGAATGTAAAGTATTTCAAAGGTATTGTGAAGTTGGAGAAATAATGCATTGGCTAAACTCTGGAAGCTTAAGATTTGTTATTCTTTACCCCACTGAGCTTTGTATAATAAGCAATGGAAAATGCCTTTTCATTTGTGCAGTTGATAAAGTTAAAGCTTCTTGATTAATACACTTTTGCAGAGATCAGGTACTGCTATGAATATATCTTGGTGTTTGTAATTTCTTTTGTAATAATGATACAGCTGATAAGGATTTTATTTAATAAAGGTAATTGCAGTTGAAGGGTTTGGGTGTTTAATATTCCTTAGGTATCTGCACTGACAAAACTAAAAAATGTGAGAGTCTCTGATACTTGACAATGACCTTCAGAGTCAGAATTTATATAAGCCTTATTCAGGTAATGGTGCAAGGAATATGGTTATTCATTGTTCTCCTGTTGATATATAAAAATAAGGTGGTAGGTATAGTGGGCACCTGAATCTACATTTTCATTTTGACTCTGCGAATGATTAACACAGTTTTGAAATGGCACTCTTTAAAATCCATATAAATCTTACTTCAAAGTTTACTGGAAGCATTTCAATATTCTGATTATATTCCAAGTCAATTTGGAATAATTTCTTAATTGTCCTATCACTTAAAAGTAATGTAACAGTAACAAAAACTGCATCTGCATCAGCTGCAGAATGCACTGACCATATCAATACAACTTAAACATAACTGGGAACTTTTCTGGGCACTGAGATCAGCTGGTAAGAAATGGCACCACCAGTCTCAGCTTGCAGAAGGGAGAATGAATGCAGCTTGTCTGCTGGGAACAGTCCTCAGAAAACATTAAATGTCAAACCATGTTCAGGATTTACTTGGGAGATTGATAGCAGAATCCCAGTCTAGATTTGTGCCAGGGTCTTATTAAAAAAAAAAAAAAATTAAAAAAAAAT
>WEIU01008421.1:27186-42090 GCA_013389925.1 Aegithalos caudatus
AATATCTCCTAGTACCAGGAGATGTTCTACAACACTGTCTGTAATTTTTCAAACAATGTGGCCTTTCTTTGCCAATTACTCTTGAACAGATTGCTGTGTGCAGTGGGATTTCTATGATTTTTAGTGAGAGAAGAATGCATGAAAGGTGTTCTAAAAAGAAAAAGAAAACATGCATGAGAGAGGAGTTTGTCTCTTCTCCCAGGTAACAAGCCAGAAGACAAGAGGAAATGGTCACAAGTTGTTCCAGGGGAGCTTTAGATGTTATTAGGAAAAATTTATTACCCAGAATGGCTGTCAAGCACTGGAACAGGCTACCCAGAGAAGTGGTAGAGTTGCTATGACTGGAGGTATTTATTTTAAAGACATGTAGATTTAGAGGATGTGGCTTTGTGACAGACTTGACAGTGTTAGTTTTGACATTGGCCTTGATGATGTTAGAGGTCTTTTCCAACCTAAACAATCATGTTCTTCTATGATTCATGAAATTCAGGAGGATAGAATAGAGTGACAAAGGAGGAAAAGGTCAGTCAGAGGGTATATATCTGCACTTACACAAGTATATAAATATTTGTAATATGCTAACACACTGTTTCTGAGTACTGGACAAGAGTGGTTCTGCTGATGCAAAGGATATTCAACCTGGTAACTCCCTTGTTTACATATTTCAGTAAGTTCATTAGCTTCAGATCAGCTCTGTCCTCTGTTGGGAACTAACTCCTTCACTGGAGGAGGTGACAAATTATTCACAAGTGCATGGAATATTTAAAAAATGTGAAGTCATTTTCATGCTCGCAGAGACCTATGCATTCAGTTGAGTTTACATACTACATAAAAAGCCAGCTGTCTCTTATGTACTGGCTACCTCAATCAAGGCAGGAAGAAAGAATCCTTGTGAATGAACCATCAGTGACAAAGTTAATAGGAAATACACATTTTCCCTGAAAATTTTACTTAGCTATTTTCTAAAACGGCCATGAAATATCCACTGGGCATTGTTGTCCAGCTACTGTAAAATGTTGAAAGACAATTGAAATCAAGGGGATATTTAAAGCCTGAAGAACTTGCTGAAGATCTTTGTGCTATTTCCACTAGTATTTTGGAGCAAGTGTGAGACGCTCAGAAAGCCTTAAAAGCTGGCACTTACCACTATACATATTCACTACATTTTTTTGCTCCTCTGCCCTGTCTCCAACCCCGTCATTGTTTTTCTCACAGGTATCTGAACCCTTTAGGTACTGTTTTGTATTCAAGAACACTAATTCTGTTTTAATTCCACAGTGGTCATGTCCTCCACTAAGTTTATGTTTAGCTTTTTTCTCTCCAAGTGTGATTTCACTGATGAGCAAAATTCAGTTAATGGCAGCAGTGACATGCCTCAGCTGATTCAGGCTCATATTTCTATTTTTCTAACAATTTTTTAAAAAATAATTTCTTTGTAATATTTAAGACAGAGTAATCCATTGTGGGCTGATCAGAACTTTGATCCTGGTCTCATCCCTGATCACTTTGGCATTGATTTAACATTATTTTTGCCTTACAAGACCAACTAGGATAAAACTGTCATGTGCATTCATCTTTCTTAAAAGATGAATGAATAAGACAGGCTTTAAAAGCATTTTAAAGAGCAAGGTGCTGGAACTGCATTCTTAATCTGCATTCCTTCCTGCTGTCTTATGGGATGTTCTGAAAATATGCTTTTTAGAGGTCAGATCACTTTTCCTCAGGTTTGTAAAAGGGATGAAAGCCATAAATTAAATGGCCTGTGGGATAAGTTTGAGAGCTAGTCCATTTTAGCTACAAATACCCTATTCCCCTGAAAATTATGATTCATCAGAAACAAGAATTATATCTCATTTCTAGAACTCCAGATAGTTTGACTCTTATCCATTTGTGGATTAGACTTTACCATTTATAATAAAATAAAAACAAACAAAACCCAACAACAAACCCCAACAGAAAACCTCAACCTTCCCCAACACAACACTTTTTTGTTCCATTAGTTCAGGACAGAGAAGTACAATCTGCTGTAATAGAAAATTCTTAAAGACATCTTGATTGTGTTATCCACAGGGCCTGTGTGATGTACTGTCATCTTTTATTCTACTCTAAATTAGGAGTCAAAGGATTGTTGACATAGTATGACATATTGTAATTAGCTGTCCAGAGTCATCTCTAAGTGAGAAAAAAAGAAGAAAGTAATGAATTCCTTTGAAGTGCTGTGAAAAATACACAATAACAGGGAAGAATTCTCAACATGGTCAAGCACGCTTGTCCAGCATGACAAAAAACAGAAGTGCTCATTGAAATACTAGGTCTGAAAATTGCCTGGTTTTGTGGAGAAACTACCTCTTTGTCAGTATTCTTGCTCTCAGGTGAAGAAAAGAGATCCAAGGATATGTGCTTCACACTCCATTTTCTTTATAAGTGTCAGTAGGAGTATATTTTTTCTAAATACATTAAAAATGATCCTGAGTTTTGCTGTTAAAATTAAATTAACAGAAACAGACAGGTTAAGTTTAAAATCACTTTTTTGTGGACATTGAGTAATGCTAGACAAACAGTGAGATTATGCTAAATAACATTGTCTAAGTTGCCCATCACTGCCTTTTCTTTTTGCTACACAAGCTGTTTTTTCCAGCAGTCTTGTCACCAGATATAGAATGGGGATTTGAGCTACAGTGTAATGTGAGATTACATTTGGCACTTGGATTAGGGCCCTTTCTTCCAATTCTCCTCTGGTTTGCAGTAAAAAACTAATAAGTATGTGTCAGATTCTTTTCTCTTTTACAGAGGCTTGTGACAGGGATAAACCATAGTCTCCTGTTATTCTTGTTAGCTGAAGGTTCAGCGATCGGGTGCTGTACTGTTTCACTCATTTATTCGGCACTGCATTACCTTCAGTTGTGAGTTGATTTGAAGTTACTTTAACATTTGTACTCCACAGAGAAGATTAGAACATTTCCATCCTTTGAAGACTTCCTCTTAGGATTTTGAGTGTGGCAGGACAGTCATTGCATTCCAGATCTGGAAGAAAAGTCAGTGACTGACTCTTTAAATAGAACTTTATCAGAAACCAGAATCAGGAAACTCGTGGTCAGCTACTGCCTGGAACTTGTGTCATGTAAATTTTATATATACATGAGTTTATAGTCTTTGACAATGAGCAGACACTGAGTCCATACCTCTGCATGTGCCTAACATGTACTCAGTAGTAGTAGTTGGTACACAGTAGTTGGTACACCTAAATGGGATTTAGAAAATGTAAAAGAGTTTGGGTTCAATTAGTTTTAGTTATCTCTAGTGCAGAGTAAACTAGATTCTCCAGATGAACAGTAGAATAAAGTAGGCATTTTCTAGGGTGGGATTCATCTCATGCTAACCTAAACTGAACCAAAATAGAACATATGAATCACACCGCAGAACTGTTTCTTCTTTCTCTTCATTAACGGTGGAGGGAATCTAAACTAATATGCCAGATGATGACATCAAATTTTATTGTTTTCTCGTTCTAGCTCTCTGGGGGATTAAGCATTGGGTGCCTTTTCAAACATCTATAACAGACTAAAAATCTTGGTTACATCACATAAATGTAACTAAGGCTGCATCTTTATTTAGAAGTAAAGACTTGTTAGGGTCTTGTCTTTATGTCACATTTCATAACAATATAATAGCCATGGTAACCAACAGTCAGTTGGTTAACATGACCACAGTGATGCCTTCAAGGTCAGTGATGCCAGCATGCCTCCTCCTAGCATGCTTCTGTGCAGCATCATGAAGCAAGAAAGAAATGGACAGAGAAGACAGCAAGACTGTCTCATAGCAGTGAAAGAGGGATACTAGCAACACATCTGTGGTGTAAGACCTCTCTTTCCCTCTGCTGACACCTGATATATGATATGCTCAGTTGTGAATGACTTATGATTTTCATGGCTGATGGATTTAATTTGAAATCCATCACTGATTATTTTAATGAATGTTTGCAATTCACCAGCTCCAGATATGCTGATACAATTCTTTTGCACTACTGAAAACTGTAATTGTTCCATTCCTATTATTTCTATTAAACTTAAAAAGGTGTTTTGAACTACTTATGGTACAAGGTGAATCAAATTTACTCAATATTGTATAAGAAAAACTATTATTTCCTACAAGAAGCTAAAGCAGGTGACATTTTTAGAGTGAAAATGTGAATAATTAAGATTTGAATAACATGATGCTAACTGCTTTGGGCTGTCCCACTTGCAGTTAAGAAAGAGCTGTTGAGCTAGTTTAACTTCATGGTTTGTGCTATCATCACATATCTCTTTGTTTGCTCTTCTGTTACAATATGTCAGCGGAACATTGCCCTGTTCTCTTTACCCCGAGTAACTACATACTGAAAGTGGGATAGTGTATAATAGTTTCATGATGACAATACATCCTCCTGAAGTATTTTTTATTATCTTGTTATTTTTAAAGAAGTTTAAAATTTTTACAAACAAGTCCCTTATGATATTATGCTTTCTTTAACAAGTTTTTTAATCAACAGATTTTCAGAGACAATGGAGAGAATTGTTGATCCATGGTTTTATCTGAAGAGAGCACATGCAAAAGAAAGGAAGAAGCATCAGAGATGTTTTAGGAAAAAATAAAGGGCAAGAATCCCTTTCTACCATTGGTTTTGATTTGCTGTTTTGTGTGTTAACAGTTTGATTCCAAGAGTAGCAGCAGTTTGCAGGGACACACTCAGCAGTATAAGCTACCTATCAGTAGGTCAGCACTGATGGGTATAACCTGGTGTCATTCTCTACATCTTCCAGATTGCAAAGTGACATCTCCTGCTTTATGGCCTGTCTGAATATTCTGTTGCTGATAAGGTTTTCTGCTTTTTTAGCCCCGATTCTGAGTTTGGCTAAACTCAGCTGTGTTGACAAGTAGATCAATATCACAAATTGTTACTGATCATCAGCAGTAATATTGACTTAAGACTGCTCTTACTAATTTTAGATATCTAAATCATAGACACATACCTTTGAGCCTATCACTACTTCTTGGTGACACCAAGTTCTGTTGTGGGGTCAACACAAGCTTGAGAGATGGGCCTGTGCAAACCTCATAAAATTGAAGGAGTCCAAGCACAGAGTCCTGCACCTGTGTCAGGGAAATCCCAATTGCAAGTGTAGGCAGGGTGGAGAATGGATTGAGAACAACCCTGAGAAGGATTTGTGAGTGTTAGCTGAAGAGATCAACATGAGATGGCAATACTCACTTTATCCCTGAAAGCCAACTGTATCCCAGGTAGCATCAAAAAGAAGCATGGCCAGCAGGCCATGCTATGTATGTTTCTATGATTCTGAAGATTTCTGGAAATTTAACTTCAACTTTTCTGTACTGTAGAAGCATTCTGTATTCATTGAAATTAGAATTATTTGATTATTCTTCATATTTGTCTGTCCTTTGGCTGTTACCTAAACTGCTAATAGTTTTTCCTGTGCATATTGAGAAGAAAAAAAAATCAAAATTAATACTGGTCTGTAATGAATACACTGTTTGCTAAAGAGGAAAAACTGCATGAACAAAAGGCAGTTGTATTATTCTGGCTATAAGGGGTTTCCTCTATCTCATAGTATGAGATACTGTTTCTGCTTCTCCCAAAGACTGTTTTGCACAGGTTAATTTCTGAGCCCTTCATGCATTAGTCTTCCTCTAACAAAAAGGGAATTTGAGTTCTTTGCTTTAACAAGTCTGTCAAAATTCATTACCACCAAACCTATGAAACTGCAGCCTCTGGGACAATATTTCAACAAAAAAATTGAGAAAAACGTTTCAGAACAGTTGGCAATATCCAATCACAAATAAGATTCAATGTTGCATGTTTAGATAACACAGAAATTTCTCAGGTAATGATCATTAATAAGAAATAGGGCTTCTATGAGCAATTTTTAGTGACCCTTTCTTGAGTACAGTATAAGGATTAGCCTTTCTCAGGAAAAAAAGAAGTACAGTTTTTAAACATTAAATAGAGAAAGAACGTAGTCTCAGAATAGAAAATCATAATGAGTGTCAGTATTTCTTCTAGTGGGAATTATTCATGATTATGACAACATTTCTCAGACAAATTCTAGTTCTGAGAGAGAAGAATGAGACCCACAGAGCTGATTCTAATTCTGATTCTAATTCTAAATCTGTGTGTGTGAGAGAGAATGAGAGCTACAGAAGTAGGAGCAGAAATTTTCCAGTCCATTTCTCAAAAATAAATGTATAGTATTCGTCTGTCAATAAAGTTTCAAGATTTGACCTAGGAGTGGCAGACAGCTCTTTCTAATGTCTAATTAGATTCAATAAGATCTGCCAGGACAAAACTCCAAAGGCGGTGGGTGAAGCATTAAACATCTAGTATTGAAAATTATGAACCCATTACCTCTCTGAAGTACATAATTTTTATTCTGCTTCAGAATTTAGTGGATGCTTATAGTTTTTATACTCTTTCCTTGTTAGTCTTCACCCAGTTAAATGGCAGAGTAAGGACAACAGAACTTAATTCTTATCGGAGTCTCTCTGTAATTCAGATGCCTTCTTATAATTAGGGATTTTTTTTGAGACTTCATACTCTCGCTGTGAATGCTACAAATCCCAGCACTGGCTGCAGTTCTGCCTTCTGCATTAAATACACATAGGTTAATATACATGCCCAGTTCAGGGAGCAAGGATTAGAACCCATAACTCTCCTCCCAGCTTAGTGCACTAATAATAGGCTGAAGTCTGTTACTCCCTCTTTGTAGAACAGCTTCAATAATCAGAGCATAAAATTAATTTTCTCACCGCAAGCAATCTGTGAACTTGTGGAAAAGCAAAAGATACCAGTGTGCACTCTACCAAGCCAAAAAGGGTACATGACAAGTCTTACATTAAAAAAAAATCTTATATGTAGAAAAGAGGGATTACTGTGACTGCCTCTTTTATCTGCATTTTGTTTGTCTTCTGCTTCTATCTGTCTACTTGGTTTTAAATAGCATGACCAAAGCAAGTATTCCAAAATGCAAATAATTAGCAGACAGGGGTGTTCTCCAGATGCTTTCTTGGTCACTGACACTGCAGAAAATGGATTTGATTTGAATATATACTACTCATGTTGTTTAAACCAGGGTTGTTTTTTTGTTTGTTTGTTTTTTTTGGGGGTTTTTTTTTTTTTTTTTTTTTTTTTTGGTTTTGTGTTGTTTTGGTTTTTTTTGGTTTTTTTTGGTTTGGTTTTTTTTTTTTTTTTTTTTTTTTTTTAACAGGTCATGGTTTTCATAGAATCATAAAATGGTTTGGGTAGGAAGGGATCTTAAAGGTCATCTATCCCAACCCTCCTGTCATAGGCAGGGACACCTTCCCCTGGATCAGGTTGCTTATAGCTGCATCCAGCCTGTCCCCAAACACTTTCAGGGATGAGCCATCCCAAAGTTCTCTGGGCAACTTGTTCCAGTGACTCATCACCCTCACAGTAAAGAATTTCTTCTTAACATCCAAACCTCCTCTAAGTTTAAAACTCTCCTACCTTGTTATATAACTTCATACTATTGTAAAAAGATGCCCTCCCTCTTTTCTATAAACTACTTTTAAGTACCAAAATGTCTCAATGAGGTCTTCCTGAGTCTTCTCCAGGCTGCATAACCCCAGTTCTCTCAGTGTCATCACAGGAGACATCCTCTGATCATGTTTGGCGTCCTCAGCACAAGAAAGATGTGGATCTATTAAAGTGAGTTCAGAGGAAGGCCGCAGATCTGGAAAGAGTACTCTAGGTATGGTCTCATGAGAGTCTACTGTCTGAGAGTAGAGGGACACAATCACCTCCCTTATCCTGCTGGCCATGATTTCATGTTCTCTGGCCTGCAAATGCATACCCATGTCCGGCTTTTAATCCTTTAAGAATGCTTAAGTCCTTCCCTGCAGGACTGCTATCAATGACTTCTCAGTCTGTACTCATCTCTGGGGTTGCCCTGACCCACTTGCATTGTTGAACCTCATGAGATTCCTGTGGGTATCCTCATCATCTAGTTCGCCCTGGATGGGATCACTTCCTTTTGTTGTGTCAACTGCACTGACCAGCTTGGTGTCATCTGCAACCCTGCACTAGATCCCACTGACTGTGACACTGATGAAGATACTGAGGCGTACCATTCTGAAGACAGAACCCTGAGGGACACCACTCATCATCTGCCTCCTCCTGAGCATAGAGGCATTGACCACAGCTGTCTGGGTGCATCCATCCATCTAATTTCTTATCCACTTAATAGTCTACCCCTGCTTGTGACTGTGTTGAAGGCCTCAAACAAGTCTATGTGGATGATATCAGTTGATCTTCCCTTGTCACTCTGTCGTAAACGACCACCTGCTTGGTCAGGCATAATTTTCCCTTAGCAAACCCACACTGGCTTTCTTTAATCATCTTCTTGCATGTATGTGGCTTAACCTTGCTTCCACAGGGATCTGCTCCATGATCTTCCCAGGCATAGAGGTCAGGCTCACCAGTTTGTAGTTGCCCAGATCATCCTTTCTCCCCTTTTTAAAAAATAAAAATGTTTCAATTTTTCAAGATAATGGCTTCAGCTGATCACTATGACTTTTCAAATATAATAGAGTCTAGCTTGGAAACTACATCAGGCAGCTCCTTCACTACCCTGAGATGTGTTTTATCAGGGCCCATAAACCTGTGCTTGTTCAGTTTAATCAGTTTGTCTCAAATCTATTCTTTGCTGACAGTGGGTGGGAATTTTCTCTCCCAGTGCCCACCTGGAGTTTCAGGAAATTGAGAGATGTGGGAAGCCTGACTGCCAATGCAGAGTGAGGCAAAGGACTTTATGACTACCTCAGCATTCTCCATATATGTCACCACTTCTTCCTTCTTGTTTATTAGAGGGCTACACTCTTGGCCTTTCTTTTCAGACCTATGTATTTAAAAAACAAATTCTTGTTTCTGTTGTGTTCATTCCAGGATAAGGCCCCTAATTTGTCTTTTGAACTTTAGTAGAAGGCAACATGTGGCAATGTTCATTACCGTGTTGCCTGCCACTTGCTCTTTATCATTATGAACCCTTTTTCTCTAATAAGAACAATCCTAGTGGTAGAAGACTCAGAGTATTGATGTTTGAATATGATTCTATGCTTGTTTTTAACACTAAAATATGATCCTCATTTTGATTATATTTTTTTAATTGCACATGAATTTAATTTTTCATTGACTCAAGTTGTTAGAATGTTGAAGTTTGTTACACTAATTAGCATAATTTTGATTCTTCATTTGTTAGCAAAAATTCAAAGTTGTGAGATATAATCCTTCCTTCCTGCTATTTCTGTAGGCAAGCCAGGGTTTATACTTAGAAGAGAACCAGTGTAACCTTTCTGAGCTTTGTCTCAGTATGGAGTCACTGCTAACATAGTGAAGATAATAAGATTACAGGATGTGATCACCAGTGTGACAGCAACTCATACAGACAAGATCAGCCTTTTTGCAGCCTACTCCCACCCATGCTGCCAGTGGGATAATGTAGAACTCAGAAAAGGTATGCAGAACACAGATGGTACATGGGACAAGCAGTTGGGTGTTCCTTGAACTGTCTGGCCACCGAGACATTAATATTGAATGTAGAAAGTGTAAACACAAATTAAATGCATCTCTGTAATGTACAGCTACATTTGTACTTGTAGACAGTTTCTAATCCAAATGTAAATTTATTATATATATAATATAGATATATAATCCAAATATGAACTTATCACAGTGTGATCAGTTCTCAGTCTTAGCACCCAGCACTATAATAAGACTTCTTACCTCCATCATTAGTTTTTCCAAGTTTATGGCCACCTCATTGCTCTAAGCCTGGTCCCCAGTCTTAAAGAAATCAAATAATGTGATGATGATTAGGATCATTTAAGAAAGAGAGGGAAGAAATATGTGGCTATCCAGAACATGAAGGATGAGGAAAACAGTGTTCTGTGCTGTATCTTACCTCTGCCTCTCTAGGTCTGCAATAGTACTTCACAGAGATGATGTGTGATATAGCTGGATAATGCCTTTAGTATATAGTATAGTGCACCCAAGGAGATATACGGAGAGTCATACAGACACAAGGGCAAGACAGGTGCCATAGTTCTTAATATGAACTTTGTCAAAGTGTCTAGATAAAACTTTTTTGTTATATTAATGATTTTTATTATTTTTCCACATGTATTCTTATCAGTACTGCTAAGACTTATTTTTTGGTTTGCAAGTAGTTTAGCACTGTATGAATTGTATTGTTTTTGTCCCTCTCTTCTTGCTCTTCACTTGTCTCAGTTCTTTTAATCTCAATTTTCCAAAACTGGCAAAAGTACCTACATCTATTAATGGAGCCTGAAGGGACTGTCCAAGAGCCTAAGAACTTGATTGGACAAATTTATTTAACACACTTGAAGTGCATTATTACGATCTGAAAGCAAAGGGATTCCTTCCTCTCAATTTGCTAAAATTTCTTTTTCTCTTTGTGGGAGAATCAAATACCTCTGAATGATGTGTCAATTAAAAAAAACAAAAAACCAAAAAAACCCAAAACAAACAAAAAAAATCTAAGCAAAGGTACTTAGTTCCCCATCAGTTTGAGTAAGAGCCTTTTCCTTTGTTCTGAGCTGTTTCTCAGGAGAATTGAACAGATGGATCTCCCAAAATAGAGACAAGTATAGAAAGCTCCTATGCAAAGAAAATGATGCAAAACATATTCTAAGATTTAAAAATGTCTGATAGTGCTGAGAATGGACAATGAAAGGTACAAGGCGAGGCAGAGAAGAAATCACAAATGTAATACAGAAAGATAAAATATAGACAATTCACCAATGAAGAGAGTGAAAAGGGATGTGTAAAAAGGTAGGAAAAGAAAAGCAAAACTATTGAGGGACAGCAACCCTTCTTGATGTAAAAGAAAATGTTTGACTGAAAACTCATAACTTTGAAAGGCAAAAATTACTCAGGTGGTACACAAGAAATGTGAATGGGGGCAGTGCAAAGCATTGTTGTCTGCAATGACTTGGGGCAATGGACACAAGGCAAATAAGTCCTGTTGGTATGTACCACAGAGGTGCACGGAATTTCACAGCCTTGAGGAAGACTGCTCACCAGTGGGACTGGTTGTAGCATAGAGACTGAGTGATTAGCTTGATTCCTTTTCTTGTTTAAATATTATTAAGAGTTTATTCTTCATTGTTTTAAATTCTGTTCTAGGACAGTTTTTAGAAGGAAACATATGGATGTAAAGAACAGTGACTGGCCAATGAGATGAAGTTTAGGTCAGATACAGATCCAAATGTATTGGCTGTAGATCTTTGCTAATCCATTTTTAGCATTTCAGATTTCAGCTGAAGTAGAGATTCCTTTAATCCTCCACAGGCTTCCTTCCACCACAATATCAGACTTTTCCCAAGGTTATGTTTTCATCTCCAAGTTTCTTTGTGAACAGGGGAACTACATCAAGAGCTTTCAAGTCTCTGGATTCTCATGTTCATGTCTGAGCATCCAAGCATGTATGCAGTATCCCTTAAAATATTTAAATTTTGAATACACACACACACACACACATATATATATATACGCACATACATACATACAAACACATTTTGTGGTCTTACAAAAGGCTGGATAAATGCTTTTGTATTACCTTGGGTACCTTCATATTATCTTGGATATCATTGTTAAGACATTTACTATTTTCTTAAGTGTCTAACACAGTCTATAAATGTTATCCATACTTCTTTTTTCTTGAAAATCTTAAGCACCCTTTCTTGGATTTGTGAGATAGAGAAGAATGAGAAGAATTTTTTTTTCTGTATTTCCTAACTGAACCTTGTAGGATCAGTCTTTTTGCATGAGGGAAAGGGGAGGAATGGAGAGACAGGACGAGAGGGTAGTTACTATCCATTTTGTTCTAAAACCTTATGAGTTCTTGGCCTGTTTTGAACAGATTTTAGAAGAAAAAAAGGCAACTTTTTCACAAACAATGGAATTCAGGAAAGAGGCTCTAATTAGGCTGTTCCTGATGGAAGTAATACAAGATTTCATCTTCCCTAAAAACACATTTAGCCCAAGGAGAGAGACTCTGTAAGTGTCCTAATCTATGGAAAAGTAGTTAATCAAAGATTGTGCATTAATAAGCATCAAAATTTCCACTTTTGGATCAAAGTTTCTTTAGTGAAGAAGTCTGATAAGATGAACAAAGATCAGGTTTAGGCCCTATAGCTGTAGTAGAAACTAAAAATTTAAAAGGAAATCAAGACACAAATTCATTAAAGGCCAGGATTCCTTAGTTCTTTTGTTTAGGAAACAATTTGTTGCCTCAGTAAAGCAGCTGGTAATGGATTAGATCATATCACATCACATTCCACTCTGTATTAGGAAGGCTGTGAGAAGTTAAATTCTCAAAAGTTTGATAATGGGTCATAATCTTCCTGACAGTATTTTAAAAATATCCAACATTGAAATAACTCTCTGCTTACTGAAAAAAAAAAATAATATCAATTTCATGAACTTGTTTATTCTTGGTGCTTGTCACTTAGCAATTCATGGTAGGACCGTGGTTTGAATTTGGACTAGTAGTGAATTAGACTAATTTCCATCTGACACACAATTTTTAGATTCTCAGCATTCTCAGAAAAATAATGCATAAGTCTGCCTGCTGCCGGAATCCTTGCCAGCTATGACAGCAGGAGATCCAAGAGGGGACATGGCCTACAATGAAAATATTAAATCCAGTAGTCTCAGGGAAGCACTTGGTCCTTGGATTCTTTGAACCTCAGAGAAAAATTTCTTGTGTATGTGTGCGTGCATGTGTGTTTGCACAGAGTAGGAGGCATAGTGGCGATGCTTCAGCTTTCAGAATGTGTTTTTATGTCATGAGACTGATGCAAGTTGTGCATCACCATATCATATGGCACATGAAAGATGAGATTATTTGAGGGGATAAACCTTCTGGCATAGTGACAGATGACCTTTTGGTGGGGAGCAATCCAAAGCTTTCAGGAAGATGTTACTAGAAGTCTCCCAGATTCCATCCCAGTCCTGCTCCAAAGGGAACTAGATGACTTGGTAAGTGGTGAGTGGATGAATTATCATTTATGTAGTGAAGATGACAGGAGAGTAGGCAACCAGCATTTGCTTTTGGCAGTGCAGGAACATTTATTGCCTCTTCGTAAGTAAAGCAGGGACTGAATGACAAGGCACTGCTTATGCTAATTAGATCCACAAGACAAAACAGAGATCCTATCCAGATCCACAAAGAAAACCACTATTGACATGAGCTGCTCCTTTTCTTTGCCTGAACAGTGACTGGGAAAGTCAGCATAGCTAGGAGGGTGTTTAGAGTTAAAGAATAAAACGATCTGAAGGCCCCTGTTTCATCTAATTCACTGATACAGTTTTTCTTAGTAAAATGGGTACAACCAACAGTCACATGTTTTTTACTGCTGTTTATTCAGCATTTCTAGTAAGGAAGGAGTAGTGCTGTTTGTTTTTTAAGGAATAATTTTTTTTACATATTTACATATATATTTATTTTATATAAAGTACATAATTTTGTCTAAATAAATATGCATTAAAATCAATTACATAGGTATACTCATATCTTCTCCTAGTTGATTTAAACTGTAGCTTTTGAACATTTATTTCTGGTAACAACTTCAAAATTAAAGTAATTTCAATTTCCTTTCAAATGCCTTTCCATTTAATTCTTCTCATTAAAAAGAGTAAGTAGACTGCCCATACCAACTCATTTTTTGCAGGCAAAAAGTATAAAGCTGTACTTCAAAAGTCACAAGTAGGATGCAGAGAACAGATACAAGAGCATAGATCAAAACCCCTTTAAATTTAGGTTAATTAAAATAAAGAGAAGGAGAAAAAGAACAGAGAGGAGGGTCTCTCACATTCAATTCATCACAAAGATCCTGGATACAGTTTCTAGATATACAAATATTTTTCTATTAAAGCCACTTTTCTTGTGGTTATTTCCATCAGGTTTGTATGTATCTAAATACTTAAGGAGTTAATTTCTTTCAGCATGTCGACTTGTTACTTCCAGATTCACTGTTTGAACAGAAAAATTTCAAGTCTCTGATAACAATGGTTTTAGTTATGATAGATGCTCTCTGAACACAGAGCAGTGTCTTCAGTCTCACTGGTATAGGATATGGCAAGAACTAATACTGCCTGGAATAAAAGCTGTTAGTTTCATATGTCAAGACAGTTGCTCAAAAAAACCCAAAGAAGTGTATCAGAAAGGAGATGTTATGGGACAATCCCAACTCTTATGTCAAGTTACAGCTGCATTCAAAAACACATGACCAACAAGTTGCCTCAGGTTAAATATCCAGCTGAGTGGAATCTAATAAATCTTTAGATTCAGTTTATTATTTTTCTCNCTCTATTTCTCAGCCTTGCTAGTAGCTTACTGATGTTCCATACTCCCTGGGTTATCTTCTATCCTACTTGAGCAGTTTTGACAGGTGTATGTAAATCATAGGGTTGACTGCTTTCCATATGTTTTGGTCCTGCTTAAGAAGCAGCTGTGCTATCTATAACGTTTTGTTTTCTACTACAGAAATAAAATTATATTTTTCATTAAAATTCTTTGGCTTTAGAAACATTCATATAGAAAGCAACACCAAAAGAACTCTACTGGTTGTCCTTCAATAACCAAAGTATGAAATTTACAGTTAAGGTAAAACTTGTGAAACCTCAGTTCATTGGTACTCTCTGTGGGTAGTCTTAAGGCAACGACAAAGCGTTAGTAGGCAACAGGGCTTTGATTTTTAGCTGTGCTGTCTAGTTTCCTTCAGTCAGGAGAATAATATTCTTTTCATTAAATATTTAATTTGGATTTTCCATGTTTAACTACAATTTTTTTCAACTTGATAAAAAATCTT
>WEIU01008422.1:8757-31131 GCA_013389925.1 Aegithalos caudatus
CAGCCCCGGCTGGGACGCCTGGTCTGGATGAACAGACACTTGTTTGCTGGCTGGGGAGCGCTGGGTGCTGCCAGCGCTACGCGCGGGGCTGCTGACACTTCCTTTGGGTTTGACTGGAGAAAAAGGGAAAATCAACAAAGCTGCTACAGAAAGATTTGGTACAGGAGAATATGATAAGACAAGTATGTTTTAATTTTTTGTTATTCTCCTTTTCTACTTGCTACCTGTATGTATACTCTATACATGCTGCTTCTTTTTTTAACACTCCACTACTCTGAACTTATATTTCTGCATTAAAAGTATTCAGTAGGTAGTTCTGCCGCAGGTTTTGTTAGAATAAAGTTGTCTTTTATCAATTTTCACCTATATTTAAAGTATATTCAGCTGTAGTCTGCCATTTTGCCTTTGGAGCTTGTTATCTCGCCTTTGGATAGAAACCACAGCTTGGTTTCCCAATATTCATTATGACTTATTTACATTATTTTAGGATTGCAGAATTAGGAAATGTAATTCCTCCATTCCTCAGTTCCCAATTTGCAAAATGAAGGTGCTAAAATATTCCTTTTGCCCCTTCCTTTTGACTTTAGACACTGAATTCTACAGAGAAGAGAATTTTACACCTACTAAGTGAATCAATAGACCTTTGCATAAAAATACAGACATGGGTAGAAACTTAAATGTGCGTCTTCTTGTCAAAATGGATCCCTCTAAAAGTTTTAGCTACAAACTAAATTAGATTTAGATTTAGATTAGATTCCCAGAACTCTTCTATGCAGAAATCACCTAGTATTCCAAACACTAGAATAAAAAAGTAAAGTTAGCAACTAAAGTAATAACTGTCAGTTTAAGGAATTGCAGAAGCTACAGTGCCCTGGACTCTAAAATCATATAAGACAGTTTGTTTCATGTAGGCTTCCGGCAGTGTAGCCCCTCTGTACTGCTAAGGAAAACAAAGACCCATCCATAATAAGTTGTTAGACCTAAAGAAGCCCTTTCGTAGGCTGAAGTGCCTTCAGTCATCAATTATGCTATTCACCTCTTTATTTTGCAAAAACATCAGGTCCTATTTTGTGGTCAGTTTCCAGGTAGGTTCAAAATGAGCAGCAGTGTGAAATACTCCCTAAAAAGTGGCAGGAAGGCTGTACAATCAGTCTTGTTTTGACTGTCTCAGCCACTGGTCCTTGAAAACTGTCTGAAGGTGAGGAAGGGAGCACAGAAAGTTGTGCTGTGCATGCTAGTCAGATGAGTAAATCTTCTGTTGTGTTAGAACCTACAAAATAGATAAATGGTCATCCAGCAAAATACCTCTTCTTAATAAATTTGTGGGTTTATAATTTTGTATTGTTTTATATATGCAGTCATTTTCACCTGTAAGGTATTTGGCAACTTTTTTTTTCTCTGTCATCTGAATAAATAGTGAATAATTTCACAATAAGAAAGACACTTTGGAGACAGTCCTAGAACTAAAATGTTGTCATAATAAGCCAAAAATGTCCCTATGGATAGGGCCAGCTACACATTCCTCAATGTCAAGAGGCAGGAGCTCTTTCCATCAATATGTCTTCAAGGCTGATGAACAGACACAGCCTGTCGAGATTTCGGCACGTCTTCATTGAAGACCAAAAGCTGGGTAGTTGTAAAAGTAAAAGTCCTTTACATGGTTAAAATCAATGCCATGAAGGCAGAGCTGTCACAGTCCATGCCATTATGCAGAAAGCCTTCTAGCTTAAAGTCCCATGCAGAGTCCCCGAGTCCCATGCAGAAGCAGCAGCAGCAAGAGCATCCATGATCTGTGTTCCATTTATGGTGGTGGTGATGAAAATTCACATTCTCTAAGCAGTGCATTTTTATTCTATTTTTAACCAGTTACAAACATGATTTTTCTACAGTCTTGTTGGACCTATCCTAACTTAAGACTGAGGTGTGAAAGTAAACATAATTTCTTACACAAATTCTATGTACATACTCTATCTGCTCTATCTATGCTAGCAAGGCTACATTATGTTTTCATTATGTCAGGAACTTAACTTTGTAAAAGGTGAAGCTACTGAACTTTAAACTAGGCTTTAGGGCTTTTTCTTACTAACTTCATCTCTTATTTGCTTAAGGCACTTAAAGGATTCTCTACTTATTTAAAACTAAACTTACATTTCTACCTCACGTCTGTGTGGATTTATATATTTTAGTTTCTCTGAAGGGTTTAATCCAGCTCTCACACTTCTGGACACCCCTGGGCCTGTGTGGATGGGGCTCAGAGGGATTTGTATCCCGACAGCCTAGGAGTGTTTCAGGCTGGAACTTGCTGAAATCCCCACCAGTCCTGCATAGATCTGAGAACTGTCAGGAATATGCACAACAGAGGAAGGATTAGCACCAGCTATAATAAGCACATGTGGCCTCTTCTTGGTTTTGCAGGCACACTAGATGCTGTTGCACCTGTTAATTATAAAGTATTAAATGTTGCTTCATATTTATCGACACAAATCCAAAAAGTGTTCCCTATATCAGCATTATTATATCACTGGTAAATAATTTGCAGAAGGGATGGCATCACATCTAAACAATAGAGGCTCTTTAAGGTTATCAAGAGGGATATTTGATATATAATTTCTTATTCTAAAATGTGTCATTGGAAAAATTTAATTTCTTTGGATAGGGTATGGACAAATCCAGAAGCAATACTTCATGCCTCTTGCACATGATGTTTAAGGGATTAAAACAATGCTGGAAACCACTCAAATTTCACATTAATTTACCTGAACATGACGGGGGGAAGGTATTTTGTCAGAGAGATGCTGTGTCCTTCAGCAACTAAAGAAAACACACCAGGTGTTCAGCAGGTAGTATGATAAGACCTGAAATCAGTGACTGAAACTTAATTTATAGAAAATAAAGACACATGATTACAAATTAGAGCTTGTCTTACCATGGGAATGTTAATGAAAGAGCTAAACTCCAGCTGGATTATCCTTTCTTAACCAGACAATTTAATTTTCTACTGATAAGTCTCAGGCAATGCTGCTTTAAAATTCTTTTCCTTGAAACCTTCAGAACTTTTTAATGTAATTAACAGGCTCAATGCACTCAGGAAAGCAGATAAAGATATAAATATGGGGGTTGTTTTCAAGAAATGATGCATCTGTGAAGTGAAAATAAAGAGGGTGAAGAGAGTACTGTATTTATAAAATAAAATCACATTTGTTATCTAACAGTTGTGTAGTTGCCAAATCTCTTTCATGCACTCTATTCATAGGAATTCCTAAAAAGCCAAGCTTGGCGAGATTTAATGTGAATAAAATGTGTTTCCTCTGAATTTTATACTGTCTTCCTTTTTGTAATTTATTACAGATCTCAGAACTGCAGCAATTTCTATATATCTATGCACTGATGTAATATATAGCTACGGTTGCTGCTATAATGCTGGGGTAATACCAATGCAAAATATGCCACTCTGAAACTCTGAACATTTAAATTTAATTTTCCAGTTGCAAAACTGAGGAAAAGCTTTGTTCTGCTAAAAATTAATTTGATAGCAAATTTGAATCTATAGAAAAACTATAGTAAATTATATTTTTTAAATCTATGTGTAAAGGAAAAGGGTCAGTACAGTATCTACTGCCTTAAATAGTCATTATATTATGTTTTTACAGTGTTGTTCATTTACTTCACATATATATCTACTGTCCAGACTACTGACTGTCTGCACTTGAGGGAGCAATGTATTAAAGCTGGAAATGGATGTAAGAGTGTCTGGAATGTGGTTGAAGATGCCTGCAATATTTCAGGTAATTCTGTATGGTGTACACAGCTTAATCTTGAATTGCTGTACAGTTGCATATTCATAGCTTATTACAATATTGCTGTGCTAACTAAATGAAGTTGGTGAGATTTCAAAGAGAAAATTATGACAAAAGTCAGCTTCTAAAATACTTCACAATGGTCAATGCTACTTTAGTAACAGTCACACTGCATCTTCAAGGAAGTGATAAATGAAATTTCTTCACTATGAAGAAAGTCATATCTGAACCAACTCAAGCAGTCTGAATTCAGCAGAAATTAGGTTCTTGTGGAATCCAGTTAAATAAAGCCTACGTGCAACTGAAAAAGGAGTTCCACCTTCGTTTTACACTATTTGGAGGAGTTGATCTGCCCCCTCCCTGGCAGTGTTCAAGGCCAGGTTGGATGGGGCTTTGAGTAACCTAGTCTAGAGGAAGATGTCCCTGCCAATGGCAGAGGGGTTGAAGGTCCCTTCCAATCTAAACCATTCTGTGGTTCTATAATCTCACACAATAGCCAAAACAATGCAGTAGTTATTTAGAGTAATTTTTAATTATTGTCCTAGAATAAGAAAAAAATAAAAGAAAAAATGCCTCAAAGAAAATTGTATGGTAGGGGAGCACACTGTATTTATTCAGTGGAAAGTACCAACATATCACAATGAGTAATTTTTGGGGGCTGGGGGCATGATAAAGGGCGCCTTATGACATGACTAGGCCTCCTTGAATTGTTAAACAAATTCCCATCTAAGTGAAGGCAGATAATTAGTCTCTGTCTATGTTTATTGCATTTCTAATAGTTGATGCTTCACTTCCAAATAATCTGTTTTTATAAATATGACCTGAAACTTATCCTAATCTCTGTGGTTGTTCAAATGAAAATGTTCCTATCTCTGAAGGCCTGTTGTCTTTATGAACAAATCTTTGGGGTTGTTCACCACCTCTTTCTTTAAATCCTTCCAAGACCTTGCTGTTAAATGCTGAGAATCCAGGTGCTGTGAATATGGAAAGGAGAAGAAGAGTGGCACTATAACCTGGTTGTGTCATTAGACCAAGCTGGTAATGACACCTTTCTTGATTCATAAGTGTCAAGTGATCTGCCACTTCATCATCACTAGCAAATGCTAAGGGCCAGGGGCTGTTTTCTGATTGAGTTTACCTTTCCTGGGGCAGTGTGTAGTGGTGAATCAGAAGTATCTACTTCTCCATGGAAATCTCTCTTATAATGACATTATTTGAACAGAACAGGCCGTGCCGTGATGCTGTAACCTGTTCTGAGCCTCAGCTGCAGCAGAGCTGACAATGTGAGTGTTCCTCTGTCTTGATGTGAGGACCCAGTCTGACTGTGGGGAAGGGCAGGCAGCAGAAGTTGCTTGGCTGCGTGGTCAATAAGCCATTGCTAAAACATTCCCCTGCAGTGTGAGCTACCTGAATAAATGCCTCCGTCTGTTTGAGCTGTTGCACATATTTGATGTCCCAAATGTCCCAAGTCACAAGACAATATTTAAAATAGTTAGAGTAGAAAATTCTCTGAGGGGTCTTTCTTAGTGTATCCTGTCCCAGAAACTTACCTACTTTGCATAGAATGGCTGAATACTTTTAAGAACAGATGAAGTAAATGAAAAATACATGATAATATAACAGTTAGAACAGTCCCCAAAGCAGCTGGGCTTCAGCCCATGTTCTATTGATCTGTTAAATATTTTAAATATTTTCATATTTCTCTCTCTTATTGTCCTATGTACTTATTCACTGATATTAACGATATTTGTAACTGGGCCAGAGAAACCTTCCAGAAATAATTATTCTTGTCATTGCTTGTTTGGATTTGCATCTGTATGTTTCCTTAGGATAATAGCTTTTGGCAAAGACTCCCCAGCATTGCAGAGCACTCAGATATTGTGTTGGGTCCAGGACAAATTATGCTAAATGCGCTTATTAGGTACCATGATCCCAGAGCATGTAAATCCAGTCAGACAGCTGATGGTACCTCTCAGACAGCCCACAGGAACAGTGATAGAAAATCTACCAGCAGCATCATTAGTGAGAATAACATTATACTGTCTGTCATGTGCAAGTCTAGAGACTTCATGGATGAGCTGTAGGAATGAAAAATGTCCTTTGAGCACAAACATGTTACTTAGAGGAAATAGACAATGGGGTAAATGTTTGTTTTGTTAGCTTCTTTACGTAAAACCTAACCACTAAACTAAATTCTAATTATACTCAGACTGTGACCTCAAAGTTAAATGTGTACGTTATCAAGATCTCCATCTTTTGCCCTTCAGAGGAGTTTTGGGAACACTCTCCAAACTCCTGCCTAAGTCATTCCTTTTCCTGTCAAATTTTCCATCACTGCTTCCCCACTATTCCAGCAGCATTTCCAGAATCTCAGTTTAGAACCTTCAGAGTATGATCTTTTTTTCATCTCTGTGGCCAAAATATGGCGGAAAGAAAAAACAGAGTGTGAAAATGTCTATGAATCAGCTTTCCAGTCAGGAGAGAAAAGATAAAAATATTAAATTTTGATGAAATAAGATTTTTCAGTTTGAAAAGATCAAAAGAGTTTCAGCACTGCAGAATGAATACTTTAAGGTTTGGGCTTCTAAGTTTTGTTTGTGGGATTGGTTATTTGTTTTTTTTTTCCTTCTGTTATTTCAGTGTAAAAAAAAAGACATTTCTGAACTATGATTCAATCAATAGTATAAATTTTCTTAATTTTTCTGAGTGGGAATCAGGTAAAGAAAAGAAAAGGGAAAAAAAAAAAGAGGAAAAAAAAAGTTCTTTTTTTTCAAGAGGAAAAAACAACTCAGAGCAATTTAATTTTAAGGAATCACATCTTGAATTAGATTTGGATGAGTTTACTTTCTTTAGAATAACAGACTCATTGAGATTGGAAGGATCTCTGGGGATTTGTCCAAACTGTGGTCTCACAAGTGCTCAGACTGGCCCTGTAGTCTTCAAATTCAATTCCCATTGAGATGACTGAAGAGCTGATGAAGCAAAAGCAGAGATTGTCGCTGTGAGAGTGTCAGCTTCTACTCTGTCATGCTTCTATCTGTGGTCCGTGTACATGAATTATATACCTATAAATAAATCAAATTATGAATAATGGCTGCCAAACATTAGCTTGAGAGAGCATTTTTTTTTGTAAATGCCTTAGAAGCATATGTATTAGATAAAATATATTACCTAGAACTAATCTTTGGTAAAGCAACAATAATTAAAAACCAGTAATAAAATATTTTCTGCTGTTTGTCACAGCTGAATCAATACCATGTACAAACAGAGCAACACTGATAATAGGTTATTTCTATACAGTTTTCAAGAAGTCATGCAAGGGAGCCCCATAAATCTGATGTGCTTCCTGATTCTGTCTGTGCCCTTTGCATGTTTGTAGCCCCACAGCCCCTCCCCAGCCGTCAGTGCTGACAGCACAGTGAGCTCACAGCACAGGGGCCACTGAACACAGCCCCTGACTCCTGGCCATGACTACTCAGAGCCATGAAGACAGGTGACCTAATTGAGGCTGGGGTGCTGCACAAAACTTACTGGGTATGGGGCTTTATTCTTCTAGTTGTACTCATTTCACCCTTGAAGTTTACTCTGGACCTTGAAAAAGACAGTCATAAATCTTGTGAATAAGTTAATTTTTACACAAACCACTCCTGATTTTTATTGCTCTTTTTCTATGGAATATGTTTTCCTGAAATTCTTCTATTATTCCTTACGTAGTTGATAAAATATAGAGTAGAATATCCACACACTCATCTTCATGGGCCATGTCACCACATCCTTTCCATCCTATTTTTGTGGTCAGGGAGTATCCTATACCTGTGACTTTTAGTAAATCTCCTGAGTTCCTTGACTTCTGGAACTATGAGGGCTAAGGGTTACGGATCATGATGTACTTCTGAGAAAGCAGAAGGAAAGTTGAAGATGGGGTTGGAGAGATAGAGACAATCCCAGACACCATCACCTTCTTTGCTGATGCAGGAACTGAAGTGGGAGCAGAGGCTGGAACCTGCAGCTCTTCCCAGGCTGTGAAATTCTGCTCCAGTAGTGTATTATTTGATATACACCCCAGACCCTTAGTTAGCAACTGAAGAAAGAGCAATGCAGAGACTGTTTAAAAACACGAATCAGGACAGGGATGTGAAGCCTGGAATAGCTGATTCTCATTATTTCAGGCAAAATGCACTGTTTCCTCTTGCAGAGCTTTACCTCCATTGCCTTCCACTGCTATTTGTGTCAATAACATGTAAGTGATTTTAGAACTCTGGTCACATCAAAGCTTGCCCATGGTGCTAGTGACCAGGACCTCTCACTTTGCAGTTTTACTGAGTGCAGTGCAGTTTTACTGAGTCTCTGCTGCTTCACACCTGTGGAGAAGCAGCAAGGCAGGAACCAGACAGCACCATTCACAGGGCAGAGACATCTGCCTGTGTGCTCAGTAGACTAAAACCAATCCTCATGCTTCCCTGTGACCTGGCTGGATCTTGTGAGCCACATACTGCTTCTCTTACTTTTTGTGAGACATTTAATATCTATAAGGTAAAGAGAGGAAATATGCTGCTTTGGGAACCTACACACCTGCTTTGACAAGGCAGATCATGGGTTTCACAAAATAAAACTTACCTAAATTAAATTAAACTGCTCCACATGTAGCATTCTTAAGTAATGTGTAAATATCTTAAGCAATAATAAATCATATAATGTTAAGGGTTGGAAGGGACCTTAGAGATCATCTAGTCCCAGCTCCCACCCCACCATGCCATGGGCAGGGAAACCTCCACTAGACCAGGTTGCTCAAGGCCTTATTGACCTGGCTTGAACATTGCCCGGGATGGGACATTTACAGCCTCCCTGGCTAACCTCTTCCAGTGTATCATCATCCTCATAGTAAAAAACTTCTTCCTAAAATCTAACCTAAATTTCTTTTCTTTCAGTTTGTGCCCATTACTCCTTGTTCTGTCACTACAGTTCCTGACAAAGAGTCCCTCTCCATCTTCCCTGTAGGCCCCTTCAGGTACTTCAAGGTTGTTGTGCGGTCTCCACACAACCTTCTCTCCAGGCTGAACAGCTCCAACCTTCTCAGCCTGTCCTTGTAGGGGAAGAGCTCCAATCCTTTTATCAACTTCCTGGCCCTAGTCTGGACTTGCTCCCACAATTCCATGTCCTTATGCTGGGAACACCAGAGCTGGATGCAGCACCTCAGGTGGGGTCTCACCAGAGCAGAGTAGAGGTGTAGAATCACCTCTTTCAACCTGCTGGCCACACTGCTTTTGATTCAGCCCAGAGCACAGCTGGCTTTGAGTGAGCACTCACTGTCAGCTCATGATGGGTTTTTCATAAACCTTCACACTCAAGTCTTATCCTGCAGGCCTGCTCTCAATCCCTTCTCTGCCCAACCTGCAGGTGTGTCTGGAATTGCCATGACCCAGGTGCAGGACCTTGCACTTTGCTTCATTGAACATCATAAGGTTGGTTTATGCACTGGCCAATTTCCCAAGCCTGTCAGGGTCTCTCCAGGGGCAGCCCTTCCCTTCAACGTGCCAACTGCACCACAAAGCTTGGTGTCATCAGCAAATTTGCTGAGGATGCACTCAATCCCACTATCAGAATAATAATAATATTTTTGAAAAGCTTTTAACTCATAAAGTAGATGGTTGATTGATTTACCTTTGTACCACAAACTAGAACATGCTCTTTATTTTCACTACATATGCACAGAAAATATGACCTGACATCCTCTGTGGGTGTCTTCACCATTGAGTCCAAGTGCACATGCAAACAGACTTGAAACTGAGCCAGCAAACTAAGGTTCCTGCAGTTTTTTTTTTTTTTTTTTGACATTAACTTCTCCCTCATTTTTATTATAGAAATCCTAAAAATCAGACTATTCTTGGGCTACTTTAAATTTATTGTCGTTCTCAAACTTAGGCAGTGAAGCTGTTCTATTGGGTAGCAGTTCAAGGGAATATCCAAATGGCATTTGTAGGCTTGCACCATCCTCACATGAGAGAGAGAATCTGACCCAGAGCTGGCATTTCCTCAGCCTGAGGTTCTCATCACTTGTTATCGTGGGGCTGGGTCTGCCTTCTGTGTCTTGTCTCTCACTCTAGCACATGGCAACTCCTCAAGCCTGCACTGTGTGTTCCTATCTCTGTACCAGGCACCTCATTTGTACTACACAGGACCAAGATAAGTCCCTAAGTTCAGGATGTGCCCCTTCCACTCCTGGGCACCTTTTTAGTTTTGTCTCACTGCCTTACCTGCCTAACGTAAGAGATGTGAGCTTAAGGTTTTATGTACTTTGTAAATAAGAGCAGATATTCTGGCAATGGATCAGATCAAATAAAAGAAGTTAATATTGCATCCACAGCTTTATTATATTACTTTGGATATTATTTAAAACTTGTAAAATATGACAAACTGTCTTCTCTTGGCAAAGCATATTATTTTTGTTCTTCAACTGAATTGTTTTATATAACCATATCCCTTAAGCATTTGTAAACATTAATGAAATTATAATTTTATTTGTGAGTTCTAGGTAACAGATGCAAGGCAGAAGACACTGTTGGATGTAATAGAATAATCCAGGTCCTGGCTGATAAATACCCAGAATTTAAAAACTGTGTTTGCACTACAGACGATATCTGTAACATCACAACTTTGCTTGGGAAATGGTGCAGCATTGATAAAGGTAACTAGACATAAAGTTGTAATTATGAAGACCAAACCCAGTAATTTTGTAACTACCACTTTTAGTGCATTCCACTTTCTTTTCACTTTCTCAGGTCTGATAGATGCCCCCAAAAATTAGTTTTGTCTTTTCTGTGATATTCACACTCCAGCATGCATATGAAAGAAATGCCAAAACAAAAGCAATAAAATACATGTGAGAAATGAAAATGGTTTCTAAAACTCTTGTTGAATCCACTGGAAAGCAAGAATGAATACACAATGTGTGTTGAGAGCTACTTATTGCCCATGGAAATTTGAGAACCACTGGACCTAGGTTGTGTATGCAGAGAGACACATCCAGCACCTTCTGAATGGGAGGATGAGGGGACAGGGATGCACAGGGGTGCAGTTGTGTCACACTGTGCTGCAGGAGGACCTTCAGTACATCTAGGGGAAGCTACTGGATGTGTGAAACAGTCACTGCCTTCAGCTGTACATTATATACACAGTGCATCTTTTAAAAATTCTCTTGTAATCAATAAGCCCAGCTCTCCTCGATTTATTTTTTTATTTTCTGAGAACTCTTATCCCTGCAGAAAGCCTATCTCTGTAATTGAGAATTACTTAGTACATGAAGAAATTGCAGGTTCTTGTCCAGAGTCTCCTGACATAATGATTAGCAAAGCTGACACAAGAGAGGTAAAATCAGCCAGTGAGTGAGAGTCTGCAAAAGTGAGTTTCCAAGTGATTCCTGGCACTGATCCATCACACTCTACTGGCATCACACAGCATTCATCATACAGTACTAGAGTATAGGGCCTTATTGCAGAGGGAATAACAACATCCTCATCTGCCCCAGACTCCTTGCTTCAAACAAGAAGGATGGATATCTGGAACCTGATGTTGATGTCATTGGAGCAGTTGCTTTTGTTTCTAGCAAAATAACCTAATGCTATATTTTTTGTGAATTGAGATTACATTTCTCACCACTATAGAAACAAATCTGAATGGACTTACAGTAGTGTTGAATTTAGCTACAAAGGATAGCATATGGTGTTGCTAGGTACTTTCAGGAGTAATTCTCCCTAACTTAAATTACTATTTTAGGTAATTAATCAACCATCTTCTCAAATGGTCATTCTCTCTTTAAAAATTTTGCATTTGCTTAAGATGATAACCCATGATATATCTGAACTGTAGGTGGTTAAAATTATATGAAGCTAAACTCTATGCAGTAATTTTAGTGAGGATTTTTTACTAGTTTTGCAGCTAAACTGTTAGAGTGGACTGTACTATACAGCTAACAGCACACAGTAAACACGAGGAAGATTCATTAGTTTGTAAGATTTTGAAATTGTTATCTGTTTACACACAGCTGAGAATTAAACTAGGGCTGTTTCACTCATTGTAATGCATTTAGGCAAGTACCCTTTTCCTGAGTTTTTGTGCTGTGATGATGATCCATGATCCATTTGATTTATAACTCTGTTTGTACCTATTTCTGCAGACTACTTGGAGTCTTTCCCAAGGTCAGACACTGAACTGACCACCACTGGGCAGCACAGAGACCCCGAATCCCACGGGTACTCGGAGGGCAGCGAGTGCAGCGTTGCGAGGCGGCGCTGCCGGGAGCAGCCTCGCTGCCGGGCTGCCCACAGGAGCTTCCAGCGGGCGTGCCGGGCAGCTGCAGGCACCTGCAGCCTCCCCGCGCCTGCAAAGTGTTTGTCAGCCTGGAAAGAGCTGAGGAAAACAGTTCTGGGAAAGTGCACGTGCTCAGAGCCGCTTCAGACGAGATGCATTACAATCTGGAAGGGAATATTTACCAACCCTTGCTTACGATACTCTCAGGAGAGCCAAGCCTCAGGAGCTAGTGAAAATGATGGCAGTGATGGTGACTATAATGCTGATGATGATGGTGAGAAAAATCTGGTCACTGACACAGGTTAGTGCTATTCCAGCAGTCTGAATGCTTTCGTACATAACAATAGTGTCCACAGCCTACAAAAGAGTTTTTCTTGCCCATTTGCAATTCAACATTGAAAACAAGATAATTTTGGGAGGTTTATTTATAAATAAATTCACAATCTGATAGAAAATGATAGCCTGAGTGCAAATACTGCTGTCCTTCAGAGTGTCAATTTGATACAACTTCATCTAAATAAGTCGGTTTTAGGTTTTCACTATAACTAGAAAAAATTTTCTAATAGTAAGATTTTCTAATTTTCTAATTTTCTAATAGTAAGAGTTGTCTGCCAGCCTTGACTTTCGGTCATGACAAGCGGTTAGTTGAACTTGAAAACTGGTCCACTGATAAACACATTAAGGCCTCTGGCTTTTATTTATTCACAAGAAATCTGACTTTATAATGCACTGAGAAGCTCTAAAAAACTCTTCTTGAGTTCATAGGATCTATAATTATGTAAAAAATGTTAGCAGCAACCTTTGATGAACTGCACTTTGACCCCAAAAATTATGAATATATGTAATACTGGGTTTAGAATATATGTAATACTGGGTTTAGAATTTGTTAGTGAGTTCTATTTGGTCAGACTAATTTGGTTTATTCTTGTTTATTTTTACTCCTGGTACTATGCCAGAAAGACAGCCACTACTTTAAAGTTAAAAAGCTAAGATATTATTTGCAATTTATGCCTGTACCTGTATCTTTTTCTTCCAGAAAATATTAATATGGAAACAAAATTACAATGGAGTTTATCTGCTCTCTCCAAACAAGGTAAGTTTGAATTTACATATGAATCCTAATAAATAATTTTAGCTCAGTTTTCAGACGGTCTACAATGTACCTTCAGATTAAAATTAATACTTTTCATTCAAATGGATACGAAGGAGTTAATAGATCCAACATGTTTTCAGTTAAGGTATACCGGGTAGAGAAGAACCCAAAAATGTGACAGGTATCAATCAAGTAATGTAAATGTAAATCAGGTAACAATCATGGTTCTGTCAAATTTACAGAGGCAAATCTTATCCCATAAGTATTTTAGGGTCTAGAATTTTCTAGACATTTTTGGAAGGTTTATTTATCAGTCTAGAAATATCTAAACTGATGTTGAAAGCACAAAAATGCCATCTATATTCTCTTCTTCATTACACAGGCTATTATTACAGCCTAGAATAAGACTGCACACTGGAGATTTCAGCAGTTTCAGGAGGGTTGCTTGTGAGGGCCAAGCAGTGCAAGAAAGAAGTATGAAGTTGTTCAATAGGCTTAAAAGAAGCAATGCTGGAAGAGCTGGATCAGGGTTATGGGAATCAAGCTTGACTGACTAGGAATGCTGCAGGCAGGATACCTACCAGTCATCACTTGAGAAAAATTTTCTTGAGATTTCATTTTAAAAAGTGTTATTCTTTCTAGCGTACACAACAAACAGAAGCTGTTTGGATGTGAACAGGGAGTGCATTGAAGATGAAGTGTGTAACAAGCAGTTGTCCCTGTACCTTAAAGCTTGCTCAGTAAATAAAAAGTGCAATGTGGAAGGATGTCAAGCAGCCATAAGGTTCTTCTATCAAAACATGCCTTTTGAAGTTGCCCAAATGATGATATTTTGTGACTGTATCCGGAGTGATGAATCCTGCCACAGAGCCAAAGAACTTCTCCATGGCAAGCCCTGTGCAGTTACTGTAGTTCCACCCCCATCATGTCTGAATGTAATCCACATGTGTGAAGAGAATGAATCATGCAGGTGAGTAAAAGCATTTTGCCCACTAAGGTGCTTTTCAATAATGATTTGTTCAAACCATTTTTATTATAGTCTATATATCTCAACTATAACAAAATTATTTTCTGCGCTGCATCTGCCATGTCGGACGTCTTCACAGATGTTTGTATCAACTGTGGTAATTCCAGAAGTAATCCCACAAGTAAACTGAAATGATTCATTTTCAGAAAGGTTTGGAATCTAATGTGGGCTTTTCTTCTGCTGGTGTCATGACACTTAACACCATTTCTGCTGGACAAACTATGCTATTCCCTATTTTCATTACCACTTGCTTCAGATAACAGCTGCCTGTCTGCACCTCTGCCCTCCAGCAATTTGCCCAAGTTGTGCAGCCAATCAGACAAAGTTTGTTTGGTAAAAGCAATTACCTTTTGAGGGCAGAGTCTGACCCTTTGTATCCAACAGCCGTGCAACCAACTTTGCCTGTTAAAAAAAAAAACTTTTGTCTTATTCTCTTCATCTCAAGGATAATTGCAAAAAAGTTTCAAAAATCTGGCCTGGAACATGCACGGACCACAAAACTCATGAAGGATAATGCCTTTACAAAGTTTCATTTTATATTTCTAAAATGTGCAACAAGATTACCTATATTTATGGTTCAACTTAATTGCCTCTTTTTATGGTCGGTCAATTGGCCCTCTTTGTTTTTCAGTGTAGTCACCTTGTGGATTAGAGTTGAATTTTACCTCAAAGTTGTGCCCAAATTAACCTTCCATCAATGAACCAGGAGGCCAAGAGATGCTTTTGGTTTTGTGCAGATTACTCAGCTTGATATCAGTGAGAATGGCCAGAGGCTATAAATGTATGTCTGTACATGTATAGACATGTAATGTCATAAGGGCTGAATTCCCCATCATTTTGGGAACATTAATGTTTCCTGGCACTGACAATAAATGCATATGATTAGCAAAATTAGTCTGTGAATGAGGGCTAGTCACATCCATAAATCAGGAGGTGAATGAAAATAATTCCGTTAGAGCAGAGGTGGCATCTCCTGTGAAACCTTTGCTTGTGTAATGAAAATATTTACAAAAATTTTCTAGCCAGCATTGCAACAGCCCATGCTTTTCTATGTGACCTGCTTGTGGCTACTACACAATATCAACAGCAAATTAATAACATATTTATATGATTAAGGGAGAATATTTTAATGACTTATGTACGATATACTAGACTTTACCTTTATCATCTCCTTAAATTTAATGTGATATATTTGTTTTTAATTAATATCTACATATTTTAGTTAATTTATAAAGGATATTTTATATTGTCATATACAGTGTGTTAAAGGCCAATTTTATTCCATCCTAACAGCAAATAAATGGAAATAATTTGAGATTATTGAATTGTGTAACAAGTTAATTCATCACATGATTTATCTCTGCTATCAAATTATCTTTAAGTTCAATGAATTACTTGTACCTTTTCCTGAGCCTTGGACACTTTGTATTTTATTAGCATTTGGGGGGCCAAGGAGTTGACATTGGATGTATATTATTTAATGCAAAATAGGTTGGTATGTTTATTCCTCCTTCACACTGCTCAAAAACTGATCCACTAGAACAGCACCTGGTGTGGTTTCATTGTGATAACTGGTCTAATTCCTATATTCACATTTCCTCTCTGACTATCTGAGACTGTTGGAATTCACACTGTTTTTTACTGGACTCTGGGAAACAGGTGCTGAGTAGAAGTGCATTTGCTTTTTCTCAAAATCAGAGCAGAATTTATGTCAGCTGTCACTGAATATTGCGATTTTTAAGTCTTAAGTGGTACCTTAGAAATACACTCTCTTTTAGTGGAGTTCATTAAATGTCTTTTTATGAAATCACAGTTGTTAAAGTGTCATTGTACACTCCTTTTGTTTTTCTTTTTTTTTTTCCCTATCAGGAAAAAATACACAACTTTTCGGTCAAAGTGTTGGAGACATGTGACAAAAAAATGCTATAATGATGAAGCTTGTCTCGAAACTTTAATCAAGGATGACATGCCCTGTTCTGCCAATGCTGATTGCAAAGCAGCCTACATCAGCAACTGGGGCACGATGCTGCACATGGAGTGCTCCTGCCAAAATTTGCCTCTGGTGGAGCAGCCTTTGTGTGAGCTCTTCCATCACATGCTGCACAGCAAATCCTGCTTCAGTGACTTACGTGAGTAATGCTTACAACTTTACAGAATAATTAGTTTTAAATAGAACTAAGATGTTAATTTACACCAAATCTTTACTATATGTTTGCTACCACTGGTTCCAGCAAGATCTATAGCTGTGTGTTTCTTAAAATGCAAATGAATACAAAAATAGGTCATACGTTTTTCTTCCTCTGGTTTGGGGAAAAGATTATAATAATAGTAAACCAATGAAATTGACTACATGTCACATTACTTGAATTTTCTGAAATAAAGAAGTAATTTCTAGACTCTATATTCATATGCAGATTAGAAAAGTCCAAAGTCTTCCTGTTCTTGGCTTAATGTTTTACTTTGGTACACTGTTTTTACAAATAATATGAAGTAGCATTGGATTTTTCTTTTTTTTTCTTCTTGGAGTCTGAATATTAGTAAACCTTACACATATTTAGCAACAGACTTCATTCTGCAGAAAATAGCTTCAATTGTTTAAAGTAAGCTTCAGGATTTCTTCTCCAGTAAAAACACTGGGTGTAATTGAGATGAAATATAGATACTTTCTCAGAACCAGTAATGGCCTTCATGTGCTTAATTAGCTAATTATTTTTGTTAAATATACATGTCTTTGTCAAGCCTTTGGTTTAGAGAATTGTTAATGCAATAAATGGCAATATGGGAGCAACTATTAATGTTTTAGTCTGAATCTGCAGAGTGCCTTTGAAGCAGATCTCCTTTCTGTCCCCACAAATTGTGTCACGGGTCACACCACAGGGTGGTTCTCTACCGTAGGGTGGTTCCTGGTCTCCTGCAGCATAAACTGAACCTGAAGGTTCCTTCATCTGCAGCCTCTGCGGGGCTCCAGCTGCATGCAGACACCAGGTCCATCAACCAGATCAAAGACCAAAGTATTCTCTTCTCCTCAAATCTCTGACACCACACCAACCATTCTGCAATATCAATCCTCTTAGGATACGTTACTTGTCAGTGCATCATGCCCTATGCCAGCTATCTTCTACATGTACACCCTAAAATTATATATATTCTTAAACTAACTTGGGACAGGAAATGATATCTAAAGATTTCAATGAAAATAAATGGTTCTTTCATAGTTTAATCTGATGGACAGTATTTTGAAAACATATGGATTGCATGCATGCATTTCATTGAATGAAGTAGCTACTCTTTTAGTTCTAGAAACCAAAATGGTACCACTGATAAGGGTGTAAATTTTTTGTGTGTCACTCAAAGGCTACCCAAAAATTAAAATCAAGTTGCTGAAATATTGCTCTTAGTTTAGTTAATCATTACTCAAGTCCGGACTCCAAGAAAATATTAAAAAACTTATAAGAACTCCCCTGGAAAAGTGATAACATAACACACTTAGACTTAAGACTTCTAGCAGTGATTTTTCTGATGAATATTATTTACTTGCTTGCTTTATAGTTGAATTTAATAGTCCAAATGAGTGAACACATGATCGTGTTAGTTATTTCTTAACCTACAAAGCAAATTATGATCCTCATGTCTGAATAATCAAATAATTACTGATGAGCTTTTGCTTTTCCCTGAAGCAGTCTTGGGATAAGTGGTTTGAGGGGTTTTGTGATTGAAACTTCCCTAACCTAATTCGGACTGAGGAACAGAAGCTTATGTTTCTTGTGTTATGCAACAATTTCCTGGAAGTTAAACAAAAAGAACTTGGGGATCCAGAGCCTTTGGTGCATCAGTACCTACTCTACAGAACACTTGCAGCTTATTGCTAATTCTTGCCTTTTTTTTTCCTAGATATCTAGCTGTAATGCAGCTAAACTGATGATGTTGATGATTATGAGTTTTATTATGTTTTTAGTGCCATCCTCTGCATGGCAGTACAGAGACTGTCACGTGTGACAGTGACTACTCAGTGCCAGTGCCCACCCAACCCCATCTGCTGACTTATTCCTCTGGCCTGGTGGTGATCTTTGACTGACTTTCATTCTTACAATGGCAACGATCTTAAACTCTGAAACATTTCTGAATAGCCAAATACCCGGGGTTTGGGAAGGTGATCTTTATCTCTAGAACTGGTGTGAACAGACCCACAAGTGGATTTTACACTTACTCTTGTATGGCACTGCCTTTGCTACAAGTGTTTGCTCTTGTGGCTGTGCAATCATAGGATTGCATTTGCTGCAGACTCAGTAAGAGACAAGAATTGTGACTGACTGCTGAAGCACAGTGTGGATCATTGCCAATGTAGGATCAGTGTCTCAACAGGAAGGAGCAAAAATGTCAGTGAGGGAAGGAAAAAGTTTAAGTTTCCAAAATATTTTTGTACTTTTGTAGAAAGTACTGGGTTGTACTTTTGGATCTCACAGAAAAAAACCCAAATTACAGGTAGGTTCAGTCCATTGTTATTTGGACAATGTTTCAGGCTGCAAATGTGAGCCTTTCTTATATTACAAAAATTTCTCAGCTTGCTGTTTATGTGAGTGACCAGATGTATCCTTGTATGGTTTAGCCTCCTACTCTGTAAACTATACTACTTAAGTAAACCTCCTATTTTTCATTTCAACAGAAGATAAGTATTTTCAGATATATTCATGAAATTATGCCCACTGAGAGGACAGGCCTTCGTGAAAAAATTTCTTGAGGTCTAGCAGTTGGAGAATAAACTCTGCCTTGTGGAAATTGCTTCAGACTGCTACCCCTTTCTCATCACTTCTATATTGGTTTGGTGGACCCAATTCTTTTGGTGGGCCTATTTTTTAAAAAAAGCTTATGTGAAAAGAAAATTTAAGCTCTTTTGTGGCTGAGAATATTTTCAAAGTGTGCTTGTCATCCATAAGAAAAGCTGAGGTGGAACAGGAACAACTGTTATGCACTCATTCAATTTGTTCATCAAGTATCAGTAAACAGTACTTTTAAATATCTTCCTTTATAAATTATGTGTCTGTTAGCAAAATATTAAACAAAATTCTCTTATATTATTATTCTAAAGTAATATAATGAATGGATATTTTCTTTTCAATATCCAGGTCAAATTTCTATTCCGAAGAAGGGTTTTCACTGGGTAAATACAGAGGTGCCTGGGGGAAAGATTTCTGGGGCACAGCTCCATTCTTCTGCAATTAATGGTGAGTTTGGGCAAGTCGCTCCATGGTTTCCACAGCACCACTCTTGGGATATCCCTCATGTATGATAGAAAAGACCAAAGGTTGGTCCCTTGGGTGGGTTCAGGCAAGTTAGCTCGACCTGTTGCTCCTTCACTTGGTCTGGAAATTTCCCTACCTCTTTGGCTTAGCTTATATAGCCACAAAATAAAGTTAATCAGATTGAACCAATTACTCTGATAAATGGTTTTGAAATAGATGTCTCACAATCACTGTATTATAATTGGGGAAAATTAAGCTATTAAACCTGCCAGAGCCTGACTCTCTGTACAGACATAAGAGTAGTAGTCATAATGAGTGATACAATTATCTTCGATGTCACACCTACTTCTATCTCTCTTGATTTTCTGTAATAGTTACAACAAAATTAGAAGCCACAGCAAGTGGTCTGAGAAAGGGCTTGTGTTACACTCCATCAGACTCTACCTTACACAACAGAAGGGCACACAGGGCTGAAGAGCTGCAGCTGCTTTTATTTCCATGCACTTACAGTAGGAAATTAAGCAACATAAAGTTAAAGGATATTGAATTAATATACAAATGTTTTCATTGCTGGAATAACATTATTTTATATTTCCTTTGGAGGGGCGCAATTACAGTGAGAACACGAAAGAGCTTAATGCACAAATATCACCTCTAATGAGACTGACCTCTTCTACCTTGTGCAGGCTACAATTCTCCAGACCATACTACAAATTAGTTCCCAGAACTGCTCCTAAGGAACAGTTTTAACTGTGAAAAAATAATTCAATCCATGCATGCAGTAGAAAATGAATGACTTCTAACCTCTCCATCCTTCAACTACTGCCGAAGTGGGCAACCTGGATAAGGGATAAAAAGGATATAAAAGTGGATTAAGGGAATGGGATTCCTGAGACCCATATGTGCATAATTGAGCATTTGGCTGTAGTGTTAGCATTACAGTTACTTAAGAATCATGCATGTCATCCAAGTGCTTTGTGTAGCCAGAGAAAAAAGTCAGGAACCCTCAAAGGAAGAGTAGTCCAATCTTTTTGGACTGCATTTGCTGAAAGTATTGACTTTTCCTTGCCAATTACAGAGGGAGCCTGAATCCCTAGTTAGAATGAGACTCCAGTGGTTAAATAATGCAAGTCATAATACAAGAAACACTGCACTAAGTGAGAAAATGCAAAATGTGAGATATTGCACCCCTGTGACTAGTTCTAATTGCAGACCTTTTCAGTAGGTAAAATGGGTTTTACATTTCACTCAGAGATTCAGATAAATATTTGCAAGAAGCAGCCTGCACCCAGTTAATTCTGTTCACACTGAGGTCTGAATACTTTCCAAAAAACCTTTCCTTGAAGTCTTAACAGAACTTTCGATGGCTTTAGAAAAATTTAAAAATGCTGACCAGCCTGAACCATGCAATAAAATATTCTTTCTTTTGTAGCTGTCATGTACATGAGATGGGAACTCTAAGCCATAAAAGTCTCATAGGAAGCCAGGTCAAGAAGAAGAATTTGATTCAGGATATCTGCCTGATGGTAAAAACCATACTGCAAATTGTTTCATAAATCCCACTGCCAAAAATCTAACTCAGTGTCCTAGATTCATATGCTAATAAATGTGCATTACTGAGGCTGCTAAGGGACTTATCATCTTCACAAAATATTTATCTTTAATGAAATCAAATCCCAAGAAGAATTCAGGGCACAGAGGCAAAGCAGTTAAGTTGTCAAATATGGCCTTTCACATCTGTGAAGACTTTTGAAGACATTTGCTTCTTGGCTATTTTCTGCTTGAAAAAACATGAGATAAAATCTGCTGATGTCTCCACATTAAAATATCAGAAGAATCCTTTACTTAGTTTGCCATTGAAAGATATAAGGAGCTCTTTCACCAGATGAAATGAATGGCCATCTACAGATGAACATGCTCAAAAGAAACTCAGTATGTCTCCAGCTATTTCTTAGTTTTATACTTTAAAATATAGCTTACTATTCAAAAAACCAGTTAGATTTCTCTATTTTATTCAGCAGCATTGTAAATCATCCCATTGGATAAGATAGCTTTAAGAGAAGGAGTCTTTCACAATAAATAATAAATCCAAGCATATATACATATATTCAAATATATTTGTAGATAAATAGAACCATGGAAGTTGAAAAATTATTATTCCAGTTTTGGGTGTAAAAATCTCATACCAGGATTATGTAGAAATCTTGACTGGATTTAAACACATTCACATTCTCAGAAGGGAACAGGCCAACAGAGTCATCTTTGGGCTGATACAATTCTGTTAAGCTGTGATGTGGACAGAGTAAGAACCATATAAAAGTTAATGAGGCTTCTTCTGTAAGCTTGAATTTGATCTCATTTTGGAAATAATACCATAAGGTGATAAATCAATAAAATTTCTCCGAAATTGTAATATGCCTACCTAATCATGCATCTTCAGCTGGTTTTGGCTTTGTCCTATGCAAATTATATCAATGACTTTACAGATCCAAGTACTTTAAAAGATTGTTTCCTGCACTTCAGCTTGAAAAGTTATTCATGTGGGAAGGTAAAGATTTACTTTCATCACCATGGAGCTTTGAGGCTAAGTTGTGGGTTTTTTATGGAAGAGGAAGCTGGAAATACAGAATACTTAACCTGTTCTTGTGAGTTACAATAAAATTGAGCTTGACCTAAAACTGTTAAAATTTCATCTTAAATTGTAGTGTTATCATATATTTCCTACTGAGGAGTTTTGCTGTGCTGAGTATTTAGATAAAGAAGTAATTGGCAGGGTTTATTTGTAAGTATACCAGCTGCTGTGGGAACTGAGATTAGTTCAGCTCCGGTGATTTTAGTTGGTAAGGTATCAAACATTGTCAGTCTGACAGTTTTATAAATGTAGAAAAAAAGCCCACGACAAACTGCAGG
>WEIU01008422.1:31188-58962 GCA_013389925.1 Aegithalos caudatus
AAAAAAAAAAAAAAAAAATCCATTTGGTCATTTCAGTGTTTTGTCTGATTGAAGTGAAGCACCTTTTACAAATTTTATAAGAAAAAGATCACAATATTCTGCTGAAAAATTATTAGCCTATTTTTAACCATCCATGACTGTAAAATATATAATTTGTTAGATATAATAATTTCTTGTGGTTTTAAAAGTTCCCATTTGCCTAAAATGTGTGAAAGTCACTTTCCACTTCAAAAAAGTAAGTTGCCCCTACAACTGCTCCTACACTTGTAAAATGTTTTAAAAAATAGCTGCATGGTACAATTAAGATTCAGAAGCTGAAAACAATGCCTACAAATTAATCTTTGTCTAAAACCCATCATCTTAAAGAAATGTTGTAACTCGAGAGCTAGGCCAACTGCTGATGTAGTTTTTAAAATACGTTATTAGCAGCCCTTCTCTAAGATAGACCTCACCCCTCTTTCTTCAAAAATTCACCATATAAAATATCTTCCAGCAGCTTATTGGATTAAATGGAATGTTAATTCCATTTGTGCAAATTGTGGTCATTCAATCACTGCTTTCATTTTCTTACATTTCTAAACCTGAAATTGGGATAGATTTTTGAGAAAAAGTGAGCACCATCCTACAATGAAAGCCAGGCAGGTCCAATGCCCTGCTCAGCTCCTTGTTTTCCTTATGGAATACATATTCATCTCTCTTCCTTGTGGAATACATATTCATCCTTGTGGCATACATATTCATCTCTCTTCCCAGGGCTGCTCCAGCATCCATACCACCTGTGCTTGTATCATATGATACACTACACCTGCTGCATGTATGCAGTGTACACAGAAATGTCTCACTTAGGGTTGGTGTGTGCATATACAGAACACATGGAACATATTATAACTGATACCTTATTCAGAAACCAGAGTATGGCCTTCTCACAGCCCAGATCAGTGGCTCAGTGATGTGTCCAGGAATCCATCTCTTCCTTAGTGAATGCTTCACTGGCTATGTAAGATAGAGAAGCTAGGAGCAGCTAGGAGCAGCTAGGGCCTCGGCATTTGAATTCCTATATAAACAAAACTTATCTGGTTGTACAAAGACAGAAACAGTGCAACAGGAAAGTCACAGAAAGGTCTCATGTTTTATGCTTGTGACTCTGCATTTGTGGCCATTTGTCAAACCATCTAATCTCCATACCTCTCCATCCTGTGTTCAGGGCTTACATTACACTCTCAACTGAAACGTTTCCTTCAGGTATTTGATCAAAAATGATGGATTCATTACTTCAGGAAAAAAAGAGTTACTCCTCCTTTGGAAAAAAAAAAAACTGAAACAGCTCCCAGTTTTTCAACAGTTGGAATTTTTAGCACATAAGCCACCTAAGTGACTTTTTGGTGAGAAGCCTAACAGAAAAAGGAAACTCCATGGGAACAGGGCCCAGAAAAACAGTGTTAGATCCCATTTTATGTTAATTTGATTCTAGGTGGAGTATTGCTCCACACTGTAATTACAGTAATATGTGAAAAAGGAAAATAAGTCTAGTTAATAAGAGCCAAGTATGCTCTGATACACAGAATAAAATTAACATTTTTAAATCAATAGGGAGAATACTCCAAAACAAAAATCATAGTAACAAGCTGTTCCCCTGCAGCAGAGTGAAAGGTACTGCTATAAATATGAAGTGCTATTGGAGCTGGTATTTACTAAAAGAAGTCTGAAAATTACATTGCATCAAATGGCAAAGGAAGAGTTATTCCTACCACTAAAATACATTTAAGTTGTTTCTCCCTTTTAATTGCATTTGTCAAAATTGATAGGTAATTTAGCTCATGTATGTATGATTTTCAAAACAGATCTCAAATCTGATTCTTATTATTAAAAAACAAAATATTTCATTTCTGTTTTTATTTTTAGGTGAAACTGTCTACATTATTGCTTACTCCTCCTGCATAGCTCTCATCCTAGGAATAGTCCTGTTGACTCTCCTAAAAATCAGGTAATTTGATAGGGATATTAATCACTGGTTCTAGGAAACTGGAAAAACAGAAAATAAAACATTTTGGCTTAGGTAAAAGGTGGACATTGTGATTGTCTTTAAAAACAGTCCAGCATGCCCCAGTGATGGAAAGAACTGACATTGCGGGTGTCAGCAGGGAAGAGAGAAATACGATATGTATCTACAATGCCCTCCATTCATGCAGAGATCCCAGGCTTTGGGAGGTTTCATTTCCTGTCCCATGGCAGGGGAAGGTGAAATCTGAATTCAAAAATTCTATGAGACTATGTTCCTAGCCCCATAGCAGGCAGGGGTAATGCAAAAAGGAAATGAGAATATTCGGCATTATAACATATTTAGAAACCAAATCTTGAATGCTGCTATTGTAGTTAATATTCTTGCCAAATGCCATTTTTTCCTCATAGGAGTCTGTAAACAACACTCACCATCCCTGCCATCCTTTCCCTTTCCCCCCTCCCTCCATATGAGAAACTGCCCATACACCAATTCTTGGTAAGAAAACAGAAATGTGCATTCACTTAGTTAAATGAACATGGCCTTTTCTTAAATGATACATTTTCTTGGACCAAATTAAATGGCCAGATTTCAAGCATTACACTGTCAGATGATAGGTAACAGAACATGATGTAGCAGGAGCTATATATAGTGGGAGGGATATTGAGTCAAATTTCATTATTAAATTCCAAGGCAGATCAAAGAGGAATTGTGGAAAAATGCAAACGGCAAGTCAAGGATATATGGGAACAGAGGCTTTCTCTTAAGGTTTGCAGTTACAGGAATATCACCATATAAAGTAAATTCTGATTTAAAGAATACAGAAAATGGAAGAAAGAACAATGCATTAATAACAATGAAGGGAATTATTTTATACCACAGTGTTCATCATAAAAAGAGGGGAATTTTGCCACTGATTTCATTTAAGCCAAAGTTCAAACCAAAAACTGTATAGTTTATTGTTAAATACATACACATTCTTTGTTTTCAGAGCCTGCAGAACAAAATATGAGTCAAGAAATCCCTCGCCAGACCATTCTTCTGAAATGTTTATGGCCCATTATAAAAGTCACAGATGAACTACTCTGTTGCTTATGCTTTTTAAGGGTATTCCTGAAAGCCTGTCTGTTGTACATATGTGATAATAAAATATATATTAGAAAAACTACTATAAATTATGGAATTTTGTAGTTTAGCATACAAAATATTTTTTATATTTATTAGATTATTTTAAGCCTTTCAAAAGCTGAAAAAGGGGCAAAAATGGTAAAACTGTGCTCTCTCTTATTTGTGTAGTTTCACAGATCTGTCCTGAGCTGTACATTTCCTACATTTTTAGATACACATGACACTAATATAAATGCTGTACGAACAGTGCAAATCTTTGAAGCCCACCCTTTCTGATCTCAATTCATCTGGAAGAAATAGAAAAAAAATCTCTTCAGAAACATTTTAGAAACCTGATAAAGAGCACATATGTGGCAGTTTTTTACACCAGGCTCCCAGGTACCAAGTACCCAAAGCAGCAGTCACAGCTAAGCTGCCTGTAGTTTGATGGTGGAGCACTTGCAGGGTAGGAGGAGATCAGGATTACAAACCCCTTCATAACTAAAATGATTCTCTGGAATAATGCTTTAACTCCAAAATGTTCCTGGAACGTTTTTAATTTCTCCTTCAATATGGTTTCTAAAAGAAATGAGTTTGCCACTTTGAATATAATAACTTTAGAAAGTTGTTGGGTTTTTTTTTTGTCTGAATGCCCATTGGAGAGAGTCACTTGTTTGAGGCTGAAGTGCCTGCTTCTCAAGAGAGAAGCTGTGACCCATATCATCATCTGTTTACTATTCTGTATACTATTAACTGTCTCTAGGCAAGACCCGAAGTGCCTAATTGTCCCCATGCACTGTACTGGGAATCATGGTCCCTAAACACCCTTCTGGATCCCACTTTGTGGCTATGGGCTCTGGATTTCTCTCTATATCTGAGTTGTTTTGCTAGATTTAAGCTTCTATTTACTACCAGTGAGTTGTCTGTATTAAATCTTGGTAACAGTCTGGTTCTGGTGAGCACAGAATAATGGACTGCTGTTTCTTATTCAACTGTTACAATGAATAGCACATGTATTGTCTTGTTATAATAGCAGCTGGCTAATTAACTTTATTTTGAATGTGATTAGTTTTAATTTTGTTTGAATTATCACTAAATGTAACTCACCTTCAGTTTTGACCATGAGATGACACATCTAGTGGCCCTAGACAGATCTAGGACTAGAAAAGCAAGAATCTCTTCTCTTCAATGTGACTCTTACTTCTGGCTTTGGTAGCTTGCAAAATTATTACTGTAGAGCAAAATCTTAAGTATGCAGTTGTGTTGGGGAGAGGCTTAGAAATCTTAAACAATTATTAAACTTGGATTTTCTCTGTCTTTATTATCTGCATAAACCAAAGAAAATCCTTTTTACTTTGCAATCAAATATTCTGTCATTACTAAATCAGCATTTGGAAAAATACAGAAACAGAAAAGTGAGGTTAGTTTGTTAATCAAAAAGATTTCCTTTAGCAGTCCAGCAATTTACCTAACTGGGTTAACTCTCACCAAAATGGTGTATTCATATTCTTAATTTTAAAACTGTGAGGTGGGAAGACTTCAAACTGAAAATACTGTTGAGAATATGTTGGATAAAAACATTTAATTATACAGGAAATGTACTTCTGACATCAAACCTGGTTTTCAGTCTGACTTCAAAAACCAGTGAACCCTTCATGTCACAAAATTTGAGGAGATCCATTTAAATTCAGATTTAACTAAGCCTCAATGAACAACAACAAAAAATTACCTTCTTTCTTAGAAACATTTTCTTTTCTAATTATCATATATTTAGACACTAGAAACCCAACTCATATATGTGCTTAGACACAAACACTCTCACAAAAAAGTATGTAAAATGTATTTGAAACTGAGGGTATGTTACTCTGAGAGACAGCAAGATATTCAGTGGCTATTGTGTTGTTCTGCAACTTTACAGGCTCTCAAGTTTAAATGCTTAATGGAAAAAGTACATTCCCTTCACTCTACATGTAAAAAGTAGTCTGTCAATTTTGTCTAGGTGTTAGTTATTAAATAAAGGAATTTCTGCTGGAATCATCTGTATTCCTGTGATTCTGATTATACTCTAACTGCTTCACAGTTTTCTGAACAGAGAATCATAGAATCAGTTAGTTTGGAAAAGACCTTTAATATCTTTGAGTTCTAACCATGATGGAAGAAAAAGCAGTATTTTGTAAGAGCTTCATTATTAAAATATTTTCCCCTGAAGTATGACACCTGCATCCAATACCCAGATGAGAAAAATTAAGTCTCATTGATGACAGGACTCCCAGGACACATGTCATTTTGGGTAAAGTTGTAGCATTCATCTTCTTTCCACTGGAGCTGGGACATCCCAAAGTGAAGAAATGAAGGCTGATTGGGTTAGAGGGAGAAAGCATGAATTTTTGCATTACTGCACTCTCATCTGAAAGGGAGAATGCTGGGTTCCAGTATTTTCTTTGAAGATTGTTTATGCATTTTATCTAACAATTGTTTCAAACTTAATGTGTGAAGATTTTTTGAGACAAGTACACAGGACTAGCTCTATGCAGTGTGAAGCTACAAGGCTGTAAATCAAAAGTTTCTACTTCTGTCATGCCACAGTGAGTCTTGAATTCTTCAAAAGGAACATTTTTCCCTGGCTGTCTCACCTGCTTGTGTGGTCAAAAGAAGGAGCTCCTTGGATAGGCATGGGCTCAGCCTTTTGAGGCTATTGTGGGAATCACATCCCAGTACTCTGAGCTAGATATCTGACCAAGCTAGGAACACCAAAGATGGATGGAAGCAGCACCAACACCAGAAGATGGTGCCAAAAAACAGAGAACACCATTCAGTTCTTTTAAAAAATGACTGTGGCTGTCTTTCCACCAAGGAAAATACTAACCCTTATGTTCAATCTAGTGAAGATAACTAACTGCAGCTCATGTTGAGGCACTTCAAGAGTAGCATGGGGTAGGGAATTTTGCTGTTGACTTTGCCAAGAAAGTTCCCTCATCAGCATTTTGATGTTTCAGACCACATGCTGAAGCCATTCAGTCTCCCATGAAGTGTGTAGGGAATCTTAGAAATCACTTGGACAGCACAGATTTCCATCCTGCATTGGAACATCTGAAGTTAGATAATGCCTCATTGAATTTTTTCAACTCCTACCTCCATTCCTGCCTGTAGCTTTTAATGTTTAGTTAATGTAGGAAAGAAATGTTTCCCCAGTAACTTAAAATAGATTTGTCTGCTATAAAAACACACAGGAACACCAGATTAAAAGGTAATCCTAAGAAAAAGCACTCAACATGGATTACAAGGTAACAAAGTCAACACAGGCATACATGTTAGTGACAGCTTATATTTGCTAAGGCTGTATGCATGAGCTGGTTAGTCAGAGCTGCTGAATCTGGCATACATGAGCATATCAGTTTCAATAAACAGCGAGACAGGTTTTATTTCAGCTTTAACACCACATATTGCAAAATCACAAATGCATTTAACCAGGCGGATACATGACAATTCCCTGACAAACATATCATCTCTTTGACATTGGTTTCAAAGGACTAACTTGACTTTGGCTGTAGTCCTTCTGCCTGCTGTGTTATTGCAGCAATGAAGATCAACACTGCATTACAGCACGACCGTAGAGAAAAATAATCGTCAAAAATATAACATTGGAAAGAAAACAAAGAAAACAAAGAAAAACATTGATCAGCAAGTCAAGAACTGGATTTCATTTACTTTTTGCCACTCTTATACCTGTTTAGACACCTAGATACTTCACAATCAATGAAGGGAATTTAAGGCAGTGTGAGAAATCATAGAAAAATTCAGTGGCAGAAAGTACCGATTTTTTGATATTACAGTAACTAAACAATATCTTTACTCCTTAAAACAAACTCACTGAAAAAATAGGCAGATCTTACACATTCATCCCAAGTCTTTGGATAAGTATTACTTTGTTTCAACAGTACCGATCCCAAACACAATTTTACCTCACGGACTCATAGTCTTCATTTTGTGACTCCTTAATACAATAATAAAAGTTTTATGAACTCAAATGACACTATTAAAAGAGGAAAATTAGCCAAAGCCTCTCTGGACTTATTCACAACACTAGAATATTTAGTTCTTATTTCATAAGCTCTGGTTATACATGAAAATGAACCATTAAAGTGCTGGTCCAGAGCCAAGTTGCCTGAATACATAAAAGTTTAAACTACAAAGCAAGCTGCTTCTGGAAGACATTAGAACTGTATGGGATCTATGTCATTCCTGTGTTCTGGAAGGCACTGAAGAATGATTATGCCCATACTACTGGAACTGATCAACTTCTCCTCCAACAAAGCACACCAGTCATGCATTTAACAGCATAATATCTTGACTTATAATTTTTATAATGACACAGTGATAAGAACACCTGCCCATGAAAGCCAAACACCTGGATGCAAGCCCTCCACAGCCAGGGGGCTACTTCAGGGTGAAGTGACAGCAATGTATTTACCTGGGGACAGTGATACAGACTAAAAGAGCAGACACCACTAGTGATGGGTCACTGAACATAAGTGTAAAGGTTTAGGAAGTCAGAAGCCCTGGAGAGCCTCATCCCATGCCTTGAATGTTTTTGAAGGGATATAGTCTCAGCTGTTTTACTATATGCTGAATTCAATGCTGCCTATGTGAGCAATGCATGGTCTTGGCATAGCTATTGGATTAGCCTTTGCTATTAAAAGCAAGAGATGCTTATTTTGTGAAGCCAGAGATTAGGTGTCAAAACATTCTGCATAGTCAAAATTATGCCAGCACGGGAAAGCAGAGCAGCAGCATTTTACACACCTAAAAAATGTCAGTAGGAAGAACATAAGATGCCTCAGGATTCTCAGTCAGACTACAAGTAAACAAGGATTTTAAAGGGACTGTTCACCTGGACCCAGAGACCTAAATTCATCCCAGGTGGCAACTTTGGCACATAAACACTGGGTTAGGGTTTGCTTTTTTTTTTATTTTATTCTGGCTCTGTGTTTCTTTCTCCCTTGTAACAATCCTGACAAACAATCTATTTGTCTGTGACCTCCACCCTGGATTACTGTAATGCACAATGTGGTTGAAGCTGAACATGTGGGTAAAATACAGGCTCCAGATGTGACTGCTCATCTTTTCCAATGCTCACATCATTACGGAATAACAGACCTGCAATTAAGGCTCTCCACAAGTTTCCAAGTAGTTTCTAAAACAGATCCAATAAAGAACTGAGACATTTTAGGTTGTTCATCCACATGATCTAAGAGGTACCCTGTTTCATTGCATAGGGAGAATCAAGAGCCTTAGAATTGCAAACCAGACAGTCCATATGCTGAGAAGCCTAGGATGCACTGTGCACAGGGGCATAAAAATGGACACCAGCTGTTCAGTTCCTTACTTGGCTGATAATTGAAGGCCTCACCACCAGCTTCAAGGAAAAGAACCCTGCCATCTGTTGCAGAGGTACCGACATTCTTTTCTTGGGATTTTCCTGGTCTTAGGAATTTTTAATTCCATTCTACTCAGTGACACAAATTCATTCAGATTTACTAGAAAGCGTGTTCTTTTTCGGTTCATAATCACAGGATAAACTGAGTTGGAAGGGACCCACAGGGATCATAAAGTTCAGCTCCTGGACTCTGTATAGCACCATCCCCAAGGGTCACACCGTGTGCCTGAGAGCACTGTCAAAACAGTGCCTGAGCTCTGTCAGCCTGGTGCTGTGACCACTTCCCTGGGGAACCTGTTCCAGTGCCCAAGCACACTCTGGGTGAAGAACATTTTTCTAATATCCAACCTAAACCTCCCTTGGCACAACTTCAGGCCATTCCCTCGGGTCCTTTCATGGATGTGTATTTAATTTCCCCAGGCTGAGCAGCAAGCTGAGTCTCAGTTCAGTTGTTTAGTCTCACATTCAGGTTTGCATCACAACTGCTTTTTTTTCAAGGGCTGACTTCACTTTCAGTCTTTGAGAAGCTCAATATTGTTTATGTCAATTACACATGCTTGTTCAGAGGGTCTTGGGTGGAAGAAAATTCATCAGGAGCTACATGAAAACTGCACATTTGAGCTCAAAACGAGCCAATTCTGTGCCTAAAGAGAAAACTAATCAGGGAAATGTATTATTAAATAGGAAAGTATTACAGTAAGGTTAGTCACCTTCAGGAGTAAATGGCACATAAATTAGGGAGTCTTTAAGATGTCAATTCTGGCACCACATTTAGGCTTAACTACTAATTATTAGAGTGAGTACAGTCTAAGTACTGCTGCAGTTTCCTCACCTCTTCATTTGGTCTAATCTGTTACAGAATTTTAAAGTCTGTGAATGGCTCAAGACCTGGTTTTGTTTAAGTTCAAGTTTTGATATATGAGCTATAGTGACTGCTAAATAGCAAAGTCCCGGCTGAAACATGGGAAAAAGAGGAAAGAGCTTTTTTGTGGTGATCCAACCATACATCCAGGGCAGGTAAAGAAAATTGGGGTGTTCACACCTTCAAGCGTACTTGAAAGTCTTCTTAGTAGACTCTGCAGGAAAGATTTAGTATTTTGGAATGATAGGCAAGATACTTCTTGCTGCACCTGAACGCATTTCTTTGTTTATCCTTTGACTTTTACCATGGGAAGAGTGAAACCAAGTAGCTTATATTGATTTTGACTATCATTACGGCATAAACAGGATAGAGGTATTATATCAAATCTATAGCTTTGTGTTGTCTGGAATGCAAGGATTGACTTTCTTAAGTTATGCCAATTCTAAACTACACAATTGCCTAAAAGATCTCAGAAAAATTCACTTTGGTATTTGGAAGGCAAACCATGAGTCAGCTGTAACTTGGCAGACTTGAGTTCCAGACAAAAAAATTATTCAGCCTTTTCTTTTTTTATGTGTTATCTTTCACTTTCTTTCATCTTACCTTTCAGAAAGATTTCACATTTTTGAGGAAAATTGAGAATACGGATGAAGTCCACAGTCCAGGGTTTTAGATTTTCATGTCAACAGGCCATGTTCAGAAAAAATATAGATCAAGGTTAAGTACACAGAGAAGTACAGACAAGTTTTACACAACCAACCACTAAGAGTACTGAAGTTTCAGACTGAAAAATATGACAGTATTTTCATGGCACACTTGAACACTTATATATAGGATAAGGTTCTTTGAATTTGTCCATTTGTTCATAATTGATCTAAAAATGACAGTGCAGTTCATTGGCATCTTGTTGAACTAAGACATTTAAAAGGACATTATCATTATCCTAAAAACCCTGTGACTTCTAAATGAGAATATCAATTCATAGCCTACAGAATGAAAAATCTAATTGTTTGATGAAACCTTGGATGAAAACATACCCCCTTCTGCACCACTAAGAACTTGAATGATGTTGAAAATCTTGCCAGTTTTTTATTTGGTTCATATAATTAGGTTTTAATAAGTTTACCAAAAAAGGCAACTACAACAAATTTAACATATGTAACAAATAAGGAAATTTTCAGGAGGATTTGAAGGATCTGGCAGAGTGCCATTCACCACAATGTCTTGGAACAAGATAAAGTCATCCATAACTTAACAGATGTTAAACAAAATGTAAAAGAAGTTCTACTACTAAAAAATTCTTATGGTGAATTCAGATTTGGCTCTGTGTTCATAACAGTGACTTGACAAATGAAAAGCGAGAATTCAGATAAATAAAATACATAATAAAATGGCCACACACAGTGTGAGATCTCATAAACTACTGAAAATATTTGTACTGTTCTGAAAGACATCTTGATCAAAATTTAACTATGTACTCACTGCTTCTATCTGGTTTTCCTGAAAAGAACTAGAATTCAATTTTAAAACATGGTAAAATGTCCTGGTGTTTATACATTTTTCTCATCTGTAGAAGTACCAAGTTCTGTACTACAGTCATTCATTTCTTACTTACAAATCAGACAATTCCTGACAGTACAGCACAATAACTCTTCCTGTTAAAAATATATATTTATATATTTATCAGTTCTATTTTGCTTCTTTGATGAAATGGTTTTCTTGTTTCTTTTCCTGATGCAAATGTCCTTGGTCAAGGTAAGTGGAAAATGTAATCAAGCTGCAAAAAGAAAAATCCATTTAATTGATAGTTCCAGTACTGGAGGAAGCTTGTGCAACCTTTGAGTTTGTTTTCTTGTTCAACGCTGTGCAGATAAAGTTTCCAGCTTCCATCACAGCACAAAGATTTACTCCCTAAAAATAGAAATGAAAAATGTTAAGAATAATAAATGCACATGTTGAAAATGCTTAGACTCCAAGTTTTTTGCTCCAGGGTCTAATTTTTGCAAAGGGCTTGATTCATGTTATAGGTCAATAATGAGGATCAGTAAAGCTACAGTGATTTATGGATAGTTACAGTTTCTAGTTGTTCGAAAGTTTCTACTACTTTGAGAGTGATTTCTTGTCCCATCAGCAGTGGACCTAATACTGGAGTAACATCTTTCAACCCCAAAAGAATCTGGAATAAAGAACTGGAATTACAAGTAGAAGTTGGAAAAAAAAAATATAATGTCTAAATATGGGCTGTACTTCTTTATCATCCAACACTGTAAAACTTCTGGCTTGCAAGTGCCTCACTTCCAGCTTAGGAAAATTGAGGAAACACACTTGTATTGGCAACTAAATCCAGGAGAAATGGGCCCCTCTATTCTCTTGAATAACTATAATCTCCTTCTTGAAGGAGTCCATTTCAATACAAAATTACAATTTATCTTGATAGCACAGCTGAGCAAAAACTCACAACTGCTTCATCTTCCCACGCTAAAAAAGTCCTTTGAGCAACTGTTTTTTAACTGCAATATGTATCAGTACTGCTTCATTGCTAAAATTAAATCAGATCACTGATTAAAGAGGCAAAACCACTTAATTATGTATCCTTTATTACTCATGTAGAGTAGAAGTTTTAAAGTTAGATCATATAAGTGATATAGGTACTTGCTCCAAAGATTGCAATGTAGAAGCTAGAGCAAATTTCCTGTAGGAAGGATCCAAAAGGAGAATTTGAACTACCAATACACTGAGCATTCATTCAAAACTGGGAGAAGAATGTGACTCTCCACTAAAGAGTACAAATTGTATTTCACCAGAAATTAAACTTCCATGACACTTACAAATTGATGCACTAATATTCAGACCAAAACCTAACTTAAATACTTAATCCTTTAATTGTAGCTAGCATTTATTTCCATATTCTCTGGTAAACTTTGCCTTTTTCATACTTGGAATTGGCTACAAATGTTAATGAAAATAGAAATAACTTAGGAGAAATGTAATCAAAAACATTTTTAATTTGAAAAAAATGCATGATCTAAGCCACATAGTTCAACCACATTCTTTTACACCTATCTCATTTTAATACAGGTATAAAAAGGTTAACTTACAAGTTAGAACAAGGTTATTCTGTTTATCCTTTATGGGCCATTACTTGGATTTAGTTTCTAAAGTGCTATTGCATGTAACATAATCTAAAAAATTTTGATCCTCTGTGCTTTCTAACAAGGAAGAAATGAGCGACATACCACCATAGGCATATTTGGTAGTTAGATTATGGAAGACATCAAAATAAACTCCCCATATTACACAACAGTCATGTTTTCATCACTGCAACACAATGTGTTGATAAGAAACATATGTGTTAAGATACATACCTTCACAGTCCACATTCATTAAATGGAATACATGAATCTCTGCTTTTTATACTGTCTTCCTTAATATAAGTATTGTGAACCAAAGAGGACTACCATGAGGGCACAAGGCCCAGCATTCATTGGCATGACTCAGAGATGGGAATGGGACAGGAGTAGGTGTTTGTAAGGTTGTCAGCAAAATAATGTATCTTCAGATAGATACCCAAAATGTACTTACTAAGTATACTTGGAAATCATTCCTTATATCAGAATTACTTCTTCACACCACGGAATTGATTGCCCCCTCAAAAAAACCCAAAGAAAAGTGCCTCTAATATTATCTATAAACTTGGATAGGTGCCTTAAATCACAAAAGCTTCTACCAGAAGGCAAAATCCTTTAACTCTCATTGACTTCAAAATTATTTCACATTTAGTCTGCCAAAGATTAATTTCATAGGTCACTTCTTGTTTACATGCTCTGAAGAACAGTAGAGAAAGTGCATCAATTATTATTTTTATGTATTTAGTCAATCTGAACTCAATAATTCACAGATATCACAGAATACTCAGAGTTGGAAGGGACCCACAAGGACCACCAAGCCCAATTCTTAAGTGAATGACCCCTATGGGCATTAAACCTGTGACCCTGGTGTTATCAGCTCCATGCTCTGACCAACTGAGCTAAAATAATGTATGGTTAAATACTAACCAACATTGCCTGACACTTAAGGTGAGTTCAGTCAACTAATTGAAAACTTTAGTGTAGAGTTGAGAAGAACATGAGAAAGTGCTCCTTGCAAATGGACACCATTAGCAATTAGAATTTTATATTGTGCCATTACACAAAAGTGAACATATTAATAGTTTTCTTCAATAATGATTTTACAGAATTGGCAATAGTATGAAAAACAACCAACCTTATAAAGACAAAAATGACAATAAGTTTGAGGGTTCAGGTCTCCCATCCAATAAAACACCATTTTATGAGCCAGAAAGGATCCAAAAATCAAAGCCTTGTGTTTTGCTATTGCATAATCAAAAAATCTAAAATTAAACAAAACCTAAATAAAACCACCACCAAAACAAACAAAAGAAGAGCTAACCATTTGATGATGAGATTGTCTCCATGGGATTTGGTATCAACCTTTAGGACAAGCTGAATTTTTGCTTGGCCACCAGATTGTTAACAGATTAATCAATCTTAGCAATAAGCCTGGGACACAGTATATTTCACATAATCAGACTATTGTTGCTTAATTAATTCCTTTTGCTATGAGTCAGTTGGAAAGGTCAATGAGTATTTTGCCCAAGGAAAGACTGTACTAAAAGCCTAAATCTAAGATGAACAGCAATGTAAAGTGAAATGCGTGATTTCTCCTCCTTATTTCAAAGAATTGTGTTGTTTCAAAAGAATAAACATCTTCATGAAGAAAAGCTACCCCAAAGTGCATACAAATAGCTCAAAACACAGTCCACTTGTACAGTGGACACTTGTGATTGGGCATTTTCTAAATCTGTCTGACACCTACTCTGAACTCCCTAAAAAAGCAAATTAGAGTAGATAAATGCTTACAGTGAAATCTGCAAGCCACTGAATATGCTTTAACAGTGTCTAGAATGTGCAATTCAGAAACAATTTCTGTAATCCTTTCATGTCAAGGAACTCCTTTGGCACATAAACCACACAAACTGCAGCCTACAAACAAGTGATAAGTTCCAATGAGCTCCTCAATAATTCAGATCTTCCTGCTTCAAATACCAGGCATTTAGATTTCTTTCTGCTTTCAAATGCAAACCACCCACTTTGTAGTTTTGGCTGTTCTTTATATGTTCTCCTTTGAACCTGACTCTCCAAGTCTACGTGTAAATTAAACACAAAGTTACTGCAATACCTGAGTTAGCACAAACTCATTATGACACATATCCAGAAAAATGGGGACCAAAAGGAAGACCAAAGAGCACATTTATTGAAGAAGGCAGTAACTGAGTCCTAGGATACTTATATCCTAGAATATAAGAATTATAGATTACAGAATAATTAACATGCCAATCAAACCAGGGATGGGAAATGTGTGCTCTCGAGGAGTGGATGCTCACTGGTAAGGTTTATTAAGGCACAGCACACTGAAAATAAGTTGCTCTGCCATCTCCTCCAAGAACAGGACTGGTAATAAAAATGACTGTGAAGCCTCCTAGCCAGTAACAGTTTCTGTACAATTTTGAAATATATTAAGTTGATGCCGGAGAAATAATAATGTCCTGTGCTTGGCTGCCAAACACCACAAATTTTTTCAGCTCTGAAGTCAGAAAAATTGTCAACAAATTAATAAGCACTATCGGCCAAATCCAAAACTGTGATAAAATCTAGTCTCTTCTCAGTTTTTCCACAGTGGAGATGATCAGCCTTCTGGAGCAATGTCTACAGTAATTAATTTTTTATGGTTACTGAGGCAGAGCAATGACACAAAGCAGCTGCTACCAAGTTCCTCATAGCTCCAGGTAGGAAGAAGTGCATTAATTCAAATTATGTTAAATACACAAACCATTTCTAGTCTAAATTGCTAATGGAGACAACATCATTCATGTTATGTGTCAAGCCATATTAAAGCACTGAGTTTCCAAAACCTGCTATGGGCTCTGAATATTTTATTGTACAGCACAAGTTATTTTGAGGTATGTATCTTATGTTTCCTAGAAAAATATTTTTTTCATTGAAGTCTAAAGTAGAAAGTTAAAATATCTTACTGTGTTGATCCCCAGACCATTCAGCATATAGATCACATCCTCTGTGGCTACATTTCCAGTAGCACCTTTGGCATAGGGACAACCACCAAGTCCTGCAACAGATGAATCCACTACAGCAACTCCCATCTGGAAAATAACACAAAAATGAAGCATCAGCACAGAGTATTATTTAAATTTTTTCATAAATGGCAGGCCATATGTATTCGTTACCATGAATTAAAGATATGAATTTCTTCATACACCAATCTCTGACTTAGAGAGTGAATCACCAAAGTGCATGCTTCACATTTCAGTCACTTGTCACACTCTTTGTTAGTGTAAGCCACCAGTCAGAAAATTTGTTATCTGTGTCCAGTACAGAGGATATGCATTCATGACAGCTGGAAATTCTGTCTCTTTTTCCACTAGCTGCTAAGATTCATACATTTACTATAGAAGTCATTGCTCCAAGCTCCGCAGTGACAGCTCTCAACTTGCAAGTGTCCATGCAGAGACACACGTAAGGCTTCTTATTGGAAAGATTTAGAGTGTGGTGAAGGTCTGCAGAAAAGGGTGTCTAACATGTGGATGTACAGATTGATACAAGCATGATCCCACTATGCCTGCTCTCTCAGTCTGATTTTAAGATTTCCATCAAAAATCATTGTTTTAGAGATGAAAAGATAAAAGAAAATGTTTTTCATGGAGGTTTTCCCAATCTGTAAGGTTATGTTGTAACTGATAGAGCATTCTACTTTATGTACTCATTTTCAGTAACTTTTACATGGCTATTAAAACTATAGGCAAATAATGTGGTGAGGTACATCATGGCTATTAAATTCCCAAGGAGTATCAGCAGACTCAGAAACAGCTTCAATAGCATATAAACAGTCACTTTCTAATCCCAGAAAATTATCACAATAAATTCTTGTCCTTTTGCACAAATGAGAAAAATGTATNCCAAAAAAGTCAGTAGCATGCTCCAGTCCTTCACAGGGCACTCACTGTAAACAAAACCAGTAACAATATCCTCTAGCATTAAAATGGCATATTTTTAAAGGCATTGAATATATATACATATTAATTATTGATATCCTTGTAAAAACACTAGTGATTCCACCATAACTCTGAATTTGCAGTGCAAATCTCGCAGCAGTGGGGAACAGGTATCTTATAAAACCTGTACCCCAGGTTGAAATTGTTGGCAACTATATGAGTGGATATGGGATATCACAGCAACTTGGAGGTAACATGAGATACCCATCTTTGTCTGACCACAACCCTGTATTCTCAGGCAGCCTTGTCTGAGTTCCTCAAAGTACCCTCACTGGATGCTGGAGTAAGCTCAGACAATTTATCTTATCATAGATGCAAGAGCATGTAAACCCTGATGCCTTCTGCTGGCTAAGCAGTGAGAGCAGTAATTTCCACCTGATTGACAGTCATAATTGCTCTCTCTTTTAAATCATTGACTATTTTGGGTAAATATAAAAACAGGAGAAGATCTAATAGCACCCTTACATTAGTAGCATTCTTGGGGGGATGGCTTTAACCCTAGTACAGGACACTTAACACATTACTTCCCAGAAACAGTGTATAAACATGAAGTCTCCAAAATTGCATTGCTATCAGGATATATTTGCTAATTTGAACATTAAGCCAGTGGTAGACAAGGTCTAAACATGGCATATATAATACAGCAACCCTGACTGACTTCCAAATCAATGGTCTTTATATATAGTGAGCAGGTGTCTCTCCTTTAAGATAATGTCTTTTAAAGTTCTTTTCACAATGCTTTTGATAGCATATCTACTGAAAAGTACTACTATTTCAGCTACAGGGGCAGCTGCATCTGTCTGCTCTTGCATGTTGTACAGACAGTTATGTTTGCTGACTCAAGTGCAGAATCAGTCCAGTTCATCTTCAGTGTAGCCCCTTTCAAAAAAGTCCCTAAATAATCCACACTCTAAGCTCCAATCTAACAGTGCTAAAAACAGATGTTGGAAAACATCCCTCAGCAGTGCTACTAACTAATTTGGAGGTTGATATTACAGCCTAGCCTGTCCAAGCACAGACTCTGAAATAGCACCTAATAAATAACTCCTCTGCACGTTTGAGCAGCTATGAAGCTGTTTTGATTTTGCAGCCATTAAAAGCACTAATGCTCTAAAGGAGCTCTAAAGTAAAACCTAAAAATTGACAAAATATATATAAAACAAGGTCTTTTCCTCCATCACATCTTCCATATTTGTCTGACTTTTACAGGAGATAATGAGTTTCAGTCCTTTTAGCAATCCAAGCTTGCAAACAAATTCACTGTCAATATGTGGAAGGTTCACAGTCCCACTGTCACTTCCTGAAAGACACTAAATTGTGCTGACATTCATGAGAAGTTGCAGTGCAGCTATTTCATAGGATATGTCCTAGATGAGCACTCACTGATCTGCTTACATACGGACATGTGGGGGTGAACAATGGCTTAGCTTCCAAGACAACTACAATACTTCAATATTTTTTGGCACTTTTTGATAATCACAAAATTCCTGACAGTGGTTCCTGAACACCTTCCAAACTTTAGCTTTGGCTAGCTTTAGCTTACTCTCTAGAGAAGGCAGAGGACTTTTTGCTCCTGTCCCATGCTAACTTCCTAATTCCCCAATGAGAAAGCAAGGAATTAAATTCATCACCTTTGTCAAACAGCCAATTTTAACAGGAAACCATTATTGCCAGTGAATAATAAATGCTTCATGTTTCTCAGTTTGCTTTACTAGCTCCCCATAACTTCTTGTTGGGACAGTCAGTCTCCTTCCTCACTGATCTTTAAACCTGGTTTCTCTGGCAGAAGTTTAACTTTGTTTCTCTCTTAAAAATGGCAAGGTCAGCACCAGTAACTCCAGGAAAGTATGTGGTACAAATCAGAAGCTATAAATCAGGTCTTTCATAAATTAGGCTTCTTCTGAACTATGAGGTTTTGAAAGCATAATATCAAAGATACAAGGTATGCATTAAACAGGAAAATATTTGTGCCACAAAGGGCCACAGTGCTGTGAAGTTCTTTATGATAGGTGCATGTAGATGTGGCAAAGAATGGCTGCATTAGTTCAGCATTTGTTCAATGAAGGGAGAAGGCAGTGAGGAAGAAGTGCAATACATCAGGTCAAAGGCTGCCCACACAAAAAAGGCAGTACAAGACTAATGTTATTTAATCCTGAAGCCTGGTCAGGGCCCAGCTGGCACTCTTGGACAGGTGTGGTTCTGCCATATTACTGTGTCTCTCTGGCATCAGCCTGCTACCCACTAGTACATGGTATCTGGCTGAAACACCCTCTCCTGTAGAGAGACAGGGAGGTAACCACAGAAACAGAAATAACAATGCCAGCAATGCTTTGTAAGCTCCGTGGCTACAAAGACCCTTCTCTAATCTACATTGTCAAGTTGTCTAAAATCAAAGCTTGCCATTCTCCTTTATTTCAATAAAATATATGTATGCAAATTTTTTTTTTATATTTAAGAAATTAATAGCATAATTTTATATGTATAAGGGAATAAAATGGGATCACATCTCTCTGTGGAAACCCCTGAAAGTTATCTGCATTTCCTTCCTTCTTTTTTCTCTGCTTTTCCTAAAGGTTAACATCACAAAACTGCTTTTCAGAGTTAACACCATCCCTACTGACCACAGGGTGTCACTGTTACATAAAAATCTGAAATTTCTCAGTTCACATCGTTTGAAAATTAATACATTCATCGAAGGAAAAAAATCCTTTTCTTCCAAAATATATTAAGATGCAAGCAATTTGTGGGCAGATGTGCCACATAAAATAGGTTAATACTGCATTCCTTTAACCTACTGTACACATCTTTTCATATTGCTACTGACACATTTATTATAAGCAAAGCTGGCAATGACATCTAGAGTTAAAGTTCCCTAACACTTTCTGTCATAAGGCCCTACTTTCAGTTGTTTATTACTTTGTCAGCCTATAACTGCTGGAACTTATATTTTCCATACCTTTTCTCTGCCTCAGACTAGATTGTTTTGAAAGTTTTAGTGAAAAATGGGCTTGGCCACTTCCGGAAACAAGTTTTGGGGAAGAAAAACACTCTGTTACGTTAATATTCAATAAGTTTTACATGGGTTTCCTGGAGATATTTTTGTAGCTTTGCACTTTCAAGTTTGGCACAGAAGGGATACTGATCTTAAGAGATTGCAGTCTGGACTTAGTTACAAGATTAGGAAAGTTCCACCTTATTTCTAACTTATTGTCAGGACTGGTCTGTCTGGAATTTAAAATGCCCAAGGGTCAAGACAGCAGCAGCTGACCTTGATTTTTTCTTAGCCTCAACAAAGAATTCTGAAGCAATTTCACTGGGACTGAGTTGGAAAATCTGTGCCTCTGACTGACAGTGCGTCACCTGCACAAAAATCTGAGCAGTGAGGTCTGTGTTGCAGATCTGGTTCTTCAGAAAACATTCTTGGATGTTTAGGGGAAATCATTTCCATTCAACATGAGACTGGTTTTGAGATTTTGGAATGCTAATAAAAATCTTATGTCATAACACAATTAATGAAGCAGATGTTCACAAATTATTCTTATTGCCTATGCAGGCTTATTCAGTCCTTTTATGAATATGTGCACTCTTTTATTTAAAAATACTGGGTTTTGCTGGTGTGGGGCTGTGCTCAACTCGAGCTCTCCCTTGCTAGGGACCACAAAGCTGCAGGGGGAGCAGGAGGCATGCCAAGGTCTTGTTAGAACCCATGAAGATGCAATGATCATCAAAACAGTAAGTGACTTTCCAGTCTCCCTTCTTTCCCTCCCCAGGCAAGCCAGGGCATTGCCAGATGCTGCTGCTGACTCAAAGTAAGTTGCTACTATCCCGGATGCTTTGCAGCAGAAGTTGCTGCTCTCAAGAAAATCTGTGATAGTTTAACAATTCATCTGCTTACTATGTCATGAAATAACCTGATCTTTAAACACAGGGTTCTATAGACAAAAGTTTGGACACAATCAGAAGACCAATGAAAAGGTAGGGCTGAGAAGATATTAATCTTGGAATCTGGAGGAACGAGACAGAAAAGGCAAAGGGGAGCTCTGGGTCAGGCTGGGATAAAACTGTCTAGTCCAGAGGTGCAACAGCTGTGCCAGGTTGCTGTGCCCTACGTATCTATCAGATAACAAAGTTTTTCTCATATGCTACATGCCACTGTAAATCACTAAAAATAAACTGGAAAATAAAGAGAGGCTTTGAATGGTCAGGGGAGATAGATGATGACTTAACTCCATGGTAAAATTACTCAGGGTAGCTTTGGGAGAGGAAAATTTAGCTGGGACTGGACAAAGAATGTTTGGAGCTGGTGACTGTTAAGGTCCAATGAAGAAAGAAAAAAAAAATCCAATTACTTCCATGATGACTCACAGAGGATAAGCTGAGTAGACACATACCCACTAAAATAAAATGGTTGAATTATCATAATATGGGACATAGCTGAGAATGAGTTGAATGAAGGACAGAACAGGTAAAAAAATCAATGTTTGAGATGCAGGCTGCAGACAGTGAACTTCTCTGTGAGCCATAATGCTGAAAAGGGCAGAGGACTACTATGAAAAATCAGTAAAAGACACTGATTTAAAAGGTCTAGTATTTAAAGTGCGCATGGTAAATGTGGAACGTGAGTTTATCAATGAAAATGGCAAATCTGACCCAATCGTGACAGTATTTGAAAAGGCCCCTTTTTCCTACATTCAGGGACCACATAATGAAATTAATCTATCTTATGTATCCCTTTTACTGTATCTGTACCTTAGAAAGAGACTACAAATTCTTTTCCATCTTGTTTTTTGCTCTTGCTAGCTTCTGCCAACTCCCAACCCTTCTAGTCAGTGGAAGACCAGTTTGGGTTGAATCACTCTTCAGCTTAAGCTGGAAGACCAAATTGTTCCTGGAGGTGTAATTTCCCTCCCTTCTTATAACCAGAACACTTGCAGCATTATGCAACATGCACTAAGTGGCAGCGGACACTACCTTGTACCAATGTGAGCAAACAAAATAGATGCATGGGCAAAAACATCTATTGTTTTAAAATAAATTTGCAGCAATTACACACTTATAAAAACACAGGGAAAGTAGAGCAGAACTATTTTCATTCCACAGTAGCATTATCGCATATCAGAATCAGGGTATCTAAAGGAATAAAATAACACCATTTAAAATGACATCTGACTTCAATTCAGCCTGAGCCTTCGTGCATTGTTATAGTTTTTCAGGTTATTTTAGAATGTACTACAAGGACAGGTAGAATTTTGAATCCTAGTTTGGTCTTTACATAATCCATAGTATATTTTGCATTTTATATTAATATACATAATAGATGCTTTGTACTTGGAATACATAATATATTTTTATAGAAATTATTTTCTAATGTGAGAGATTGCTTTTCTCATTTCTGGAGATAAATCTCACAACAGAAATGAACAATTGTTCATGTTACTCAAGCTGAACAGATATGTATCTCCATCATTCACTATCACTCCATATTAGAGTCAACTAAAAAATAATTTGTACAGTTAATGTTGTTAAATAAAACCTGCACTTTTTATTCAGACTTAACAACTATTTCAAATCTCTATTAATTCTATTTTCAAAATCCCCTGAGTGAAACAATACTTTATTTATGATATACAGAGGTTCAGAGACTCTGCTCACCAATATTCATTGACATTCATATTCAGCATAAAGAAAAGTGGACTTACAAGATGTATGGTAAACTAACCTTAGGAAAAAACCCTCCTGGTATTCGTTACATCTTCTGGATTGCACAGGTGCACATCCACCTACTCCCATATATGGAAAATAAGAAGTGCATTCTCCATTCAAATGCTTTTAACTTATTTACAGCTAGACTGGAGACAATATTTATCATTACAAAGTATAAAGCCAAATGTCCTTTTCTTCAGGAGCACCAAAGATTAACAGATTAGAATGTTTTCCACATGTCCACTTTACTGTCAAGAGAATATTAAAGAAGTTTTCCAGCTTCCGCAGCTCAGCCAGATGTCAATGGATCCCACAGTGAAGCAAAATTGGCAGAGTAGCCTTCTCATGACCCCGGCATTGTTTTATCAAGGATCAGTTTAAAAGTATAAAGGGCCATTTCTTGCTGAGATCTGTAATGTTTTTCAGCCCTTTTCCCCTGCAATTACACAAAAGTGCTGACTTTGTTGAACTACTGATATGCAGTAGTATTTCTTATGACTTCTCTCACACTGTGCTATAATTGCTGTTTATGTTGGCACAAGAAAAGTACCACGTCTTGTTTCCACTGTACATTTCCGGACTCTGGTTTCAGTAACATCAGTGTAGGATATTGTACTGGGCATATGTTTTGTTGTGTAAACATTAACTGGTAATTTACTCTGTCAATCTCCACAGTATGGCTTCTAATTACCAGAGGCTGAGGGGCTTCAGATGGCCATTTTACAAAATATTTACAGCAGCTATCCTGTTGTGGTTTTTTTTTTCCTTTCATTGGTATTCATGTTTTGAAAATCATTGCAGAAGTAAAAAATACAATGCCATCAAATGCTATAAAATAAAACTTGAAACCAAATGTATTCATTCTTCTGCACCTCATTATCTAGAGTAACTAAAGACTAGCTTCCCAATTAGTTAATCAAAAATCATGGCAATATTACAGTAAACATGATAGTACAGTAAAGTACCAGATATTTCTGTTTGCTTGCAATTCAATTATTCCCTTTAAATTTTTAACAAGAAAAAATTTACTTCTAATTGCATTTTTTTCTTAAAATTCATTCTTGCTAAATAGCCTGTGAACTTGCAAATGGCTATGCACATCCTTATTTGATCCAAGACTCAGACAAATGTACTTAACAAATGGGACCACTATGGTCTTGTTGGAAAATCTACTGCAAAGGTTCAGAACCAAGGAACAATCTCCCTTTAAGAGCTGTGGAATATATGTTTAAGTCATTCATCTGTATAATTTCAAGGAAGTAGCACTTTATATTTTGTGCAAAAATACAGTGTCTTGAGTAGAATTCCAGGATGGGATTATACAGTAACAATAATTACAATAACGTGGCCAAAGAAGATGCAATCAAATTGGGGATTTTTTGGCCACCCTAAGAAGAGAGAATTTTTATTTCAAATAAAATTTTCATCACAATTTTCATTATAATGCAAGAAACTTTTTTTTTCAAAGTGTGATAGTGTCTCATCTTCTACTGTTTCATTATAACTGGATCAACTTTATAATGTTCATCACATTACAGTACCTTAGCATGTTACACTGCCTCCCCTTCAAACACATTGACTAATTAAGTGATAGCATTAAGGTGGGGAGTCATGAAATGTAAAATGTCTTGAAAATAATTTTCTCTTATTCTGATGGAAGTTCCTTTTTATAAAAAGACATTTTTAATTGTCTATCTAATGTATCTGCCAGCTGTGCAGCCAGAATACTTCTTTTGTTTAAAAAGGCATTTAACTTAGCATTTTACATTTTGCTATAGATGCATGTTATATTGCTCTTCTAAATCTACTTTTATTTTGTTTATTTTGTTTACTCTTCAGAGGAAGAAATGCTCCAGCAAGTTAAAAATTATTTCCTATTGTTGCAACTTTTAGTGCAAGTAACATTTAACTGCTATGAACATTGATTAGAGAAAAAAAAAGTTTTCTTTCTGTAAGTGTTTGCTTTATGCATTTGAATGGACTCCGTTAAGCAAATCACATAATTTTCCAATCTTACCAATATCATTTACACTAAGCAACAAAAAAGAACAAAGTAAACAGGCAAACATGCAAGCTGGAAAAATTACAGAAGGTGTAACACTGGCATTCATTTATGTTTAAAAATTATTAAAAAGTTATTATTCTAAATGCCTAGCTGTTTCAATTCATAGTGAAAAATTTCAAAAGAAAAACAGATAAATGATAAATTATTTGACTCAGGAGACTGTTTCTGTGTTACTTCTGCACAGCACAAAAAGGAAAAATGATTGGCATACTTTAAGTACTACATCAGCTTTGGTTTCTGTCTTAGCTGAAGAGTCATCTTCAATTTATTCCACTTATGCAAATGCTCACTTGTTCTCCCAAGCTACAAAGCTCCACCCAACACTCATTTGGAGTGAGTTCAGAACTCCAGCCTTCTGGTCACAATTATCTACACATTTTCTGCAGTTTAATTGACCTTAGAAAACATCCTAAGATCTTGTTTAAAGCCACTTGATGCATCTCAGAATAGGAAGTAACTCTCCCTCCTTCATTGTTTGCTGGATGATAAATAATATTCCTTCTGAGGAGCTGTAAACATGCAAGAATGGCTAGAGGTTTAGTTCCACCCCCTCAGCACAGATGTCTGTAGAGCTGCCCAAAAAGGAAGGAAGCATCATCCTGTAAACACTACACTTCCCTACTGGAGACCCTGGGATTTGTCATTTCCCAAGTCTGTTCCAGCCATGGCAAATTCCTCTAATCCTTGCTTAGGTCTGAAATGCAGGTTCCATGCAATGTCCTCTTTTTCAAGCAAAAACTAGAATACACACACTCACAAATAATCAAAGGTCATGAAAACAATAATTTCCAAGAGGGAAGCATTGCAGTGATTCTGTCCTTTTTTTTTTTACAGTTGCTATTAAACTTTAAGAAAAACTACTTTAGGGTAAAAAGGGAGAGGGAGTCATTCCCGTGAAGTAGAAAAACAAACATGTCTAAAAGCCATTTATCTTCTTCTAGCTGATGTGTACAGATTAAAGTTCCATATGATTATAGGGAGAACTTCTAAAAACAAGTCAAGCAATACTTATAATTTATTTTCAAAAAAAAATGTAAATTAGATTAGGAATTAAATTCTGAAAAAAAATGTTTTAAAGGTATTTAAAATAATTGTATCTTGATGAAACTTTTGAAATTTTTCTTTCACAATTCTTTTAAAAATTATGTTGAAATATTGCATTTTATTTCTGTCACTGCTCCACATACCTTTTTGGTGTCCAGCATATAAGCTCAAATCCCCAGAGACATCAGCAGCACACTCAGAGCTGACCAGAACCTCTGAAATCTCATCTCCAGAGAAATCCTTAGATGTCATTACGGAATGCCTTCTGTGGAATGCCACAAATGCTACTAGGAATGACAGCAAAAAATCTGTCTTTTGTGTGGCTAATGCACAGGAAGCTGTACCCTTTTGTGGCTATATATATCACCAAAAACCTAAATAGCATCATGACTGGAATTCAATTGTCCACTGTGTGTAACTCTTGCACAATCCTTGGTACATCTTTGCCCTGGGCCAGACAGAGCTCCACCAAGCAATTTCTGGCACAGTCTGGGAACTTGCACCCTTTAGAGACCATCCATAGTTTTCAGTCTGGATTTTTGGAGGGTAAGAGTTTGCTTTATGTAGCAATTGGCCACAGTGCCTGAGAGGCCAAGATGTGCTGAGCATGGCAACCCTTTAAAGTAGTGGTACAGCAACTGTAGGAATGCAAACCCTATTGAGACACACCACCTCATCTCTAAAATTACCACAGCAGCTGATGAGATAGCAATTCAGGAAGAAATGCACATTGTGGCAGGGTGGTGGAAAAAGAGAAGGGAGAATGGGATGGGCTTACAAGGATTGGTGCTGAGATGAGCCAGTTGTGTAGGACTGGATTTGTGGAAATCCCAGTTCATTTGTTGTGGAAGTTGGAAAGTGTGAGAGAGACAAACAAGACACTATAAAACCAAAAGGGACAATTGTGCAAAACTAACTTGTCTTTCTGTGGATGAGAGAGTGCTTATGTAATGCTGAATCAGGCACAAGAAACAATTTTCAGACCAATGAAAATTCTTATTTTCCAGTCATCTAGATAATCAAGACTTTCATTTTTAGGAATTGAATCAAACAGTGTTGTAAAATAACAGTTATCAGTTCAATTTTTGATTGCTACAGGCAGTCATCTCATTAAACCTACAGCCAGTCACTATCAATCATGCAAAAAAACCACCACAAAATACTACCTTTTATGTATGCAATCCAAGGCACAATGGAAATACGCATGGGGAATTTGACAGCAGTGTGCCCTCACCACACGTTTTATGCATGCTAAAGATCAGTGATTTCAGGTTTTTAGTGCTGTATTTTCACAGCTTCTAAAAGCACTAATTATTTATTTTAAATATGGCTTAGCATTTTGAAAACTATTTTATACTAATCTGTTCTATAAACACCTGAAACCCTGTTTTGTTTTTTTTAGAAGCTCTCTTACATTTCCAGCATTTGGAAGTAATTTGTTTCTAGTCCAAAAAAATGAATGTCTGTCTTTAACAAAAAGAGCTGGATTGCTGCCCAATCCACTTCAGAACTGGATGATGCTGACTCTTAGCAGTTTAAATAGTCAAGTTAAACAAGAACACAGTTGGGATGATAAAAGGAGGTCTGTAAAAAGACTATTGCTCTGGCTGTGTGGACTTAAAGCTATCAAACAATGACTAGGAATATAGTGAAAAAGAGAAAAAAAAATTAACATAAGTACAAGGGAAAACATTCAGGTTAGGTGAATGCAGGAGCACAGTATCTGTTCACATCATTCCTTCCTCTTGCCAGTGAGCTGCCAGCAAGATATTTACTCTGCTTAAGCACTGACAGAGGCAAAGAATGGCAAAAAGGCACTACAAAGGACAACAAAGTGAAGGGGACGTAGACAATAACAGGCTGTGTGGAATATTATCCTAAAAAGCAACTATAATCTAATTTTGTACCTAAATTATATTCTCTGCTATTTTGTGGGAGCCTTGTCTGCAAGCACTACTGTACAAGCTTTTTATAATCTGAAGAAAGGTGAAAAAAAACCAGAATTGTGTTCTCATATTTTATTAATACCAGTTCCTTTCTCTTTTGCAATCTATAGTTCCAGATATGACAACTAAAGATGCAACAGAATAGAATCCGATGAAGACCAGAGAACCATTTAAAATAAAATCTTTGAATCTGTGTATTTTTGCATAGGAAGAAGTGCATTACAAAGATGCACAGTAATGAAAGCAGTATTAGAAATGTATTTTAGGTACTGATCAGCCAAATCAATATGTCTAGATTTAATGAATCAGAAAATGATCATGAAGCTTAATTGGAATGTACCACTGACACCGCAGAATGAAATGTGCAAATGAATGCCACTTACAGGATGGGGAACTCAGAAATTAAAGTATTTAAGATGTGATTAGTCAAGATGCACTAAAACAGCATTCCAGGGAGAAAAAATAGAAAGAAAAAAAAAAAGAAA
>WEIU01008422.1:58991-69776 GCA_013389925.1 Aegithalos caudatus
AAAAAAAGCATGCAAGGAGGACACAAGCGCAGAAAAAAATATTTGGGCCAAATTTATTTTTATTAATAAATACACAGCTTCAGTACTATTTGTATAGAAATGATCTTTTCTTTTAAGACAGAAAACTAAAACCACTTCAGATTTTATAAATACAGTTGCTGCAATGATTTTCCATTCATATGCCATTTAGACATAGAGTGATAAGTATGCATGAATTTTCAGAGATATAAAGATGCATAGATTTGCATGTGAAAATCAAATGTTTAAAAATATTTTAGAAGACAGTTGAGGTTCAATTGTAAGCCAAAGGGAAGTCATGTCTACTGTTCCAAGTCAGATCTAGTGTGGTAATTTGAAGATGAGAATAATCTATACCTGACGAAGGCTCTCCTTTTTTTAGTATGCCAAAACAGACTTAGACTTGAGGTTTGTTGGTTCAGTAACTAGGTCTGAAAGCTTCTGAAATCCAATCAGCATATTACAGGCAGCTAAAACAATGTACATTTCTATTATTCGTTAATCCTTTATAGTATTTTAAGTTTCATTTCAAATAAAAACCATACATACCGGCTACCTATCAGTATATGCATGTAAACAAATCTTTGCCTCAGGAACTCTCACTGCTATTTCAATACACAATAACAAATATATTCCCCTTACTATCCTAAAATATTCAAACAATAAGAACCTTGAAACAAAGTCTGCTATTTAGTTTTTTTTCCCAATTATACTGTAACAGTTGTAATAATAGTAATGATTAATTTATTTGTGGACTCTCAGACTATGACATTTTTCTAATGCATAAGGATAGGGGTCAAAAAATTTCAGTTCCTCAGAAACTGCATACCGTGCACATTCTGCAAAAAGCAGCAGAAAGCAATAAAAACACAGTTTCTAATTCTTTTGTACTGATCTGAGAAAAGAGCAGGAGTGGTGTTGCCTGTTCATTTGCTTAATTCCTCATTTTGCTGATATTACAGGCAAAAACATAAAACCAATTAAAAAAAAAAAAAAAGACAAAATACTGGAAAGCATATGTCAGATTTTGAGCATGAACACCTATGGTTTCATTTTCTTCCCATATGTAGGTCTGATTTATCCATTTGTGCAGTTTGTTTTTTCACTTACAGTAGTAACTAGCTGACTGCTCACAGTAGTAATATTATTTGATCAAATGCAAGGGTCTTTTCTACTTTCTCAAAGTAGACACTCTCTTTTTAAGTTTTCTTCAGAGGAAGAAAATGAGTACTTTTCAGCCTGCTACCTCTGCATGACTCACCTGCCATTTCTCCCCTAACTTATCTGCTTTCAAATAGAGTTTTATTTACCTGTTTTGTTAGCTTTCAATCTCAAACAATTCTACTCATGTGCTTTCCTAATATCATGTACTTCTTTGTCTCCCACATCTGCTTTTTTAATTGCTTGCTTTAACTAAGTGCTATGTCATTTCCACAGGGAAGGGGGAATAAAAGGAAACAGAAACAAAAAGGAAAATTCATGTTTTCTAAAGAATTTTATTTTACTGCCAACATTCCACCTAGCTTGCTAAGAAATAATTCAAAAATACTGCTTATACTTTCAAACCCAGAAAATACCTATTAAATGCCCAGGATCATTTAATTCTTAGAAAAATCCCAAAGTAGAAATTTAGGAATATCTTTATTTAAAAGAATAGGCATGTTGTAATTAAGTCTCTTGCTTTACCTAAGATTTTGTGTATTTCTTCTCTTATGTTTGATCTCAAACATTTTCTTTTGCATGTTTTAGAATATTACATAGATTTCCACTTACAAATTGTGCTAGCTATCCTGTTTCTCACAATGGAAATCTAAAATTTGAAAAAAATTAATTTATATAAGCTAGAACAATTACCCTTAACATGAGCACTACACTATTGCAAACTATTCATTTAAACAGGAAAACCTAGGACCCACAAGCCAATATATCTACAACTCTGCTGATGGGTGCTTTCCAGCTTAAAGAAGTTCCATTTCATAATTCCATTTGTTTCCTGCCATTTAGCCAACTTTCCACTTATTACATGCCTCCACACCTTAATATGAACTTCCAGTGCAGAACATTCTAAATTGTTTTCTGAAAAATCAAAGCATATGATGGCCATTGTACATCCTTTGTCTTCATTGGTGGTGATTTCCTCAAAGAATTCCAGCAAAATACTGAAGCATGACCAGCCCTTCCTGAATTCTGTACAACTACTCTAAGTCAAGATGAATTTTTTTCAATGTTTCCCTATCTGAACCTTGAAATTAATTTCTGGAGGTCCCTGTTAAGTCTTTTGCAGTTTCCTGGCATATATTTGTAAACAGCAGAGGAAAGCAAACTTGTGAGGTCTGCTGAAGCCTTTCCATTTCTATGCTTTCCTCAAAACAGGAATGCAAACATACTAAATTTTTTTAAAAAATATCGCCCTATCTGTGCATGCTTTATATGTCAAGTCTCTCCTATGCTCACATTGTGCTTCCTAATGTCTTCAAAGTTCCAGGCTGTGTAGGATAAAAGAAATGGAGGGTTACGAGGCTCAGATAATTCGACTAGGCATATATGTATTTTGATCATTTGCTCACTCATATACCTTAGCTATTTTAATCTAAAAAGTACATTCTACACAAAACTTGAAATCTATTCTGATTTTCTGATTGTTCTGAAATTAATTTTAAATTTCAATTTCAAAAATTAAGTTTTAAATCTTCATAAAAACTATCTGTACTTGTCTGATGATCTTCATCTGTTTTTTTTCCTATCACTTCACAAAGAGATAAGCCTTATTTCTGTTTTATAAATAAAACAAAACAAAACAAAACAAAACAAAATAAAATAAAATAAAATAAAATAAAATAATAAAATAAAGAAAAATCCATGAGTACAGTGACATGGCAAATTAGGAAAGGACAAGCCAAGATGTATATTATAGTTCCTGTCTTCTGTACCTCCTTATTTCCAGATAGTACCTACCTATTAGCTTAGAAAAACAGTATGTAAGACAGTGTTGAAATTTTAACTGAACTGTCATGATCATTTTTTGCTCTGTTAAAATTTAGTTCAGATATGAATAATTTGATTGCCAGGTAGTGACTGTCCCAGCACACTGCTGAAAAAAACCCAAAATACCATCATTTAAGGTATTATTGAAGCAAGAATTTTGGCAGATCAATACCTACAAGTTCATTTTGTCAGTTACTACAGAACTCCCCAAACCAGTATTTTTTGATGTGTGTATCAACAGACAAATCTGGCTGAACTGGCTTCCTCAGCTAAAAAGTTCATATTCACTGTTACAGGAGAAATACCTAGCACAATGAGTACATGCATGGCTTCATACTTTTCACTGTTATTTATCTATCTTCCCTGCCTTAAAACAGAAGTGTAAATTCATTGTACTGCACTATAGCTCTGGATGATTGTGCTTTTCTGGGAAATAAAGACAGTGTTGCTTACAAATGAAGAATTATAAGGTGTTGTTTTGTTTTGTTTTGGTTTGGTTTGGTTTTTTTCTTTATCAGTACATAAAGCTTGTGAAAACTAAATTAAAAAACTAAATTAAAAAAACTAAACTTTTTACACCATAGTTTCATAAAACTGTACTTGAAGAAAACTATACTGCTTCTTCTTTTAAATCAAGAGATTAACTGGTGACTGTATATACATTTGCATGTATAATTCAGTAAAAAGGTAATAAATCACCAACAGAAACCCTGAAACAATTTATCTGAAACTACTATACACATACATTTGCCTTTTTCCCATTCAGCTTTCCACCATTTCTATCCGTATCTTCATGCCATTTTATTATTATTTTATTTTACCACTCCTCTATTCTATTCAGATACCTATCTTGCTTGGCTTCTAGATGTAACTAGTAGTCATTCACTGGGATAAGCTAGGATGAACCCTCATCCTTGTAGATCTCTACTAAGATATACCAGACAGATCCAAGGTGAAAGAACTAACTGCAGGATACAAATGTTAAGTGAATTTTCTACTACAAAAGTGTTCTTACATATTATATATTTATTTGGAAATTCATGACTATGGGCATTACAGGCATATTCTTTTATGTCAGTCACAGAAATGCAGACCTGAAGACTTAAGAGGAAAATATCAGAGAATGTAATCTGGCACCTGAGAGAGACATTTAAGTGTCAGATACCAACAACAATTTCTGAGGCTTTCCTGAGTCTTTTTTTTACCAACAGAGCTGCAAGTGGAGAACTACTAGGGTTTTGTGTACACCCAGACACCAGGAAATGCTTTCTGAATTTAATTGAGTAGGAATATCTTGCCTCTGCAAGACAAAGCCTCCAGATGAGTTTCAAGATCAAAGCTCATGAGATCTGCCAACTCTCAGCACCCACTCCTCTTACCTGCCATTAAAAGCCATCCTTAAAGCTCAGGTTATTGGTTGCTAGTCCCTTATCTAAAGACTTGGCTGTCTTAAAAAGCAGCAAGGATGGACTACTCCATAAAAGAAGGCAAGCAAGGAGCCCAGAGCCATAGCCAGGCAGGCAGTGGTAGCAACATCACCAGAAAAACAAAGCCAAGAAGTTGAGTCAGAGATTCAAGATTGGAATCAGGTCTGGACAGAATAACCAAGATCAGACAAGATCAGCCAGGTCTGAGGGTAAGCCAGTAAGTCAAGCCAGCAGGTGAGGATAAGAATGAGAATCAGGGAGGTACAAGACATCGCCAGTGCAATTGCAATGCTGCTGCAGATTAGCTCAGGCAAGGGCCAAGCACAAGAGCTTAAGGTTTAAAGCCACTGCCAGAGGAAGAGGGAGCCTGCACTGAGGACCCTTGACAGCAAGCAGCTCCTGGACAAGAGATCTCAGCAGCAAGCTGGCCTCTAACCTGCACCTGAAAGGGGCCATGACAGCTTGTGACTTCAAGCAAGCTCAACAGATATAAAATCCAAATCCTGTATTTAAAAAAAAAAAAAAAAAAAAAAAAAAAAAAAAAAAAAAAAAAAGAAAAAGGACAAGATGGGTAGCTACATCTAGGAGATGGTTTTGGATGGAAAATTCATCTCATGTTTTGCATAGAAATTCATGTAAATCATGGAGAAGGGAATTTTAAACACAGGGTTTTTAGTATCTTAACTTAGGCTCTACCATTTCATGCTGCTGGCTGTTGTGAGCTCTATTCCTGTAAAAAATGATCCTTGTAAATTAATAAACCATGAACTTCAGCACCTACATTCAGATTCCTCTTCTGCTTCTGGCAGTTAAAACAGCCAGGCCAATACTGAGTGCCTTAGAATGAACCTAGATTTTACTACATAAGTAAACTGGATGCACAAAAATATGCAGTTTAGTTAGGGTCTCCAGCATAGACCAAAAGACTAGAATCAATTTAGTTAAGTGATGCAGGGAAAAGGTCAGCAGGCAGCCATTCTTATTTGGATTTGCTTTTCTCTTATTTCATCTCTAAAATTCCAGAATCTTAAATAAATTAATCAAATATTATTAAATATTTTAAGCTCTCTAAAAGGGGATATATTATAATGTTTTTAATAAAAACCCATACTCTCAAATCTGGATTTTGCAGTCTGAACCTTGAAAGTTTAATTAAAGGCTTGATAAATTTTGTTTCTGGTACTAAAGTGGGGATTTTATTTCAAAATTGCTGTTTTCTGGAAAAAGAAAGAATTAATAAAATGAAGTTTCATTTGGCATGTAATCAATCTTATTCATCTTACTGTGTCCAATAAGGTGAACATGATTACACATGGTGGTAAAAATCCTTGGTCTTCTAAGTCATTAGAGTTTCATACTGGTTTTCTCTAAGCTAGAATTTGATCCTCATAGTGTAGGGATCAGTTCATTTTAATGAATTAGGATAACAACTTGAGTTTGATAAAATTTCATGGGACCATCATATGATTGTTTCCTTTATTCAGGTATCACAGCCAGACAAATTTCCTCTTTGCCTCTTACCATACTCTTTCTCATATTTGAATATATGTTATAAAGACAGACAAACCTATTTCTGGTAACTACACAAGCTTTACAGGAAAAGTGTTCTTTAACACTTCCATTAAACACTTTTCTTTCCATACACATTCTGTATACACAACGGGAGTCAACTTTCAATGAAACTCACATCTCAGATCAATGGCCTACCTTACCAGGGCCTCTCAAGAAAGACATTTCCTGACCCATTTTTTTTACCCTTCCTTGGAGGTGTGTAACAATTTCTATAAATGTTTTACTATTTCTTTAGCTACACTATATGTTTGTCATATTAGCTAACCCACACATGTAATTTTACTCAAAATACCATAATCTTTAACTAGATGTCTACATCATTTCCCATCTTCTGAATTGTCTCTTTGGTAAATTCTATACTCTGGTAGTTTTATATTAAGTCATGTAACAAAGAGCCAGTCATGTTTCTACTTTAAATGTTTACTGGTTTGCTTTGAAGCATCACTTCGTTTTCCTCACATTTTTGCACATTCTTTTCATAAAATAAAGTGAATTTCCTTTCTATTTGTATTATTCGCTTCAACAATTCAAAAAATTACTTATGCTTTAAAAGTTGGCTAATCTCTCTCCCATCTTTCACTACCTATCCTTTTGCTAAAACAACACATATAAAACTGAATACTAAAATTGCAAGACTACTGCCTTGCTAATTTCTTATACAGATATGACCTGTCAGTTCTAGATGACTTTGGATCAGCCCCAAAAGAAAGAAAATACTCTGGGTAGTATGATCCAGCATGAAACAATGTGATCTGTATAAAAAATCACTTACTGAATCACCAGCAACTCTTTCCACTCCTAGGAGATCTCCCATCGAAGCAATGCCTGAATTAGTGCAGAGTGATTTGTGGCCTTCCAGCTGTCATTCATTAATTCTTAGGAAATACAATATACAATACAACAGTACTCAGCCTGGGGATGTTCAGCAATGTTCTAGGAAGAGTGCAATTTGTGTGCTGAATGTTCTTTAAACTTAATTTCAATCAATAACTGTAGCCTATTACTTCTACAACCCCCCAAACACATTTCACACTTGCTGAAATATTGTGTTGGTCACGCAGACCCATAAAGGGGGAAGGGAAAGGAATTGTGTCTGAGAATAGTTTGGTTTAGGAAACAGCAGCTGAATTGAAGACAAGGAGTTTTATTCCAGTGCTCTGCCATTCCTCTAGCTTTGGCAGAAAGAAAAGCACAGGCAAGCCTGATAGCAGGGACCAGAAGTGACCTGGGCACTCTGATTCACTTTCTTTAGCACTTCACCACAGAGCTGACCTGTAATTTAGAAGGAGTCCCTGTTTTAGAAGGAGTATTGCTTTAGAAGGAGTTATAATTCACTGCTAGCTGCCTTGGGTTTTTGACCAGAGACAAGAGAGGACGCTGTGAGGTGCAGGATCTCTTTGAGGATCCAAAAGCCTGGGGACCTTATTTTAAGTAAGCCAAGGAGCTGCTTGCACAGAGCCAGTCAGAGAGACTGTGTAATGCCTGCTTCATCAAGGATTTTTGGCAAACTCTATGACAAGTTCAGCTCAGCAAAAACCACTGCAGCTTTGGACATGTACTGTAGGAGACCTTGACAATAGAGGGAAGTCTTCTGGTGGCTCTCAGGCACCCTGCCTTCATAGAAATCTGAGAAGATTGCATAGGAATTTATTTTTAAGTCTTTTCCTCTCTTGAATTTGAATGTTAATTATCCTAAACTGCACATTAGGTACCTAAGAGTTTGGGTTTATTGTTTTGTTTTGTTTTTTTTACCTTTAGCTCTTATGCAGGTGGTTTAAGAACTAAATAAAAAGAAAGGAGCAAGAGGTAAACATGAGACAAGAATCACTTACAACAAATACTGGAGTTAACAAAGCATAGCCATTGTTCAGTGTTTAGTAGGTACCATGACAGCAATTATTTAAGGAAGGATTTGAAAAACAATGCTTCAAGTATTTTTATGGCCAACTCCTCCCATGCTCAGGGGTTTTCATGCTTTTAGCTATTGCATCTGCAACTGAAGCTAACTGTGAAATTAGCAATTTATTTATCCCATGGTACATACACACGCATTTGCAATGGTAAAAGTGAGTAAGGGTGAGTAATGAATGTGTGAGTAAAAGTTAGAACCTTTCTTACCAGATTTTGTCATTCCACATTTAATCAAATACCTGCGGATTCCTATACTGAAACTTTCCTTGTTCCTTCTTGTGGCATATACCACTAATACTGTTAACACAATTGTTTCTAAATAACATAATACAAGCTATGCCAAAATAACAGCTCAAAGGAAACTTTGACCTTCAAAATGCCTGAATTGCAAGGAAACAGAAGTTACCAATAAGTGTAAAATACAACTATAAAGGCCCACAATTTGTAAATAGCTTTTGATTCTGTAACATTTAGTAAAAGTACATCTCCTTAGGAAGACATATGCATATTAAGATATTTATCAGGATTTTTCTTTACAAAAACTGCATTAGAACTTGTTTTCTGCATTGTGTCCTATTCTGAAAAATATATCAACATAAGAAAAAAATCTCTTACAGAAATTAACTCTGATTATTTAGGCACAGATTTGAAAGCTGATTAAATAAGATAGAAGGTTGTTGCTAATCTTGCTTGGAAGGCATAACTGGTAAACAAAAAATAATAATGAAGGTGTATGAATAGTGATAAAATTACCTAGACTATTTTGTGTACATAACAACCAATATTTTTGATTTATCCATCTGAAATCAAGATGTAATTATGCATTATTCCATTTTATTTTTAGAGACATCTATAAAGTAGAAATTTTAATTTAGTGGAAAACAAACTTACAGCTGTTCCTAAGAAAACTGAAATCTGAGACATGAGAAAAAATTATTTAATGTCCCTCCTTCATCTAATGTCAATGAAATGTAATAATCATCACTGCTTCTTAGTGATTTTGTATGTAATTAAGGATAGTTAATAGATAAGGTTTGACATTTCCTGGTAAAAGCAACAGCAACAAAATCAATAGACAATCTGATCTGTGAGCAATATTTTCCTCCAGTTTAGTGAGGGCCTTTTTTCTCTTCTAATGATTCCTTTAATGACAGGATTTTTAAAAATTGCACATTGAATTAAAAATTACTATTGTATATATAAAATGAGAAACCAAGTCACCTGTATGGCTGTGAGGATATTGGCTAATGCCTGGCCATATGTGTCATGACAGTGAACAGCAATAGCACTCAAAGGAATTTCTTTCATAACAGCTTCCAGCATTTTCTTCATACTTCCAGGTGTCCCCACACCAATTGTATCTCCCAGAGAGATTTCATAACAGCCCATACTGTACAACCGCTTAGACACCTGATCAGAAACAGAAAAACACCAAGTGGTCAAGATGAAAGAGTATAAAATAAGGTCAAGAACATACATTATAAAGGATATACTTCTGTACAGGTTTTAGATTTTGACCTACTGAGGTAGGATCTATGTATGAGACACCCTATATCCCACAGATCCTCTTATTTTAAAAATTACATTTCCGCTACATTCTTCACGTGGAATAGCTAACCAAGTCAAATCCATCAAACACTCGTTTTCTGACTCTCCCACAGAACCCAAATGAGCAAAATTTTAACATTATGAATTAAGTTTCTGTCAGCCCCTTTCCTAACATTTTTTTCTCTCTGGGGACTTCCCAGCTGTTTGGTTTTCCCCATGTACTTTTCAGTTTACAAGCTGTGCAGGGTAAAGACCTGTCCTTTTGTTTCCATATTACATGAAGCCAACAAAGATAATAAATAATTAACAAAAAGCCTGATTTTTCTTTCTCTTGGCACTTAAAAAATCAATGAAAACTGACATTTTAACATGCTGCAATCAACATTAATTTTGAAATATTAATTTTATTTGCTTTTCATGAAATCAACATTAAAATACTAACAAAGCAAAACTGCAATTAACATTCTAGTCCTTAAGATTTAAAATTTTTCTTAACATCAAACAAAACCATATACAAATAGGTTTTATTTATGCAAGCAGAGCCCTAAATATTTCTGGAATTATGTCTTTTAGGAGTGCTTTGCATGAGTGAAAACTGAAGTCTGGCTCCATAATTTTTGCATGGAGAGAAGCACATTCAGAAGCACAAAATCATGTTTTCACTGAAAATATTTCTTCAGGAATTGAATGAAGGATTTTTCCATCTTATTTTTGTTGGATTCATTTGGAAAGATTCCACGTTATTTTCAGCTGCTCAATATGTTTGTCCCCTTTATGATTCCCGACTGTGTATGAAAGATCCCAAAAGACCACTCCACTGGAACAGAATCCCAGTTTAGAAACTAACTGTTTAGAAATGAAAAAATACAACCCTTTTCCAAAGAGACATCTTAAGTCACACTGCAGTCTGCTGTTAAAACAATTTCAGGACTTCATCAGCAGGATTGCTGTGAGCATGTCTGAGGAAGTGGACAAAGTGCTGCACCAGCAGTCTCGGAAGTGCTGGATTAATATTGCTGTTCACTTAATTCAAAGAACAGCTGAAAAAGAATTTCAAATAGTCTGAATCATTCTGTTTAAGGCTTGGAAATGCTATGACTATTGCAAATGTGGTAAAACTGTGCTTTAAAGTCAGATTCCCTGGTTCATATACACATAAATTCTACATACATTTTAAGAAATGGACATTCACCAGAATGCAAAAGGATTCATCTCACAACATATTTTTATATCCTCAATACATGGCAGGCATTTTAACTAGACTACTGTTGTAAGAAAAAAAAAAAAAAAAAAAGACAAAAACAACAAAAAAAAAAAAAACCAA
>WEIU01008422.1:71856-110944 GCA_013389925.1 Aegithalos caudatus
TTTGTTTTTTTTGTTGTTGTTTGTTTTGTTTTGTTTTGTTTTGTTTTGTTTTGTTTTGTTTTAAGGGAGTCTGTGTGGATGCTGTGGGAGAAGTATTATCACATTCCATCTGGAGTGTATACTAGAACAAGATGCAGGAGAACAGGACCTCAAAACCACCCACACAGAACATAATACATCAGACAAATGTTGACTAGCTGTTAGTGCTACAAATTAAAAAATAATGGTTTGTATATTCTGCTAGATCAACAAAAATAGGTGATTAAGTGTTAGAGAGAAGACAAGCCTGTCCATAGATGGAAGGCCAGAAAGTTCTGCCTTAAGCCTCTTGGAATTTTTACTCCACATTCTTTTTTCCTGTCCATTTAAGCTTTGATACCATCTTCATCTTCCTACAAAATTTTACACTTGTGTTTCACTCATCTGTCTTCTGGACTAAGATATCTTCCTCCTTATCCTTTATTCTAAATGGGAAAAAGAAGCAGGGAGGGAAGATGCAACTTATTCCATCATGGCACTAGAGTAATTTAAGAAATCATATTGAGGATGAGTTCTGGTTCATGTGCCACATGACCCTCACCAGAAGCACAATGACAACAGTGTGTTTGTTCCAGCATAAAATGGATTTAAAAGCAAGAAGCTGTGCAGGAAATCCTCTTGTACAACATAGTCCAATAACACATGTGCTTGAGTCTATTTCCTTAAGTAGTTTCTTACCTTCTTGTTAGACAAAATAGTGCACAATATTTTTCCTCATGATTGATAACAATCAAAATATACTATATTTTCTCACATTTGAGTGTATATGGTTAGGTGAGGTTATGTACCAAGTTTCAGCATTAGCTAGGGTTTTTGCTTGTTTTCCTTAAATTTTATCCATTATAGATCTTTTCATGATTAAGTTGAGAAAATTACTTATAGACACTTTTAAAGGTGTGTTTGGTTCATTAGAAAGACAAGCCAGAAATCCACTCTTACTTCTGCCACTTTATCTGGTACAACCTTTCCTTCATATGGGCATCCCAAGGCACAGGACACATACCTACAACAAAAAGAACACACAATGTTCTGGTTTTTATATATATATATATATATTCATCCATGTTACATTAAAATAGATTAAATAAAATTTTGAACATATAAACCAGTCAATGCAGAATAAAGATTTGAATGAAATTCAAAATTACATCAGATGAATACAGAAGATTTATCAATTTTCTTTTCAGATCACAGAACAGCAATGCATAGCTTTATTTATGCTCACTACATGTCACAAGTGGTAAAGGATTGGCATTGAAGCCAAGTTTACAGTGTTCTGGGAGACTGAGTTTTTCTTGGTATTTCCTTCTGAAGTTGCAAGAGCCAGCTCAAACTTTGCCTTGCCTTGCATTCACAAAGTATTCAGAGGAAAAAATCACTTTCTTCCTTGTACAACCTACCCAGAACATAGTGAGCAACCATGGACACAGACTACTTCTGACAACCCCACCATCCCATCAGAACTGTGGTGAATGAGGAAGCTTTCATTCTCTCTCTGTACTGGCATTTCTTTCCCAGTGCCCCAGAAGAATTATAGCTCCACTGCAAGCTGTAATTTAGGTATGCCTTGGGACAAGAAGAAAACTGAGATGCCAAACTGTGTCCCTCAGCAGCTATTGGCTCCACAAAAAACAAAAACTGAAAGCCACAACCAAACTTCAATTGTTCAACCCTAATGCTCTATTAGCATAGAATTCAGTTTAAATTTCCTTTTTTTAACAACAATTAAGAGCCATGAAATTCTAATTAATCTTCTAATTGTTTATTTAAATTGATCAGGAATACCAACCAGAAACATCCAGTCAAAATCAAAAGAGTGACTGTAAAAGGATTTACAACAGATTCAGAGGCCTGCAGAGCCCCAGTCCCAGTGGGAGGTTGCTCAACTGTTAATACGAGAACAAGAGCCTTCATCGATCTCCCATCATTCCCTTTGGCTCAACACTGAAGAATATAATGTAAAATTATACACTGTATAATGCAAAAGGGATTGAACAGATGCCAGTTTGTATGTTGCAAGGTCCGTGGGGTAAAGGATGTATTGTTTCTTTGCAGTTGAAGGAGAAACTGATTGATAGAATGTGAAATTACGATCAGTAATGGGCAAAAACAAATTGTGAAAAAAATGTCCATATTTTAATGCATAGAGCATATTCCATCCCTTATATGAAGGCATGGTGCTGGCTCACTAGAAGTAACAGCAAAAATGAAACAAACCTTAAATCTAAAAAGAACTTGATTAGCTCTGACAAAGAAATGGAAATGAATTTTGTTTCCACAAAAGTGGTTGGGTCCATTACATCCTGCTCATAATTGTAATCCAGATGCCTACTAGGCATGATTTCAATTATCTATGTAGTATTATGAAAACCAGGTTCTTGAAACTCGGCCACAGAATTCATTAACTATCAGCCCCAATTTAGATGTCACTGTTTAAATTCAAAATTTCTGAATTTTCATATCTACATTAAAGATAAAAACATAGCTACTGTTACCAGTTAGACACAGTCCCAATTTTCAATGACACATAGCTCAAAAGCAATTCAGGATAATTTCCTTAATTGTTTTTATGCATACAGTTTTTCAACTGAAACTAAGCATGAAGAATTTCAGACCCAAAGGATTGCTTTTTACATAATACTACAGTGCCTAGAGCTAGTGACTGCATACACCTACTGAAATTATTTTCAATATCAGCCACAGCGCTTTTTACAAAGTGATTAAGAACAGTAATAAATACTAAGTAAATGCAAAACATATAGTACATAAGAAGACATGTATTTGGTAGTGATAATGTGGCATGAATTACATCTGGAATGGAGTAGGGCAAACAAAAGTAAAAGCAGGCCAAGAAGTATCTATAGAACAACAGAATATTCCCTGTGGTTCACACCAGAGAGCAGAAACTTGCCTGAGCTCACATAATTCAGCTGGGCCTGCTGAGGTATGAAAATATGTGGTGATCTGAGGAATCTGCCTACTACAATACACAAATCTGTTTGAGATTATGAACTCTCTTACACCATTGCAACTAGACTGACATTTTAAACAAGGAAAATATGGTAGATATAATCTATCTGGGCATCTGATATTCAATATTAAACTGGAGAAAATAGGGATTACTGAAAGAATGTGACAGGAAAAGAATTTCCTACCAGAGAGACAACAAAGTCCTGTGGAGAACAAAAAAGCAAATTTTCAGTAGAGTTCATCAAGAATGAGCTTGGCAGAATTTTATCTAATATTTTCACTCTAATGAGTCAAAATAAAAAGGAGAGATGTGGTGATAACATTAAATCTGAAAGTGAAATATTTAAAATGAAGCTATAAAAGAGTAAAGTGCAATCCAGACATATATCAGGATAAGCATTCTTAATAGAGGACATAAAATCGTGGACAAAATCACAAAACAAGATGAGCTGGAATAGACGCACAAAGATCATTGAGTCCAGGTCCTGGACCCAGCAGAGGACCATCCCCAAGAGTCACACCATGTGCCCAAGAGCACAGTCCAAATGCTTTTCAAACTCTGTCAGGCAGTGACCACTTGCCTGGGGAACCTGCTCCTGACCACCATCTGGGTGAAGAACCTTTCTGTAATACCCAACCTAAACCTCCCCTGACACAACTTCAGGCCATTCCCTCAGGTCCTGTCCCTGCTCACCACAGAGCAGAGATCAGTGCCTGCCCCTCCTCTTCCCTCACAAGAAGCTGTAACTGCAGTGAGCTCTGCCCTCAGTCTCCTCCCCTCAGGCTGAACAGAACAAGTGACCTCAGCCACTCCTCATACAGCTTCCCCTCAAGGCTCTTTGCCATCTTTGCTTCTCTTCTTTCAACATCCACGAATATCTTTCTCATATTGTGGCACCCAAAACTGCACACAATATTCAAAGTGAGACCACACCAGAGAGGAATAATCCCCATCCTTGCCCGCTTGATGAGGCTGCCCCTGACGCCCCCAGGGCAGGGTTGTCCCTCCTGGCTGCCAGGGCACTGCTGCCTCATGTTCAACTTGCCATTGACCAGGACCCCTAGGACCCTCCCTTTCTGTGGCACTGCTTTCCAGCATCTCACTCCCCAGTCTGTCCGTAAATCCAGGGTTGCCCCACCCCAGGTGCAGAATCTGGCACATTCACTTCATATAGTTGGTGATTGCCGAAACTTCTAATTTGTTGATGTCTCTCTGCAGGGCCTCCCTGCTTTTCAGGCAGTTGACAGCTCCTCACAGTTTTGTATCATTTGCAAACTTGCTTAAGTATCCCTTCCAGTCATGTGTCCAAGTCATTTATGAAGATGTTGAAGAACACAGGGCCCAAGATGAAGCCCTGGGGAATTCTTTTTGAAAATGTCTTGCTGTATTCTTATAGGAAATGAGATACAATTTTGAGTCAGTTGCAGAAAACTACATGCAAGCTGGAACATATGCAGGCAAGCATGGAGTACTGCTAGTGGGAGTACAGAGAGCCTAGTATGTGAAAGGAGAAAACATGCATGTCTGTGTTAAAGAACAAATATGATCATGTCTGGTCTGAGTGTTTCCTAGGATATCTAAAATTAAGGCAGTGATGAGTGGGATGCTTTGTAATTGCATTTGTGCATTTCCAAACCATTAATTGGATGAGTGAGGAAAGGTTTCAATAAAAAGGTAGATGTTACCTTTATCTACAGATAAACTTGGCTGTCATTTTTTTTTTTTTTAATTTGGGTATGAAAGAACCCATAGGGCATTTAAATCACAAGAGAATACAACCATATCAGAGATCCAAGACTTCCACCCACCTGACTCCAATATGGGAAACAACTTTGAAGGACATTCTGCAGATCTGCTTGGAAAGAAGAAAATTACCAAGACAGAGCCACAAAGAGCCACAGAAGACACAAGTTAAAAGGAATAGTCTGGTCAACTGCAGCAAACACTACTGACAAATCAAGAAGAATGAGGATAGACTACTGTTTCCGAGATCTTGTCATCAGGGAGTTTGGTGAGAGTTGTTGCAGTTGCAAGCAAGGAACAGAAGCCAAAGTGTAGGAGTTATAGGAGGGAATCACAGACGAGGGTCTCCAGACAGTAATTATAAACAGCGCCTTCAATGAGCTTAGGAATGAAGAAGAGATAGGCAATGAGATATGATATGAAGAACCAAGTAGGGTTAAAGGTGCAATTTTTAAGAGGCAAATGCTTGCTTATATTGCAAGTGGAAAAGAGCCAGAGGACAGCAGGAGGTTAAGAAAGAGAATAAGGGAGGGAAGAAATAAGAGGAAGAACAGAACATGGAGTCACAGGGGCAAGTGGAGGGGGTACAGATGGAAAGTAGACAAGAAACTTCTGATGCTCTGACAGTGGAGAAGAAAGGACAGAAGGAAGAGGACATGGTATCTATTTTTCTAAGGAGAAAAAGCAAGATCCTATGTGAAGAAAAGCAGCAGAGCAAAAAGAAGTTTGAGCAATAAATTACAGAGACAACTGGGATTTAATTTGTGAATTCAATTAAGTTGGAGAATACAGCTGTTTTCTAAAAAGATAGCAGGACTGAAAGAAAAAAAATATACCAAAATGAAAAAGACTGTCCCAGTCTCAGAATATTCACCAGAGACACTCACAGTATGAAAGCAGAAGCAAATATCTGGGAGTTAACAAAGTGGAATCTGCAATGGAAGTGTTTAATTCTAAGTATGTGCTTAAATCTTTGCTGAATCAAGGCCAGACATAGCTTAACTACATCTTTGGCACACAAAAAAAAGAAAACAGCCCATGAAGCCATGAAGATTGAAAGAAGGACTTGCAAGTGAGCACACTGACACAGCTGTTTTAGCAACACACACGTATATGCTGTTTTGCTCGCTCAGGTTTGAGAAATCAAAATCCTTCCCTTTAACAAAAAGTGATAAAAAGGAGTTTTCTACTTGCTTCACCTGGTAGAGTTTACTCAGTCTCTCATCTGTCTGCAGATTTCACTGCAGATGAGTATCATTCAGTCTTCTACTAAATTGTTTCCTATGCATATAAAACAAAACCAAAAAAACCCGCAACTTTACTGTGTAATATTTTGCACAAAAATGCTGAACAGCCTCTTGGGATGGGGAGGGAGAAGGAAGAGGAAGAGAGTTTTGAATTTCTTCCAGTACACCAAAACCAAATTTCAATGTTCCACAAATGGTATAGACAGTACAAGGTCCCCATGATCAAGTTCACTATCAATGATGATAATCACATCTGCCCAGTGCCTGTGAAGTGAAGGATATAAAACGACAAACAGGGTAAATGAACAAACATTTCTTAACCAAAGTGTGTTAAAAGGAAAATGAATCCAAGCAGAAACTGAACTCCATGTTGTAATCAGCCCTTTGTCAACTTATTTCAGCAGGAGTTCCTGAGCCAGATCCACAGCTGCTACCACAGCTGGAAGCATGAAGCCTCCTGAGAAGCCAGTTGCAGACTCAGATGCTGCTGTTTCCTGTTTATTATTATAGTGTAAGTTTGCATATAATTTACCATGTTCACTGCAGATGTATTTATTTTTATTGGATGTTTGTGCTAAAATGTACATGCCTATCATTTGGTGAATTCATAATATTAAGGTTGATCTATTCTGTCTCTTTGAAAAGAAAACCATTTATTAAAAACAGGGAATCTTTATTGTAGGGAGAGAGAAAACACAAAGAAGATAAGAGAGAGAGAGAGAAAGGAGATTCTTCCAGAAATAGATTCTCCAAGCCAAGTCCAAAATGTGTAAATAAGGCCAGGATCCTTTTTCCACATTTGATTAAAAAACAAAAAAAAAAAACACCAACAAAAAAAAAAAAAAAAAAAAAACAAAACCCCCCCAAACCCCCTCCCTGACCCCCCCCCCAAACAAAAAATAAACAATATATTCATGTATTTAGTGCCCAGTTACAAATAATATGTATCCTTTTCTCAGTGAGTACTACAGAAAAAATATTTGTTAATATTTTTAAATGCCAAAAAAACTGATAAATTGTGAAATATGTTCTAGAAAATAGTTACTTCTAAAGAAATATAATCAAATGGTTACAATAATGAAAATTTAACTTTCAATAACTCTCTCAAATTACCTATGGAGCTATTACTATATGGAGAAATATTCTAGAAAACACATCACATTGTTACTTTATAATTTCATACTAAATATAATTCTCACATCTGATTAGTGCTACCCTTTAAGAAGACAGGGATCATTTTTATTTCCCACAGGGATCCCTCATTTTTTTTAAAAAAAGCAACTCCTCTGGCCTGCTATTAATATTTGCTCTCTTCAGGTAGAAAAACAATCGGTAAACATTGGTATAAATTTATTCCTCAGGAAAACCTTCACATAGTGCAGTCATTCAGAATGATAGACTCAGTACAATGGCTCCAAGATCCTTTTCTTAACCTGTTCCCAGTACAGAGAGTTCACTAAGTCCCGACATCTCAGCAATCTGTCTTCTTAAACTTCTCCTGGGCACTGATTCCAGCTGGCTTAATACTGCATAACCTTGTAGATTTTCCTACCATTCACATACAAAAGTGTGTTTCTTCCAAGTCTATTAAGTGCTACTCCACATTTTGTTGTTTCCATAACCCCAAATATATAGGCTCACTTACAGTGACATGAAGGTTTCACACTAGTTTTACTATCTAGAAAAGTGATAATACTATAAATTACAGTATTCTCAAAATAATTGACTATGCTAAACTACACAGTGCAGTCTTTAAAATGGACAATCTGAAGCAATGTGAAAAAAGCATGTATTTGAGCCCTAAGTATTCCAGAATAACAGAAAATATGAGTTCTGAATTTCTGTCTATATTTTTAAGACACACACAGCTTCGTATTTGTATGTATTTGTGCAAAACTGAATTGTTGAGTTTATCTTATGGTATTTCTAATTACATCTAAAAGCTTCACTACTGTAAGGCTAACCAAATATCTCAAGTTACTTAGAATGGACTGTAATAAAAGAAGAAAAAAAGAACGTTGTTGAACTGAATTATAAAGATCTGGTTATCTTGATAATGACGACAGTTATTTTAGATAATCAGGATGTCTTTATAAACAAAACAAGCTTCACTATTAATTTCTAAAACCAATTGTTACAAGTTCATTAAAATAAAAATAATTTATTCTTCCAAAACTTTTTTCCAAAAGAAATCTAAATATCATTAGCACAAGATAAAGATAAATAATTTCCTTAAGTCTTGATTTCTTGCTTAATGTGTATTAGCATCAAAGTGAACCAACAATTATCTCCTATAATCAGCAATTATATATATTGCAACCCGTAAGCTTTATTAGAACATAATATAGAAGGTGGTAATAATAATAATAATAATAATAATAATAATAATAATAATAGTACACAACATAGTTTGTCTGCTATCTATTTGTCATGGAAAAAAATATTGCTATATTTCAAGTATATCAACCAGTATTTGAATTCTGTACAAACACAGATGTAAGCCAAATAGTGATACAACACAAAATGCTTTTATGTACTGTGAACTGCACCATACAAATAATTTTTAAAAGGCAAAGGGCATAAACAAAAGAATTACATAGAGCAGTTCAGAATTAATGTGTGATTGCATGTGCTTTATTTACCAAGCAGCAGCTTTGTAAGGAAATGCCTCTAGAGATATCCTACAGCAATCATTTTCATCTGTTCTTTTAACATTAAACCTCTAAACATTTGGATAAGCGTTCACATTTGAACAAATGGCCTTGAAAGGGCTATTCACATGAAAAATTTTCAGGTCTGGGACATAAATACAGCTTCTAATTGCTGACCATGGAGAAGTTTTTTTTAGTAGAGGAAAAAAATTACAGCCTTTCAGGCTTATATCCTTCGTTCATTTTTTATTAGGAATAAGGCAGTCCTATATATTGGATGTTTCAGAGGGAGATAGTCTGATTTTATGTCATGGTCAGAGGACCCAAAACACCTTTTTTGGAAAAGAGAGAAAAATACCAGTCCTTACTTCCTTTAATGTTCAATTGTACTAATTGTAATTAATTCCTNAAAATAAAAATAATTTATTCTTCCAAAACTTTTTTCCAAAAGAAATCTAAATATCATTAGCACAAGATAAAGATAAATAATTTCCTTAAGTCTTGATTTCTTGCTTAATGTGTATTAGCATCAAAGTGAACCAACAATTATCTCCTATAATCAGCAATTATATATATTGCAACCCGTAAGCTTTATTAGAACATAATATAGAAGGTGGTAATAATAATAATAATAATAATAATAATAATAATAATAATAGTACACAACATAGTTTGTNTAAGGAAATGCCTCTAGAGATATCCTACAGCAATCATTTTCATCTGTTCTTTTAACATTAAACCTCTAAACATTTGGATAAGCGTTCACATTTGAACAAATGGCCTTGAAAGGGCTATTCACATGAAAAATTTTCAGGTCTGGGACATAAATACAGCTTCTAATTGCTGACCATGGAGAAGTTTTTTTTAGTAGAGGAAAAAAATTACAGCCTTTCAGGCTTATATCCTTCGTTCATTTTTTATTAGGAATAAGGCAGTCCTATATATTGGATGTTTCAGAGGGAGATAGTCTGATTTTATGTCATGGTCAGAGGACCCAAAACACCTTTTTTGGAAAAGAGAGAAAAATACCAGTCCTTACTTCCTTTAATGTTCAATTGTACTAATTGTAATTAATTCCTGTGTCTTCTAAAATTCTGGAATACAATAACTCAGAAGAATCTAGCTTAACGTTATACATTGACTTGGAAGAAAACAGCTTATTCAGAATTTACTTAATGTTTTCTTCATATGTACATTCATGATACACAAGTTAAAAGACAATCCAAGTGACTACTTCCGATTACCATTTCCCACCATTTATTATCAATCCTGACTGTTAAAACTTAATTTTTCATCACTGAATAAGTTGTGATATTTTTAATAGCACTTGAATTATGCATTGCAAGGTGCAAATTTAAAACCAGTACTATTTTTTGTCACTTTACATGTAAAACACACATAGCAGTAATTAGCTGACCACAGTTCATAACTGATTTGGCTCAGTGTCTTCACAGAGTGTTTTCCCGGATGTTATTGTAAGGTTTGTATGCATGTACTCAAAACTCCCAACTAACCCAAAACCCCAAACAAAAACCAACAGAACCCCAATCCTGTATGATGCTAATAAATGGTCTAACTTCTAAGACCATATGCAACATTTCAGTTCTTCATTTGAATTAAATATTTGAACTGATTAATAAACATTTAGAAAACTGGACTATGCTACAGATTTTAAATGTGACAGCTGACAACATAAATTTTCTGGATGATGGAGTCAATGTTAGTGCAGCTGTAGTAACGGTAAGACATGCTTAAAGTTTAGTTTCAACTGTTTGAGTGCATTTTTCATAAGATTCAAGGATTGCAAATGATTTATGCTCACTACATAAATTGTAAATTGCCAGTAAAAATAGGAAATACAATTTGAACCCCTTAAAATTATTTTTGGAAGTATTTTACAACTGCTCAAATAAGGAGTTAGGGCAAGGCACTAAATTATCCATTTCCTGCAAATAAATAACGCTTTAAACAATAATAGTGCTTTAGAAAGGAAACAATCTCTGTATTGAAATGAACACAAATGCAGATTACACATATTATTATTTTTATTACTTTAGTAATTCTAGCAAAATATTTAGTCTACAAAATTTATATTAGAATTTAAAATGTGTAGTCCTGGGAGCTCGCTTGAGGAAGGGTTGCAGATTTTGGCTATGGTTCTTTAAATCAGCCAATGTCTAAAAGGGTGATTAACAACTAAGTCCAGAAGTAAAAATCTTTCTCTGTAGTAGCTATAGTCAACAGCTTCATTTTGTGACAACTTGCAGCACAATGCCTATTAATACATTTCTTCTATCTCTTGTAATTTACACAAATTACAAGATCCTAATTCTTGGCCTATGCAGAGGTATGATGGGATTAATTTATTTTTACTCCTGATATCAGAGATAGTTATCCACAGCCCAGCCCTAGAATGACCAACAGTGAATGGACCAAAAGTCCTCTGCAGCCGAAAGGATGGATCATCTAGAGAGTGTTTCATCTTCTCCTATAGGAGGTACTTTAAAAAAGCACATACAGTAAACCACAGCAGGAAGGTTGCCTAATCCCCTTTAGTAACTACTAGAAAATTTAGGAAGACAAGCTCAGTCTTATTGTGTGATCATGCTCAAATGTGCCTCATGTTACAATAGTGAAAAAAAAATGCATAAATATTGTCAGTAAATAATAGCCACACAACTAAAAAACTGAAACAAATCTTCTTCAATTGAGTAACAACTAGTCAAACCATGAGCACCTATTCAAAATACTGAATATTAAAAAAAACTTTCCACAAACATTTGACTGTCTCAGCATTTAAAAACATTGCATGGAATCAGGATACCAAAATGCCATTTATTGTATCTGTCACTAAAAGCAGCTTCTTTAGCAGCAGCCAAATATGGGATCATAAATCACATATTTTAATACCTAATTATTCTTTTGATTGTTTTATTTCCCGGAAAATGTCATCTGGATTGCACTGAATACTTCTGTGAAATCTCAGTATAAGTTTAACTTTCAGATTATCATTTTTTTCATTGAGGAAGAGAAGCCCAGTGTTTTATCTCACTAAATACAATGAAAAACTCCAGAAGTCTTCTAAATATACTGCAGTATTTGGGAACTAATGAACTACTTTCTCTCAAGTACTAACGAATTCCCTATAGTAGTGCAGGCCTTTCTATCAGAGAAAATCACAGTTTAGCTTTCTAGAATTAAGTCTGATATATCAGAATGCGTCACAATCTCTCCCCTTACAAGCATCTGAAATGTTGTAGATTTCCTTACTTCCCAGATTTGGCATTCAAAACTGATGCTTCTTCTTTAAGAGTATTTATTCATTTTTTAAACTAATGAAAAGTTCTAAGTCCACCTTCTAGATCTTTTTTCAACTGCTAGGAGATCTACTATTAGAAAAAGAAGTCCTTGTGAATCCTGTATTTCCATATTCAGGCTCCTGCTATTGTTTTCTGGTCTTCAGAATTCTACTCAAGAAAATACACTGTAGCTTTTTAAAAAAGTAGAGAAATATATGGACACAAAACAATGACTTTTGATTATGATTTCTGAGCAATCATTCTTCTCAGTGCTTCCCATAGAGTCTAGTAACTCTACAAGCCATGAGGACTGCAACTGAATGAGTATAAACAGGGAGGGACATGGGTCAAAGTATCACAATACTTTGCTATTATTCTCTTTAAAACATATTTATCTAGAATCTGATCCATAGTACTATTTTATTTCTCATTAATTACTATTTTGATTCCTCAGAATCTTCCTGGGATGGATTTTGTAAAAGTGCAATCAAAATCCAAAGGTATGGGGTTAACCAGTTCTCTTTTATCTTCTAACTTATAATGTTCAAAAACCTCTTTCCAATATTTTCATATAGTGAAATCCATATTCAGTGGATACTGAGATTTATTGGCTCAGAAAAGGCTTTTTTTGTTATGAAATAAGTCTCCATATTCTGAAATTTAGATTCTCAGCAGATTTTTAGCAGATTGGCTTCTTTATTATTGATCCAGTTGTATCCCTGAGTTCAATTATCTGCTTTCTCTTCATCTCTGTACTGCTGTTTGTTTCACCACCTGGTTCTTGATATTCCTCCCTTTTATCTCTTTGCTTTGTTTTTGTTCTTTAGTTTTTTTCTGTGCTGTTCTTCTGTTTTATCATTTTCTGCCTTGTGCTTCTTTCTCTCTCTTTTTGTTTAGTTTGTTTTTTTTCTTTTTCTGTGTAAAGAAAAATAAAAGCCATATGGTTTGTCAGATAGTAGACAACAAATGTTTGGGAATGTTGCAGAATCCTGTCATGGGAACAGTTACTTCCAACATGTCAGTGTATCAGCATCAGAATAATTGCTTCTAGTATGTTCTGAATGTAATAGACATAATCTGGGGTGGGGAGGGGAAAGCACCAGGCTGCCACTTTTCTAAACATGTGAAAACTAGTGCACAGAAGACAAGTCAATATTTTAAATCGGTCTACAATACACCACAGGGGCTTGTTCATCACCTACAATTTATAAGTTTTGGACAAGTTGCAAAGTCCCTTTTTCGATGTCCTCCATAACTATCCAAAAACTTCTACAATACATAGGCTTTGAGGATTTTCCTGGATGGTTGTTTGCCTATATTGTACCATTTAGTTGAATTTTAATTGTTAAATGCAGGAATATGAAACAGAAAATATCTCCTGACATGCCTAGATATCTGAAAAAAAAAAAAAAAACAACCCAGAAAACAGAAGCTTAATGTAAAAATGTTCAGAAGTGGATAAGGTTTGTTGTTATACACTTGCTGTTTTGTCTGAATTGATTGCCTGTTCCTATAACCACACCTGTCTGGAACCTAAAGTTCAGGCATCCGTGAGTTTAATCCTACTGGAGAACTCAAATTGCTAGTTATGTTCTCAGCTCAGAATTTAGTTTTAGAACAATGGTGGCAGAGAGCTTTTAAATAACAGACTTCTTATATGAGAAGTTGCTCATTACTCTACTGGCAGATTAGCAACTGGAAAAAGTATTTAAACACTGGTACAAGTTACTATTTCCTAATGCAGTGAATATCCTTACTTCTCTATTTGGTGGTTTTCCTCCTGAAATATACCCAGGCTAAGGAAAAAGAACCTGAGCATTTATGAGTTGAGTCGTATGTGAAAATCATAGAAGAACAGTATAGTTTGGGTTGAAAGGGACCTTAAAGACCATCTAGTTCCAACACCTCTGAAATAGGCAGGGACAGATGAGGTTACTCAGAGCTCCATCCATCCTGGCCTTGAACAATGCCTCCAGGGATGGAGCATCCACAACTTCCCTGGGCAACCTGTGAAAGTGCCTTACCACCCTCAGAGTAAAGAACATCTTCCTAGTAACTAATTGAAACCTAGTCTTTCATCTTGAAGCTTTCCCTCTTGTCCTATCATTATAGTTCCTGATGAAGAAGCCCTCTCTGGCTTCCCTGCAGCCCCCTTCACATACTGGAAAGTTGCTATGAGATCTCCACAAAACCTTCTTTTCTCCAGGATGAACAGAGCCAACTTTCTCAGCCTGACCTTGTAAGTGCCATGCTCCAGTCCCGTTGGACTTGCTCCAACAGTTCCATCTTGTCCTTTTTATGCTGGGGAACCAGAACTCTATGCAGCGCTCTAGGTGGCATCTCATCAGAGTAGAGGGGCAGAATGTCCTCCCTCGCCCTGCTGGCCTTGCTGCTTTTGATGCAGCCCAGGACACAATTGGCTTTCAGAGCTGTGAGCACACACTGATGGCTCAGGTTGAGTTTTTGCCAAACATTATCCACAAATCCTTCCGTTGAACAAGCTGATCTCCAGAGCTCTCCCAGTCTAAACCTTACTGTGGCTCTGTGATCCTCTGGGGCAGAGGTATAACTAGAAGTCAGATTTCCCTTTCTTAAGGCAACTGCCCAAACAACCACACGTTGTTGTGAAAATAAAGGGTGCAGTAGCATTACCTCATCACTGTTTCTGGAGCAAAGAGAGAAACCAGTATTTTATCCCCTAACTGATTTTCAAGTACTTAGTCTCTGAGGTATCTGCCTCTACCTATTTTCAAGTCCAGGTATTTTCTGAGCATGATGTGGTTTACAATACTAGTAATCCTCAAGGAATCTCACTGCTGAATTTCTCCTTGAATGTATGTAAGCCCTTCTGTATTCAAAGACCTTCACAAATAATCTTATGTAAGTAGTTCTTACCTGTGATGGAAAAGAAAATGGAAATAAAAATCGATACTGTTCAAAAGTACCGTTCAGGATAATTCTATGTCAAAAAATAAATGCTGGACAATTCTAGAGGTTCATGTACTGGAGACAAAAATTTCAATGCCTAGGTTTTCAGGATAACTTATACACAGTTTTTTTATATAAGTTTTTTCTTCAGAGTAAATTTGTTTTCTCACCTTTGTATCTTGACACTACAATGTATGAAGTGATATATTATGAATTATACAACAAAATAAAAATTTGTAGGGCATTTTTAAGGTGTCAGCTTTATGAATTCTCAACAAAAACAAAAAAGAAATTTTATTCTTTCATCTGTGATAGTAAAAACCAATTTGCATAATAAAATCTCATAAACACAGCTTTCATTTTTAAATTTCCACAGCAAAAGAGTCACCATCAGTAGCTAAAAATTCAAAAATAACTAAATATATTCAATCTTAAAAATAAAAATCAGGGTAAAGATTATTATTACAATTCATCTACAGTGTAAAAATTTGGTAATAAACTGTTCTACTGGTACCAAATAGCCACTGTAACATAACAACAACTCCAGTAACCCTGTATTACTCCAGAAACTGTATATTTACCCACGCACTGGAATATTCATATTCCTTGCAGATTTAGTGACTTCTTCAAACCTTTCTATGCTTTCTTCAATTGAACAATTAATATTCATTTTGCTAAAAGATTCAGATGCTGCGCCAAATACTGAAACTTCTGTAGCTCCTGCTGCAATCTGAAAACACATTTCAAGAAAACAGTCATAACACTATACTGAAGTATTAGATTAGGCATTTAATTCTGTACAACATTCTAAAATTTTAAAGTACATTAAGTATATTATCCATATTTAAAATATAACTAATTTTTTTAAGCTATAGCATACAGACAGATTGAATCAAATTTTGAGATCATTCACGATGGTGTCTTTTCTGTCTCTTCTTAGCAATTAGTTAAACATGCTTTTAAAGTGATGCATGATAAAGGCAATAAGATGTAAGAAATCACATGAGCCAACTATACAAACAACAATGATTCATACCTATATTCATATTTTCAGAAAAGATCACACAACTCTCCCACTGTCTGTTCGTCCTGAATACCAGGACGTCATTCTCATGCTTGGGAAAATTCTCTGTGTGCATATGCCTAAAGCAGCAACAATAACCAACCAGGATTTCCTTGTTAGAGCCAACTCTAGGATCAAGGACACCATTGGTCTTGGTGTCACAGTCATCAAGGATAATATGGAAAACGTGTACATGAGACAACACCAGAGCAAACACCAGTCTAGAAAATGTGTAAATGTGGTGACCTCACTGAAGGCGCAATTAGCGTGAGCTTGTATTCAGTACCTCAGTACCTCAGTAAATCAACTAACATGAGGCAAACTAGAAGGCTGAAAGCCAATTGAGAGTAGAAGAAAATATTTAAGCTTAAGAGAACAGTTAATTAACTCTCACTCTCCAGTCAGAATAATACTGTTGTTCAATGAAAAAGTATGGAGCTTTTGCATTTACGCTCTGCCTCTGCAGGATAATGTCTAAAATTCAGCAGCCTGACAGGGACAAATATTCTTTCAGACAGAGGGAAAAAAAAATCAGCAAAGAAGAATGCAGAAATAATCTACAACTATTGTTTCATTGTTTTCCCTCCATTATATCACTAAATTTAGTATAGAGATAAAGCACAATTAACTAAACTCATACAAGCTACCATTGAGACAAAGTTTTAGCACTATAATCTGACTGTTGATAGTTAAGTCAACTATGCACAGGATTCTGTTTTAAGAGATATTTCAGTATAAGAACTGTGTTAGATTAGACTACAAATGTTTTCCAAATACAGCATGTCTTACATCAAGACAAAAGCAGAAGTATTAAAAATTTTCAAAAACCAAACAAGTGTAAAGATTTGACTAACAACATGTATATTTCAGGATGACTGAAATGCTCCATTTTAACACTTAAACACACTTCAAGTCTGTAATTTTGACTATTTTGGAAGAACTGAAACAATTTAAACTTTCAAACCCAACCAAAATAAAATACAGAACTGCTATAAAGCTTCTCCATTTAAATGAGTATTTTCTCATCTATCTTCAGCATTTTCCACTAAGACACTCTTCAGAAACTTTTCTAGGGCCAACAGCTCGAAGAGAATGAACTGTCTTTCCCTCTATATACAAGCATCATTTAAAGGAACTTACAAAGTTCCTGGTCAATGCCTCCACTAAAATAGGAGCTTAACATCACTCGGTGAATTTCCCCATTTTTCATAAAGAAAATTGAGAGTTTTCAGTGAAAAAAACTATAGCTTACTTCTAACATTAAAAAGCTAGTTTCTAGTACTGAACTGAGTGTCTGAAACATAAAAGAGGTAAATGTGGACAACTCCTATGAAAGCACTTACAGCAGAATGAAAACCTTGAAGATTAGGTGTGAGAACGGGATATTGGACTCCAGGATGCCGCTCAATGCCCCTCATTACTTCTTCGTGATCTGCCATCTAAAAGATAAAAAAATTTGTATTGATCAGCAGTTATTTTCTGATTTTGTATAGCTAAATAGAAATTGGCTTAGACTGTGGTTTTGCCTTCATTACTTTTACATTTCATACCAAAGGTCTAACAAGAAGGGGGTTAAACTGATTTTATACAAATACTCCTTTTCTTAACTTCTTAATTTCTTAACTTTTGACTATTTGTGTCATAATCTTTTCAAATCTATGTGAATATAGAACTGAGGCTAAGACTTCTACAGTGTTCCTTTGTATGTATCTGTAAAAATATAATTTGCATCATAAACTGACCGACATGATCATGCTGTTCAGGAAGGGTTACAGCAAATTTGTCTTTGCTTCACTGGACCTAATAGGTGGGATTAACAGAATAACAGATTTTAAAAAGATAGAAATCTTGAAAACTTCAGCACACTGAAAAATGCAACTTCACAATGTTAAGCATAACTTGACTTGAATTACTTAACACTGTAATCATAACATTTGAAGACTAAACACATCTGTTCTTAAAAACACACAGCAAAATCCAGTTGTCCATAGCTCAATGTTTTAATATATTCAGAAGTTTCTTTCTAAAGAATAAAATACTTCTTTATTATAGTAAAGATCAGAGTACTTGTTTTTATTAGTCTCCCCTTACAAAAGAAAATCTGCCTTTTTAAGATACACTTATATTTTTCTCATAAATTCAAGATTAACTATACTCCCTGTACTAATGAAGAAGATGAATGAAACATTCATTTAATAAAGGACAGATTCTTTAGATAAGCACACTTTCTTAAAAGAAGTGTGTTGAAAACAAATATTTTTCAATGGTGTGCACACCTCAAAACAATACAATTAATAAAACATCTTCCTCTTATTTAATGCATTAAAGATTCTGAGTTTAAAAAAAAGAACAGTACATTTTAAATGCTCTTTAAGTGAGCAAATGCCTCAAGCAAATCTTTCAAGCAAACACTATTAAGTTGGATTTCTGTTTCTTTCCACACTGGTGAAAACTATTTTGAGAAGTACCACGTGAAAAGATATATGAACTACAGAGCTTTCATTACTCCTTACTTTCAGCAGATACCTTATTGATAGCTATGCAGCACGACAATTCTAAATACATGGTACTAAATTACACCACGTTATTAACAAAGAATACTACTTGTAACCTGGAACCTTCCTGTCACTGGCTTCCTTCTATGAAAATGAATGGATTAAGAATATCAAAAAAATCCAGGTATTCCTCTTCAAATATAAGCCCAACATCTATAAGGAAGTGGATATATGGTACATAAGGTGTTTTATAGCCAGGCACAATTCATTTCTCATCACAAAATAAGTGATAGTACAAAACATTTTGTATTTGCTTCTATGTGAACTAAATTGGTCTGATAACCTCACAAAAAACCTTTAATACCTTAAAGAACAATTTTTCTCTCCTCAATTTAATATAAGTAGTAGCTACATTTCTCAGGGAAAAGAAGAATGTCTGAAACCAAATGACAAATTCAATAGCAAATTCTGGAACTAAATTCACTCCCCAGAACTATAGCCTGCCTTCAAATACACTGGAAAACCACAATGACACTTTTTCAACCAGTATATACCTGCCAAATCCAAATAACATTATATATATTAAATCTGTCTCATTGCTATTTTTCCTATAAGTAAAATCCCATCTTTGCACATAGTGCATGTTATAAGATTCTAAATTGTAATAAAATATTTATTTTCCCAATTTCTTTTAAAATAAGATTCCTAACAGTAGATATTTATAATTTTTGGCTGTTTATGTTATAGGTGTGGGATCCTGTTTTATATGGCACCTTGCTACTGTGGAACTTTTTCTTTTAGATTTTTCATTAAAAAAATCTTTGCCAAAAACAACAGTGGATGGGAAACCATAAAAAATTTAAAATACTAAAAGCAGAAATAAGTGAATGAGTGATCTAAACATAATTTTAAATTCTATTCCTATGACCTATGAAAAAAAGAAAGAGCAAAGAAAAGACAAAGTCAAGACTGCACTCTCTGTCAAAGCAACGTAATCTTATCTTTTAAATTAAAAAAAATTAAACACTAATTAAGCTGTTAAAACAAAGTATTCAGACATGAATTTGAGATAAGAAGGGATTGCTCATTTTTTTTCTTAACTGACAAACCTGTGCTTAATTTGGTACTTGTAACGGCTCACAGGAAAAGGAAACAATTAAACAAAAAAAGAAAGAAATACACTTTTGCTTTAGACTTTTTCTCTTAACATTTAAAAAACTACCTTTTTCTCTGTTGCAGTAACTGACAAAGTGTGATGGCAGAAAAACTTAACCTATTCCCTTTCAGCAGGGAATGATTGCCCCTGCATCGATGCCAAAGAAATTCTGCATTATCACTCTTCACCTTTCCTATTATCCTTCTTCTAGACTCTTCCCTGGTGACCCTGAGAACACTGAAATAAAGCAAAGGAATCCCTCAGAGTGTTGTACAATTTGCTTTGCTAACTCATGAATAGGCATGGCTGTACTATGTTTTTCTCCGAGAAAAGCCTAGAATACAGTCCAGGGCCAGGATGTATTCTCAGTTTAAAATAGACAAACTTTATCTACATTTTGTCAGATGTCCAACATGCAATAGACATGGTTAAAATGTAAATATTTTCTCAAATTAATTAACTTCTTGTTTTAATTTGTAAATAACTTGTATGTTCCTTGTCAAATATAAAGTATTCAAATGCTTCTGTGCAAACAAGTTATTGAATTTCTTGAAAATTAGTTTAAATTCTCGCAATTTATTGAAAAATAGTTTATTTATACAAGTATTGACTTATTTCCTTATTTGCAGGAAATAATTAGTTTGCACAAACAGGCGCTAAATAGTAAACTTCAGGACTAAGCCTGAATTTTCAGTGTTAAATCTCAAATGGAAATGTGGCAGTCTAATGCCAATGCAGTTTTGCTGCCAGTTCCATAAAGGTTAGATTTCTGCTGAATTCTACCAAATGTAAAAATTAATTCTGAAAAAATAATAAGCAAATTATTATGATTCATTAAAATTTAAGTGTAGTTGCTGATAGTGTTAGAACTCCAAAATAAGTAATGTGCCTACTATTACATATACAGAAGTCCCAAATTTAGATCTCCCAAACACATTTCCAAATGTGGAAAATTACATTTCATCTAGAGAAAATGAAAATAACGTATACTAATTTTCTTTTATTACATCAATGACTACTAGTTTTAGAAGAGTAGAAAAAAAGTAGGATAAACATTAAATTCTATTAATGACATGCCGCTGTCCCAAATCTTTATTTACAACTGAATGTTGTAATGGAATGGCATCTAAATTGAAATAGTTCTGATTGAAGCTGATTTTACATACCTGAGGCACCCATTTGGATGAAACAAAACTGGTCACTTCTATAGCAGGCAGGCCTGTTTTGGAAAGCTGGTTGATTAACTCAATTTTTATATCAGTTGGGACTATCACCTATAGACATGGAGACATATTTTAGCAAAGTATTTCACACATAAGAAGCTTTTGTAAGTGAAATGTTCACTGTACATAATCAATACTTTCACAAAAATAGTGAGCTACAGTTAGACATTTTACCATAACTCTACTGTCTCCTGATGGTAGGAAGTGTAAAGAAGGTATAAGGAATGCACTAGGCAGTATACCTGCTCTTACTTCATTTTCTGTCCATCATAAAAGGAAGCACTTCTGTGTAACTGGTTATAGATTTGGCCTCATTATTTGTTATTAACCAAACACCAAACTAGCAAGAATTGACAAAGGAAATACTAACAGCGCAACCAGCGAAAAATGGGAGGAAAAAAGGTCCACAGCTGAGACAGAGTAACTATGTTCTGCTAATACCACTAACATGTCTGGTATCAGTAACAATGCTGTATGTGAGCTTATCTTCCTGTTTGCAGAAATAGATGATTGTTTCTCTACATGCACCCTATAACCTCTTTCAATCTTCTTCCAATCTTCTCCCCTACCACCCTTCAGGCAAATAATGCTATCAAAAGAGTAATATGTTTCTCCCATGTCTCTTTAGCAGGAAGCATGATAAAACCTACTTTACTATTCCTTCTACATGAACACTTGAAGCAGAAACACAAGTTACAAAAATAGCCAGTGTTTCAGTGTTTACCAATTATGTCACGACAGAATGTTATTGATTGACAAGGCAAATCCTAGTAAAAAGAAATGTTGAGTAACAGAAAAGCTATTTAGCCAAATGTAGAAATAAATTATATGATCTAAAAGCTGGGTAAAGAGGTATATACTTTCATTCTAATATGATGTTATCAATATGAAAATGGATATATTTAATAGTACAAAATGAAAGAAACATAATTATCAGGATGTACACATTCTACACAATGAAAATAACACTAACTTCCATGTCAAAGCACACCCAAAAACCAAAAGAGAAAAGTTACCTTTTCATTTTGTAATCCATCCCTTGGACCAACTTCTACAATCTTTATGTACTCAGGCAGACCAGATGCTTGAGGTTCCTGAAATAAAAATCAGTACTGAAAAATAAAACAATTAAAGTCACCAAGATCAAAAGGTACAGCTTGTACTTGTCCTTTCATATGATTCTGGGTATAAAGTCGTATTGTCGGCACTAAGTTTGCTCAGCACTTTTAAAAATCTCTGAGAACATGTTCCACACCTTGACCCAAGGAATAAAGTTAAAAACAGAAGTTAGTGAATGTTCCACTGCTCCTTTGTGGTCAAAAAATTTTATTAAAAATGTGTATAGAGCATAAATGAACATTGCGTTTTACAGTGAGAAATATTTCCATTTCAAAAATCTTTCCAATGAACAATCCAGTCCTCCAAACTTATAACTGAATGTTCTCAATTTCACTTAACAGGTACTTCTCTGTAAACGTTTGCAAGACATGGCCATAAATCTGAAAATAAACACAGCAGTCAAGAAATGTTAAAGAGCTTATAAATGAATAATGAAAGTTATTTCTCCAACTGAAGATGAAGGCTTTAAAAAAGGATTTAAAGGAGAACAAGGAAAGCCTCCAGTAGATAGGAAGAAGAATCTTTCAGGGGTAAAAGCAGCTATGGAAAGGCAGGAGGCTGACAGGGACAGGCGGGAAGGAAGGCAGTAGAGTAAGGTCAAAGGGCTAAGGAGAACATGGGGGACTGGTGGGGGAGGAAGGAGAAATGAGAACAGGAGAGCAGGTGAAGGGAAATGAAACTTCCTTTTTTATGATTTAGCTGCTCTGTGATTGAATCAAATTGACAGGTGTGGCAGTCAATGTGAACTGGGCCTATAATCCTGGAGCAGTTCAGAGCCGTTTTCTGGACTGAACCCCAAAAGCTGTGTGCCCTTAAAAACACACCCCCATTGCTAATTTGGGGCACGCTGTCCATGCTCATGAGTGGACAGGAGAGACACAAGCAGCCTTGCCAGGAGCTCTGGAAATACCCTGTCTTCTGTATTGCACTGAGGACAGAAGCCAATCCAGTTCTCCATTCCAGTGTTGAAAGCCTGAGCTGGGATTAGCACAAGATACCAGCAGGACAGCTGCTCCACTGAACCCACCACCTCTCCCAGGAGTTTAACACCACTGGAAGGGTGACACTGTCAGCACAGGGTGACAGTAACAGCTCCTCCAGACAGGAGACACTCCATAAATACAGCCACTAATCTCACAACATCCACAACCAAAGGAAAACCCCGTATTTTATTCCTCCCTGACTAGTATCATCAGGGTTGTTTCAACCAAACAGCTATTAATTTCTCCTCCGTAATGGAAAATGAACATGCCTATGAGCACCTTTGGTTTCTCCCTGCATTCTTGGTGCCTGTGGGCAGTTCTCTGCAGGACTTGCCAAAATACAATAAATATATTTCAGACCATTTACTGTATATTTATCTGAGCCCGGTAAAAAGAATGGGAAACAGCTGTAGAGCATCTATTTGATCACATGGAACATCTGGTAAATTGAAACTCTGTCAGGCCCTGCTAAGCCCACACTCACTGACAGTATAAACCTACATAAATGTGAAGGTAAAACCTTCACATCTGCTGCATATTGTTCCTCTTAAGTTATTTTCACAAATATGGCACTGCTTCAGCACTACAGGCATAAATCTGGGTTATTTCATGATTATCAGATCCTTCTTGTTGCAAGACAAATGCCACAGCTGTGCTATGAGTGAAGCTGTGACTGGAAAATAAAAGGAAAGCTAAAACAGATTATGTGAACCAAAGCATAATTTAGAGCATGAAAAACGTCCATAAAACTTTGGGAACAAAAGTGCTCATTTTCTAGGCCAAATCTTGTAAATCCTATTTAGTGCCTACTGTGTCACAATTTTGTAGAAATCAAGAGCTGTACTTGTCTTTCCAGAACAGTTCACACAGCCACATCAGGTATGCCCACAGCCCTTGGAGTTCATAGGGACCAAAAGTTTGGAGGGGGTATTGCAGAAAGGCATTCAAGTATTGTTTTTTATTTTCTGTCTGTGATGTTAGATATATAATTGTCACTGTTGGACACGAAAATGACGAACTTGACTCCAGTAGTTACAAAGATCAGAAGGCTCTATTTGCCGTTTTGTGCAGCCCTTTTATAACATGGGGCGCTGAAGAACCATAAAATTGGTTAGTAAAAACAATACTTCTCTTCATTGGTTAAATAACAAAAACAACACCTGGAAGAGAAGTGGCCATGAGAGCTCAGAGATATTATGAAAACAAAATGGCTATTTACAGGAACCATCCTTGGGAGACATATTTTTCCCAAGCCAAGAAAGTCAGCAGTCTGACAGTCTGAAAATCTTACAGTCTCAGAAAATCAGGCCCACATATAATCTCTTTGGACCATAGTCCAGACCTCTCAGCCCCTACTTTTCTCTATAGCCTTCCTGTTCACTAGTCAGTCTCAACTCGAATTCACTGTTCACAGAGTGAGAACAACACTGAGAACCACATAGGGAATGAGTCCCACATACTGGAAACTCAAGGTAGTATCTGTACACTCTTCAAGCTGATGAACTAACAGCTTAGGGTAAACTTCATGGTTATGAGTCCTGAAGAGTCTTGCTTTGCATTGTATTTCATCTAATTTATTTATGGTACATTGATCGCTCCTATCTTCAGTGTCACTCAGTTCCTCCTGAGTGGCATCCAATGTTGTAATGAAAATCATTATCAGCAGATACCTCCATTATCAGCAGATACCACCTTGATACTTTCTTGTGAAAACTTTTGGACTAACATCACTACCTTATTTTAGTACAAACATATATTATCTCAAAAAATATAGACTAGTGCTACTGAAGAAAGATGCTTTAAAAAGACATAGAGGAACTCCACCAGCAATTTTTTCCCAGCCTAATAAATCTGCTTTGAACTATTTCCTCCTCAGCCAGTTTCTTATTCATGTCACAAACTCTGTTCTGATCATCTTTCTCCCCAGCATAACTAATAATTTCTCTTATGCTGCATTGCTGAAGCTCATATAACAAGCAAGTCAAAGACAGGCAGAATACTTAGTTTCAGGTCCCTGTATACTATTTATACATTTTAAGTCCATTGCTGCTGGGTAGAACTCAGAAACAAATTGGAGACTATAAGAATACGTGTACCATCTTCTGCTAACACGACTCTAGCATTTTTCTATGCTGTGGCCCAAGTTGAATACAAGGAGTAAAGGGATCTCACCTGTCCTGTGAATGAATACTCAACTAGCTGCTGGGACATTCTTCCAAGAGAGAAAGAAATATGTACTTGACAAAGCTGTTGGGAAGAAAAATGGCACCCCACTTTCTAGGAAGTTTTCTGATCACAGTGCCACACTTGCAGAATATCTCAACATTACTTAAATAACATCTAAAGAAATAGTGGGAGCCACGTTCTGTGCCAGGCTCAATGTCTATCTGAGCTCACTAGTCAAGCTTCAAATGCACAAAACACAGTGAAGTCTGTAAGAACCTAGGCAGAGTTTAAACACTTCTCTGTTTACTACCTGGATGGCATCAGACCTCAACCTCAGGACTTGGGCTTCATGAATTGAAGGACTCATTTCCCCAGACTCTAACTGGAGCATTTCAAATGTACGCTACACCCTTAGGTAAAAGGAATGATTTTCTGAACCAACAAAACCAACTTAGAGAATTTCAACACCTTTAAGTATGGCATTAAATGCCCTGCACATAATAATTAGAAAATAGAAATAAATAGAAAAATGAAAACTGGTTTCTATATTTTAAACAAATGAGAAATGGTGAACTTTGCAGAAATACACAAGTACCAATTTTAGTACCACTAAACATGTCAGGTATACATTTTGTCTCAGAAAAAATTATTTACTAAACTGAACTATATGAACTATTTTTACATAACAATATACAAAAAGCTGTAATGGCAAAAACTTAGGGGCAACTTCTTATTGAATAATACAGGGTCTCAGTTAAAAGGTAATGACCACCAAAGTATCATGTTTTAAACATCAAAAAGGAAATAGCTGACATAAAAGAATAAGAGGCTGGAAATTTTTTTTCCATGTATCAAACCTTGCCAAGGCAGCAAAAAAGCGCATATAAAACCACAAAAAAAATTTGCCTTCCTCAAAACAGAATGCAGACAAAGAGTATTTTTAAAAGAAATAGAAAAAGGAAAACCAAACCATTTAGCTTCAGACATTAAATGCCAAATTTCTGTATGGAAACATTTTCTCTCAACTATAAATAGCTGCAAATTTAGGTTCATTATAGAAAACCCTAGTAACTTTTAATTAAAGCAATATAATCTCCCTAATGTAACAATAAATATAAACAAATTAAACAAACACACTTTTTTAAACTCTGCCACTACTTCACTGCTTCTACTTAAGGTGCTGAGGTTCCTTCTGCCTTCTGGTCTTTATTCCATGAAGGTCATTCATAAGGGCAGAAACAATAATGGCAAATATTACCCAGAGTTCTCAAAGGTAACTGAAAAACACAAAAGTAGAGAGAAGGATCTGGAGGTTCAGGTCTTTTCAATCCTAACCACACAAGATAAAGTTCTGCTTTCCTTTTCCACAAGGTGGTGTTCTGGCACAGAGGAGAACTGAACAAAGGTAGGTCCATCTTGTACAAAGAAGAATTACTCAGGAAAGCAGTTTTCAACAAGAATCAGCAGGGAAGTGGCATCAAACTCCATAATGTATATCTGCAGGGACATGGGAAAATGCCTAAAAACTGGGAGAAGGCTCTAATATAAATAATATTGCTGGAAGGAGAACAAAGAAAACTCGTCAATCTTCTGAACACATAGATGTCTCTAAACTTTACAAGACATTGAGGAAATAAACAGGAAGAAATTAAAATCCTTGTTCACATAGTTCACACTACTAGAAGGCACATATTAAATGTATTAATTTCCAGCTTAACCAAAGAAAAAAATGAAGATTTCAAAAAACAGTCAGATGCACCTGAGGAATATCCCTCAGTAAAGATAAACTGAGTATTCATTCTAGAGCTACTGTATGCTGCTGACATGACCACTGGGAGAAGAGTAGCCATGAATGGACCATGACTAGCAAAAACCCTCAACTCCTGAGAATCTTTCATCAAATGAAGTTTTCTTATGATATCACTTCATATACATGACCGGAATGTTAACACAGACATACCCCAAACAAAGAAGTTATAGCTTAGTACAAAATTCCATTGACATACCAGATGTATTTCAGTAAAAGCAACACATAAGATAACACATAGGATGCTCCACATTGTTTCTGATGCTGTCTGACTAAGTAAAAAAATTAATAGACAAAATTGACCCTGGGCTATAAACTAAGATGTCATAGATAAAACAGTAGCCTGGCACTTAATTAATAGAAAATTGGGACTTTCTACTTCAAAAAATAATTCAGTCAATGGAGATTGTCAATGTGAGAGCGAAATATAAAATACAAGTAAATCATTACAGAATAAAATCAGTTACGAGCAGAGTTAACTTATCTGGAATAAACCGAATAATTGTTGAGGTCAGAAGGCTTGTTTGAAGTCATGAAAGAGTAGTGATTTACATATATCAGGAGATTGTCTTAACTGAGAGAGAATTCACTGAAGGGATTGCTTCGGTTAAGTAATAGCCCTAACATTTCTACTGTCATTTATATTAATTATTAAATTCCAATATAATCTGCTACTATACTACTTCTCATTGTTGCAGAGTTGTTTACAGTAAAAGTAATTAATCTGAAAACATAAGAAGTAGGATTTTAAACAAAAAGGAATTTAACTTAGTGATAAGAATTATGCTTATGCTGCTGGAGTGGCCAGTTGTCTGATCTAATCCTGTTGACAAAGAGGACTTTGATGGTAAAGGACTTTAAAGGTGATAAAGTACAAATAATATTAACTAATAAAGAAAAAAACCTTTTATTTGGAAAATATAAATTAAGATTTGGAAAAAAAGAATTCTGTCAAGTATTCTGATGATCTGGCAAATCAAAAGGTAACAAATTCTATTAATAATGAATGCCCAAAAGGCTGAAAAAAATGTTGCCATATTAAGAATACTGTTCTTATAAAAACCAGAACATTGAAGTCACACTCCAGTACACTACTCATGGACAGAGTTACAAATTTTAAAAAGCAAAACACCCTCTATATATCACTATTCCTTTTGAAAATCCTTTAGAATAAGTCCTCCAAAGCTACAGAGGACAAGGTATTCAGATCAAGAAATTGCATCTCATTGCTGCTGTCTAAACAGATCTACCTGGAGTCATTCTGGATGACTTCAGAGTTTTGGCCTCCAAGCACTGCTCAGAAATGGCAGGGTCCCACTTTGTCCATTTACTGCAGGTCTCATTTCAATCTATCAAGATGTCATTACACTGACAGGCATCTGAAATGCCACTAGACATCTGTCTGGCAGCTAACTGAGCTTCTAAATGGTTCCCCCCATGCACATTTATGAAGGCATAACAGATGTCTAAGCTGCCATTTCAGCTGAAGAAACTCCAATATGGCTGACAGAGATAAAAAATAAGTCAGGTCATCCTAAGGTTCACACCTAGATGATGATCTCAACTGTCAGATTTTTTTTAACTGCTAGGAGAATGCCACTCCAGAAGGGCATATGTCTCTTGTGCATTTTACAATGTATAGGATATCACTTCCCCAGAAAGATGTCTCATATACCCTTTGTGTTTCCAATGGCATTAGGCATCTATGTTTAGGCAGTTGAGTCCTGTCCCATGTCTGCAGTGGCTATCACATGAACTTCAGATACTGTAGACCTACTTATGTCTTACTTCAGGTGTCGTAATCCCAAGCAAACATTTCTGTCAGATGAACTATGTATCATCTAATGAGTTATCAAGAGAAATCAGAGGAACTTCTTTGAGTTCTTCATTCCTTCAGTAGGGAATATATTCTTTCTGTCATTCTAAATCAAGTTTTCAGCCTTCCTTGTTGACATGATTCCCAATCCATCCTGCTGATGATTCATCTTTGCCATTAAATTCTTTCTCTCTGAACAACTGAAAGACAGATAAATACGTAGAAGAAAGGAAGTAACTTCACTGTTTGTAGCGGACAACTTCAATCCAAAATATATTCTCTGTAGCTGATATCTTACACATCAACCATTTTCCAGGTGAAATATATGAAAGGCATCATACAGCACATGAATACTCAGGTAGCATCAGTCCAATGAAGAAGATACTAAGTCATTTCAGAGCATCTCTCTGGAGCAATGATCTCTACTCTCCTGCTCAAACAACACCTTAGAAGAAAATCAGACCAACTTAATTCTTGCCTCTTTGTTTTCCCATGACTCCTCTGTAAACAGAGAATTCACATCAATCCATACCTACACCAGTGGGCCAACTCTGAAGCGTGACCCTGGATCTCTCTCATCACTATGGTCCTGCCTGACAGGCACAAGGTCACATGGCCAACTTTGTTTATCACCACTGGACCGAAGCCTGACCGTGACTCACTGACCTGCACTCCCAGCCGTAATCGTGCAGCTCCCTTAGCATCACAAACTCATCCTATGACCTGGACTTGTGCTTGAACCCCCTCTAGACCTACTCTCTAGGATACCACTCTAGACGTACCCTTCTCACCCTCCTTAGCTCCTGTGGGACTGCCTGCTGACCTGCCTGTCACCACCCTCAGGTCCCTCCCTTAGGGAGATGCTGGCTCTCACTCGGCCATGACAAAGAAATTTCATTTTTTAAAATTTATTTCTTTAACCCAAGTCAAACCGGTTGGGATTAGAATGCAGCCTATTTCTCCCTTTCCTTGCTATTTTTTATAAGTTGCACCTAAAACAAAAGTGTAGTTGTTGTTAAGGCCTAGCACCCTAAGGATAAGCTTTGTTGATGGAGGCCAGAAATATCACACTTTTCAGATTACAGTAGCAGCACTCATAAAATACATCTGAACATTAGTGTTTTGTGTATTAACTCTCTCTGATTTATCTCCTTACCCACTGGAGGCTACAGCTATCAGATGCTGTGACAGTAATCCCAAAGAATAATGTTTTATTCAAGCAATGAACAAGGATTTGACATGGAAAAATACACCAAAATCCAATAGTAAAAGAGCTCTGTGATACACAAACAGAACCATGTTTATAAAAGAGAAAACTTAAGCATAATATGCAATTGTGCTAAATCACCTATCACACAGACAATTGCCACAGAGGTACTAAGTTTGCAAACCAATTTCACTTCCATGGTTTTAGCAAAATACAGTGAGATGTGGCAAAACAAATAAAGAACTCCCTTCTATAAGAAAGAATATTTCTTTCAGACGAACACAAAATAGCACATTTTCTAAAGAGCTACAGAGTTAATAAAATCAAAATAATCTCTGTCTGCAGGAGTCTGAGAGAGGGAACAGGAGGAATTCCTCACTTTCCAGACTATTCTCCTTTATATTAGATCAGAATCAACTCTCAGATTCTTCGGGTGAAACACCTGCTGATTATTTTCTATGATTTGTACTTTACTTTTGCTTACAGTGGATGTACTTAATGGATGGGAAACCAGAACCTGCAGCTGCCTCCAGTACACAATTTACCTCATATAACCAATTGAAGTGAACTCAGCTTGAACTATGAACACACATAAACTGAAAGCCTGGAGCTGTTTTGTTTAATTGAAAGGGTAGTCATACATTAGAATACTGTTTGGAGTTGTCTACTTTTATTTTAAAAACATAAGAATAAATATAATAATAATAATACATTTTTAAATGCATTGAGAGGGTGAAAGTTGTTTTCTGTTGTACTTTTCATATCACATTGAAGACTAAACTCATGTTCCTTCTTAGGTTATTACTCATTTTCTCCTTCCATGAGGAAGCGCAGAGTTTAGAAGTAGTAAACAAGCTTAAAGATTCTTCACTGTTTTTTTCACTGTGTCCTGGGTTTGGAATGCATTCTGAAACTACTACTCTTAATCAAACAAATTACATAGGTTACCGTACTGATCTTGCAACAATATTATTCTGTATTTCTTTATTAACGTCTCAGTTCCTTCATAAACTAGATATTCTTCTTGATCTCTCCTTTATTTGAAGAGAACACTAAATGTAACAGTGTTTCTTCTAAAACTGACAAGCTACACTGAACTACTATGCCAGGAAAGTGTTTTTTTTCTGAGTAGCAGGTTATAAAGCCATGAATTGTGAGCCCATATCCTTTAGCCTTAGTCCTGATTAAACCCTTGCTTTGTAACTTTTCATACATTGCTTTCAAACCCCCAAAGTGTTTGAAAGGAGAGATATGGTGAAATGATAGCACACAACTTAACTGGTGGTGTTATCTCAGGGATACAGTAAAGGCTATGATGGATATGAAATCAACAAAGCAGTATTTCCCACTTTATATGTAGTCATGAGCAAAATCTATTAATATAAGCATTTATGAAGAAACATTTAAGTTTTACATAAAACACAATTATTGGTAGTATTTCAAATAATATATATAAATATAGGGAAAGATAAGCTTATCATTTTCAACATTTAAGATTTATTATTAATTTAGACATTTCATTGTTATTTTCATAACTGAATAGAAACAAAGCCAGTGAAATTATATTGGGAAATATCTATAAAGCAATTTTGATGTGAAGATAGTAACAGACCGCCAGAAGTTTTTCCCTTTAATAAGCAAAGGGAACAAATGGGAGTTATATACATTGAATTGTATACATTACACATTTTAAATTGTGATCATCAAAAACATGAGAGTTTATGCTACATTCTAACTACGCAGCCAAGGACAACTTACTACATGTCAGTATAGAGTCACACAGATATCTACTGTGGTCATAGCTTGAAATTTACCAAATGCAAGCTCCAGTGGGTCAGAAAATTCCACAGGCACATGGCCTAACAAAACTGCTGTTCTGACAGCTCTCCAGAGAAGGAAATCTCATGAACTGGAGACTGAGTGTCTAACAGGAGCAGCAGCTAGTTCTAAGAATAACTGGAAACCATGTCCTATTCTCTGCAATGATGTTGGATGCTCTCAAAAAAAAAAAAAAAAAAAAAAAAAAAAAAAAGATGTAGCATTACAGGGCAAACAGAAAGATAAGATCAAGCCCAAAGATTGTTCACTACCTTTGAAAACAAAGAAATACCTTCTTTAATATTCATTCATATATTTTACAAAAATTCATTCATAATCTGACAACAAAAATGATAGGCCACATTTGTCAAATAATGGTCTCCTGGATGAGACTGAACTTTCTGAATTATCACTGACAACTATACCTGACACCTTCTAAAAAATATTTGTTGCTGTTTTCAACAAATTTAGAGTACATGGAATAGAAGAGATATGAATACCCAAATTACAGTCAACAGTTCATGCAACCTAAAAAAGCACATAGATGTGCTGTAGTCACAATTTTTGATAACTTGAAAAATAATGATCTAGGAATCTATTAGTAGCATCAGATGGTAGCAGAGGCATAGGCAACCACACTTGTGTTATAATGAAATCAATAATAAATGGTACTATAAACCTCTATTATTAACAGGAGGCCAACACAGCCAGTCACTTCAGCAAAAATTAAAAATGTATTTTCAGGACATGGTGTATACATTACCCTCTTCTATTTCCCTAAATGCTTCCCTTGGCTAACAAGCAGCATTTCTCCATTAACCAAGCTGATTTACAGCCAACTCACTTTCATCCATATTCCTATCTTAGTCAAAGCCTGGAAAAGCAATTATAATCTGCCATCTGGGCTGGATTAAAAGGATACAGAGAATGGAGATCAACAGTGTACTGATGACACTGGAGCCAAAACCTCCCACACTTTCCTTTACTATTATTTATGGTAATAGTATTATGGTGTGTATGGTGTTTTACAGGCAAGGCTAAAGACAGAACTCTAGAAGGGAGAAAGAGTGGTGTTTTTCCACACACACTGAAAAAGCAGAGGCATGATCATCATTACAAATCCAACATGTGCAAGTAATTTGCTCTTTAAAATAATTCAGGATATCAGTGGGGGGGAAATTAATATACTGACAATTCAGCCCATCCACCCTATCAGGTAAATCTCTCTAAAGTCATTGTCAAAAGAAGTGATGTATGCACAGTTCTTTAAGAATCAAAATTAAAAGCTGAAACCAAATCAACTATTCTCCACTACTACTGCAATCAAAATCTGTGTCCAAAGGCTGAGCCTAAAAGACTGAGTAAATCATCAATTCAAGTACAGGTGGCCCACCACGATGTTTTCCATAACACTCTTTACAAAAGACACTGATTAAAATGACAGTATTTTAATGGCTATTTATTTCATCACTGTTGGCAACTCATCCTCCAGGACAATTTAAATTTTATAAAGTTCTACAGAAAAATACTATCTGTAAAATGTTATCATAATGATTTCCCACTAATGTTAAGGAAATTATACCTTGAATACAACGCCATTCTTGATGTTATAAAAATCTTCCACTTTCACGATGAAATTAATCAAATGTGATCATACTTAAAGAATATAATTTTCTTCCTATTTCACTGAAAATAACTTAAGGCATTAAAATTTCCCTTATATGAAATTTTAAAAATATATAGATATAAGATGCCAGTTTTTAAATAAACATTTAAAATAAATTATACTTTCTAAAGGCTTACTAAAAATACTCATGTAATAATGATATGTCACAGCATTTTCTGAACTGGTTAAATTTCTAATTTATTACAGTAAATAGTAATGTAATAGTAATTTTTAGCACATTCTAATCATGCAAACCTGAAAATGGTGAAGTGGAACAAGTAGAAAAAATATATTGGTACTGGAGGAACTATATCAAAGACAAAACCAAACTGGGAACATATCACTTCAGAATGTTTGAGAAGATTATGAGCTGTCAGGGCAAAATGAATAATGATAATTCTTTACTGCTTTCACTTCTAGACTTTGCACATTCAAGAAGTTTGGGGTTTTTTAAGTCTCCATATTCTGGATCATAAAGTGCTCAAGGGATGAGAAAGAAATGTATGTTGTTGTAAAACTGATAATAAGACTAGTGTTAACTAAGTACAAGAAAAAGGGAAAAAATATCTAATAGTACTACTATTAGCTGTACTTTCATTTTACTGTGATACGTAATCTTAACCGAAGGATGTTTCCAAACACTGACAATAGATAATACTACATGGACTAAATGGCAACACAACCATACCATTCATTAAACTCAAAATGTCCTGAAATGTTCTTAATGATAAGAGTCAACTGGACTTTAAAACACCTGAACTTAAGTATTTACACAGTTATGCCTACAGGTGTCCTAGGTATCCCTGTACAGTCAATATATATATTCACATAAAATGTCTTAAGGCTCCCTAAATACAGCATGCAGGACACAGGATCCGTGGCTTTTTGTTAGCTGGAGATAAGGGAGGATATTATAGGGCATCTTAAATGGCATCATCAGTGAAGAATGGTCAACAGCATATTCAACAACTCAGCAAACACTAGGGCACAAGTCAGATGGCTAATTACAGGCACCCTTGGGCATTTGGGATGCATCTGACGACCTTTAGCCACTGTGCCAGAGAGAACGAGACTCCTGTAAATCCTATTCAATACCTGCCAACCCTATAAGCCATCTCAGCTACCTTAGGGCATCTCACATGGCACCAGACAAGAGTGCTTAGGATATTGAACCAAGTCATGAATATCAAAAAATTAGAGGGAGACAAGAGAAAATTCTCCATCACCAGCTGATTCCTCTCTGCATAGCCAACATCCAACTGGCTTAGTAGCTTGACTTTCCATCATCTTCATTCATCCCATTCTGGCAAAAGTGACGTGCCAAGGCAATAGACAGGCCTACACTCTGTCTTCTCTTTCCCCAATAAAATATTCATGTATGCTGCTTTACTTTCTATGAAGCTAGTATACAGTTCAATTCAAATTATGTTTCCGGGGTTTTAAAAATTCAGCTGTGATCAGATGCGGCTTCTGTTAAATCTTTTCCCTAATCCCAGTGTTCCACACAATATACCTTCATCACTTACCTTGTTCCTCCATTTCTCACATACTAACACCTATATTTAATCTCATCTCAACTACCTGCATTAAAAGTAAGCCCTAAAGCCACGTACAGTTCCTTTCCAGATGCTGCTGTTGAATTATTTCCCTATGGGTTTTACCTAACATTCCGGCAATGTCCTCTGGCGCTTCAGTCCACACATCTCATCCATTCAAAGCTTTTAAACATCTTTTTCCAAGAAACTCATAAACTAACACCTTTATTCCCACACAAAACAGCTAACATCTGTGGACAAAAGAAAAAAAACCCACTTAAAGACGAAATGTCTACCCAGCACAGTGTACCTTTTAGCAGTTTTTGCATGTAATAAATCTGTGTTTCTGTCACAAGAGCTGGAGAGAATGACTCTCGTAAGAATATTTAAGCCAAATAAATTCATATGCAATGCCACAATTGGAGTAACTTTCATTCATTTACATTAAACTGTAAAATAAATCTCCATTTAACAAGGGAATTATCTAAAAATAGTATCAGCTACAACATTCCAACAATAAGTATCATTTCCTTATAACCTGCAGCATCTTTTCCATCTTTTGCAACATTAGAATTTTGCCCTAAATGTTAATAAAAATCTTCACCATTGATATGATGCCTAACCCGGTAAAAGTTAGAAAATCTATGAGCTGATTACTTCTAATTCAATAAACTCAAGTTTGAAAGGCAACCCTTAGAACTGTCCCTGAAAATATTTTTCTGAAATGTACACCATGTGTTTAGCAGTTTTCTGGCTCATCTGAAGTGACTGATTAAAAGATCAGGTAATAAAATATGTATCTGAATAATATCTTATGTAATAACTTTTTTTCTTATTATTCATTGTATGTTATGTCTCCATCAACATATTACAAAATAGAAAAAAATCCTTCATCTCTATTGCAGTGCTTAATTTTAAAACATACACACCATTTTGGCATTTCTACCCCAAAAGGGCATCCACTAACACAGCAGTAATAAAATATTTCCCTTTTGCTGGAAACTGAAAATGCTGAATTGTTTTACAGGTATTTAGTATAGTATGAAAGTCTGATTTTGATCATGCTCAAAAATTTCAGATCAACCAATAAAGCAACTTCTCTCAGAATGTCAATATCCTGATGAGCTCTCCTAAGTGACAGAAGATGGATGGATTAGATAGAAAGAGAGAACCTTTTCCTACAAATTTCTGCATGATTTTTATTCCCATTCTTAAAATTATTTTTCTGTTCTAACATTTTCCGAGGTTCAATTAACTGATGAGCCTTCCTAAGTGCATAGTACATGACACTGTATGTCAGGGTCCACATCTGCATTATCATGTGCACCAGCAAACATTTAAGGTGGCACATTTTGCCCAGCAAATTCACAATACCACACAACATCATCATCACTTTCATACTTCATCTATCTTTTTAAATATACATTTGAGGGGGGGAAAAGGATGCTACACAAAATATTATGCCCTTGTTAAATGAACCAGAGAGCTAAAAAACAGAAGAGAATTCAACACAGCCTGAAGTACTAAATAATTGCTTTTCTGAAGCCCTCCATAGTTTCTTTAAACACAGCCTCTTTCATACTTGACACATTAAAGATTCTCAATAGCCTCCAGATCCTAAAATTTCAGGGAATCATCAACTTGTTTATTTGAACACCTCATATATTTATGTAGTGAAAGAAGTACAGATGACAAGAACTCAGCTTTATCTCTGGACTGTACCTACACTGCACCAGTTTCTTACTGCATGATATTCACATATAAACTGAAATTCAAACACACTTCCATAAAAATGTGAATCTTTCAAACCAGGTGCTGCAAGAGTTGAAGCTACCTTTTTCCTCAGAAGCACCAAAAAATAGTCCCATCATTAAAATGTAGAGAAAATAAGTGAAATCTTCATCCTAGATACCATGCACCTTTAAGCATTCTAGGTACTCAGCATTCCTTCAAAGAAAAAAACAAAAAAACCCCCCCCCCCCCAAAAAAAAACCACAAAAAACTCTAAAGTGACATACAAGTCACTATAACAGTTACTACTATTTATTAGTAACCACATCAGACAGTTCAAAACCACAAAATTTGATTAATTAGGAGCAGTAAATCTTTTGCTTTATGAAAACTTCTATGTCTGACCAGCTGGTACACTAATCTTCTGAGGTGAAATTTCCTTATCAAAACTGAAAGACAGAAGAGCCACAAATTGTAAATAAGATCCTTATGAAAAGATATTCTCATTTATTTCAGTAGGAATTAAATTTGGATCTGACTGATTTTTGACAATTCATTTATCTTCACTCCCAGGTGAAGCAATGAGAAAAGAATGACCGCAAGATGCAGGAATTTTAAATGATTTGACATGTGGGGTGTCTTAAATCAATCCTCCTCCCTGAGCTGACATGTGAGGAAATGAGTATCACTGACCCCATACTTAGGCTTTGAAGGAGACGGAGGTGGGGAAATTCAAAAATGGGATCTCAAGAAAAAGCAGACATGGGGTCTGAGTAAAAACTTCCTGAACATTTTTTTTGTTCCTAAATTTGCAAAGCAAATCTTTTACAATATTTCAATCTTTATTATGAAATTTTAAACTTCCTTAATAATCCCAGTATAAGATAGATATCTACCAATTAAAAAGCTCATGTTATCTGTCCAGTATTCACAGGCCACTGGTATATAAGAACTGAAAGTCAGTGACACTGCTGTAGGTTTGACTTTATTATCAGCCTCTTAACTCCTACCATCCTGTGTGGCACTCCTCACAAACCAATCACTCAGCCTTTTTGGGCTTTCTCTCTTCAATGTTCTTGAGATCTTACTCTGCAGCAGGTAAAATACCTGACTGAAGAAGTTTGCATGAGTCTAGTGACTGGATCTTCTGAAGGGGAAATTCCTCTTGACTTCAAAGAGTATTTTACAAAGATATCAGCATTGCACTCTCCCTACTCCAGTTAAATTCCATGGGAGGGTGATTTATTTACTACCTTCAGCATCAGCACGTATTTTATGTCACTCGTCATTTCAAAATCCAACAAGAAAAAAACAGCACACTGAGACAAACTTAATAGATTTTTATAATTTAAAATTAAATTATAACATCTCCTACTTTATTCTTCTATTTTATTTTTATAACAACTTTGTATGCTTTACATCTTATGAACACCAAGAAATTAACTGTTCCTTGGAATCTGCAACAAAGAAAATAAAAGTCCCATTCTTGGGACATTCTGTTAATTCAGTGAGGAAAAGATCCATTTAATGAGTTCTATATTGACAAGGCCTCTGCATGTAGAAGAATATAAAAGGCCTGGAAGAATGTATGTTGTATTGTGTTTTATGATGTTGGTTATACTTCATATTGATGGTTTGGTTTGTTCCTTACTCCCCTTTCTGTTAACAAATGTTGTTCCAAGTCTACCCCTACTCCTTTTTCCTGTCAATCCTCCCACATTCCTCCCAGTCTCCTCCTCTGAGCCCTGTCTGTCACTTGAGTGCTCCCCTCAGCTTCTAGAAAGTTTGGGGAAGGGCGTCGAGTGATAGGACAGGAACAGAGGAATTCCTCCCTTGATGCATTAATTGGAGTTTTTTTAAGTCCTTTAAACCCTAGTTCACGCCCACTTTGCTCCCCATTGGACAGTGGTTTGCTCCCTTTGTAAATTGATGTATTCCCTGTTTCACTGCTCTGCTGGAGCAGCTCTCCTGAGGCTCGGAAGTCCTAGCAGGGACTGAATAAAAGCCTTGGATTCTGCCCTCCAGCTGAGTCCGACTCCTTCCTCTGCCATTGTCTTAGTCTTCTCCCGTGACAAGGGGAAGGTCCCCTTAGCCGCTCCTCTGCTTCCCCTGGATCCGGAGGAGCGTCCTCCGCGTGTCCGTGGTGTCGGGCTAGCCTGGGTGGACGGAGACACTGCTCCATGAGGGACAAGGCGACAGATGTAGGACAGGAAAACAGGGATTTCATGGTGTCTTAGTGATCAATTGTTTGGTCTTAGGTTATATGAAAGACAACACAAAGTCAGGATGAAAACAGAGAATGAGGTAAGAATGGTGGGCAAAGGAAAACGATGCCAGCACATTTTACAATTCTGATATAAACCCATGTCTTTAACAAATTCTCCTGTGACTATTGGTCTTAGTAAAAAAAAAAAAAAAAAAAAAA
>WEIU01008422.1:114076-130308 GCA_013389925.1 Aegithalos caudatus
GAGAGACCGCTGAGGAGAGCGCAGCTCAGCCGTCCTGCCCCACGTCCCCGCTGGCGCCCCGCACACCCGCGGGACACGGGCCCAGCCTGACCTGGCAAGGCTCTAGGCAGCAGGGGGTAAAGAGAGGAGCAAGGGGAAGGGACAGGGCTGCTTCCAGACCAAGCCTACGTGTCCTGTCGGCAGTCCCGGGCCTGTGAGAGCGATGCAAGATAAACCAAATCGTGCTCGCCCGGGCGTCCAGGTGACACGGGGCTTCGTGCACACACTGGCATTTTCGCTTTCCATTTCGGTAGCAAAAACTTAGAGCATAGCAAATGGAATGCTATTCAGGTTTCCACAGCTCTCTCCGCAGCAGCAAGTGGTATTTCGTCTGCTTTCTTACATCCATTGTATCAGCCAACTTTCCAAACTCCTCTTAAGAAAAAAATTGTTTCTGGATCATTCCCTTTCTGGGGTATCTGAGATATTTTGTTAAATTTAAGAATTCATGTGAGAAAAGTGGAAATTTGAACAGATTCGTGTAAAATCACCGCAAAGTAATGCAGACGCAAATGTTAAAACATGAACAATGACTAACTCTGGGTTTAATTAATTAATTAATTTCTGTCAATCATTTTCTGCAAAAGATTATCAGTTTTGCCACCAAGTCCCTGTTTCAGCTGTTCACAGTTAGACATGATTCTCTCAAAGCCTCATCGTTCTTTCACAGTTTTGCATTTTATCCTTGTTCTCTTCGTCTAAAAATTGTATTTCTATAGCCATTGTAAACCAAAACCGGATGCTGATTGACTAGCTGGGAAGCTTTTGGTTTTCAAGTATAATCATGGCTTTTCAGAAATAAGATATTTAAAATATGGTGTAAAAATTTAAAAATATTACTGGTGGTTATATCTGCAATTTCAAATCTGACCCCTGAATAGTGCCAGGAGGTTTGTTGTTTTTTTTTTTTTTTTACTGACTAGTATCTGATGCAGTTAGTATCTTTTCTGCCTTTTTCCAGTAAAATATTTGTGAATTCAACATGCTTTTATTTTCACAGTTCAAAATTCCACTTAAACGCTGTCTCTGGTCTTGTTAGAGAAAGCAAAAGACTTGCTTTGGTCTTGTTACCTGTATAATTAGGAATGTAGACAAGCTGGCAAAAAAATCATGCCCTTCTCTTTGTCTCCCAATGAGAGAAAGTTTATCAATGATGTGAAGGGAAAGGCACTTTGATAAGATTAATAATTTCATTTTCACTTTTCTGTACATTCCATATCCAGCTGGAAAAAGGATAAAAACTGCAATCGCAAGAAAGTTCAGAGTATATCTGTGAATAAAGTGTACCTTTCCTACCTACCTCACCTGTTCTCAAGTTACTCCAGTTCCAAAGTCAAATTTCATATGGCCTTTAATCATCTTTCTTACCTCTGAAATTAGCTGCATTGTAATGCTCTGCAGGTAGCTTATATATCAAACTGCTATTTTCTCCACATTAAATCCCTTCTAATGGTATTGATTTTATGTCTGTTACTGTTTTGGTTTTGTAGGGCTTAAAACCTCGGTGGGCTCTTCCAGCCTGCATCCAGTGTGGATGTTTACTATCACAAACCTGCTTCAAGACTCAGAATGCTGAGTCCACATATGCTGAAAGAGAACATCTTTATCTGAAATCCCAGTGTTACTGGGCAGAGAAGGAAAATATGTCGGATACATTCTAAAGTAATCCCAAATTGAGTTCTCAAGCAACAGTTTCTCATTTTTTCTTTTCCGTTCTACCTTTCATTCTCTCTGCAATCAGAATTTGTTTTTCACCTTTGCCAATTTTGCACTGAATTTTTCAACTGGTCCTTCTAAATGCAAGGAGTTGTTTCAAAAACAACAAGAGACATATAAATAAAACACATTCAGCTGAAATGTGCATATTTCTTGGGAGAATGGTGTGATAATTTTTCTATTGAAAAAGGCCCTGTGTGTTAAAATCTTTAGAGCTAAAATTAATTGTTATTGCTAAACATGACTCACGTTGGACAGCACAGAGTGAAAGAAGATCCAAGAGGATTGTGTTTTAGGCACACACAAACATCTTGGTACTGTTCTTTGCTTGCAGATGCTACAAAACTTACTCCAACCCACTTTATGAATTAACATCAAGGCAGATACCCTTGTCCTGTGATAGTACCAGTATATTTACTAATTGAAGGGTTAGCATGGTCATGTAAAAAATAACGGACACTTCCAGTAGATCTTTCTGGAACAGCATGTGGGCCTCTCGTGGTCTGGACTTTTATGTGCCTTGTGCTGTTCCCTATTTTGATTCTGCATATCTTTTGTTCAGCAACAGCATTTTGGAACAACTTCAGTTTACTAGAACACATGGAAGGGCTCAGATGTGTTTAGTGCTGTATCAGGATAGTGAGTAGAAATTGCGCACGACTGGCTTTTGGCTTTCCATCTGTCTCTTAAAACTGTTTATCATTCTGATACTCCTCTGAATTTATCATTGTCTTTGGCTCACACTGTGTGCTGGTCAAAGGTTTTAAAACGTTTATTATAAGGAATGCTTTTCACTAAAATAAATAATCTCTTATAGAAGTCATGCCACCAAGCCAACCAGATGGGGAGAACAGGCGTATTTGTGTAATATGCAGAGTAAATCCAAACACTATCACAAGAGATGTTTTTGTGCTCCTTATTGTTCCCATGCTGTTACACAGGTAATTGGCAGTCAGATCATTAGGAGTGGAAACATAAAGCTGTTGGATTTCCTGCAGTGTGACACAAAACCTTGGCCAAGAAAGGCATGGTAAAAATAGGTTGATCGTTTATAAGCATCTAAAAGAAAATAAGAAAGTTGTTTAAAGAGTGGTTTGATGACAGCAAGAAGGACAGAATCAGAAGCAAGGGAGCTATTCATACTGATGATAATCATAAGTGCCAAACTGGCAAGGAGCCAAAGTGCCTACTAGGCAGGGATCAAAGACACATATGGTGAGTCTCAAACAACAAGTAAGCCATAGAATTCTGGCAAGCATTGCAGGAATAATATGCTCCAGCCCTGACAAAGATGAGGGCTAAAAAAAACCAAACAATGGGGCTACCAATACTGGATCATACCTCAGGGAAAGCAAAGCTTTCATCATTTCAGTTTTATTGGAGAAAAATGTAGATAACTTCTCACATATGGTTGGTCTGGTTGATCTAAATTGATGGGAAGTGTAACACAATGTTAAAAAATATCCTTTACAGTTGTGGCAGTAAATCAGTATTCCATTAGCTGCAGCATCATTCAGAGACGGCATTCTTCAGAGAGTTAGTAATAGATTTACTTTGCCAAAGTAAAACTATATCCCAGGTGATAGACACCTGGCATTTGAAACAGACACAATCAAGAAGAAAGTCCAAGTTAATGTCTTGCCAGATGCTGGAGCCTGTTCTTCTCTATTCTTTCACTAATTTGGTCAGATGGCAGGGTTTATGACAACTATCACAATGTAAAACAAGCAAGCACAAAAAGCGACACATTTTAACTTTAGTCTCATGTTACTATGCAGCATCAAATAGGAAAAGAAAGAAATTCTGAGAGTTTAAACCTGGTTTCATAATTACACACCCATACACAGAGTCACTAAAAAGGGGACATGTTATAAGCTGTGTTATTTTACATTTGTAAAAGGTGCTGACTTTTACACTGGCAAGAATGGTATTCAGCAACCCTTTGGGTCTCTGGGTGGTCTCCAAAGAACCAGCACTACATAGCAACATAAAATTGTTATGAGGTATATCAAGGACAGCAGAGAATTGTGGCAGAAAGTGCTTAGTTATGGATACCATTTTCCATTTGAGTTGTTTCCATAACTGACAGAAATGCTGCTGAACCGAATGTGTCCCTTGTCTGACTCCATCATTTAAACTGTAATTTTTTTTGTCTCAGTGACCTGACCTACCACTTGACAATATCAGGAGAAACTATGAGCCAATTCCTGAATGGATTTTCAAGGTGCTATTATAATATTTAACACTTGCTTTTCAGAGAAAATGTTTTGCCTACTGTTACACAGACTTTGTTTCCATCTTTCTTTTTCACATCAATGTACTTAGTATCTCCATCTCCGCCCAGTTTTCTCTGCCAATATATACTGATGTAATTTCTTATAGGAATTATAAGGTGAAATATGCAATAATCTCTGGTTTCCTTCCTCTCTTTATGTTATTAAGAGACAACAAAATAGCACCAATTGTCAGTGAAGCCAGTTTTCTTGTTTTTCAAAAAATGTGACCCTTTTACATCATGTAGCATAAACTATAAATTACTCTTGAAATGTTTATTGGATAAAGAAATGCTGGGACAACTTTTATGCTATATCCATTGCTTCTCAAATAGAGAGCATTTATCAGAGTTTAGTCAAAACAGAACAAAATAACCACCTGAAAATTGTACCTACCCTGCATTCTGGGAGTAGTGCTTTCCAAACAGGAAAAAAGAGTTAAAGACTGAACCTTTTCTGTTCTCTGAGGGAGCAATTCTTCTGATTTATTTTAAGTATATATATTTTAGTATCAAGAGAACCATCTTCCACAAACCACTTGTAATTTCTTTCTTGTATTTCAAACTTGTTCAGCAAGTGAAAATGAATTAGGCATTATCCAATAAAGCATAAATGTATGTAGATGCTGTGAATCCAAAAGCTAAATGAACATGTCCTTTTTTTTTAAATTTATTCTTCTAATTACTAAGTCAAAGTGCAAAACATACTTTGTAGGCATACTAGGAATAAGTGTTTGAGGGTGTTTTTGCCCTACAACTATACTTATAAAATTACTTGCAGTATGTCCCAAATTGCTGTGCCTGTCATTAAATTGTTCCAGAGCAATAGCAACAGTTTAAAGTCTAGTATAGTGATCCGTCTGACAAATAGATTTTTTCTATTTCTTCTGTCAACAGCATTACTCAGCTTAGAACAAAAAATCCCCCAAACAATGGAGCAGTTTTCTGGTGCAAAAATTTGCTTTATTTGGCAACTAAAAGTTAAGTAAAAAAGGGGGAGTTATTACTTAAGAGACAAAAAAAAGTTTGTATTTGCACATACAGGATATGCTTGCCAGGGTAGTTTACTCGTGTTTAATATGACAGATAGAAAATAATATTTTTCAATTTACTTCACATCATTTTGCCTAAACAATGTACAATTAAAATGTATATCCACAGTAACTGAAAGCAGAAAAATAAATCAGAATAGTGTGCAGTGTAGGATAAAAAAAAAAAAATCACATATGCCACAATGCAAAGTAATCTGAGATCAAGTAGATGTGTGCATCATTTTTTTCTCCAGTTCTGTTTGTATTTAACTTCAGGGTCAGATTGAAGTTTTCAGCTGAGTCCTATGATCTAAAATCCTCTTTGGTAGTCTGCATAAGTAGGACAAAGAATTGTGTTTTTTGGCTTCAATAGTAAAGACTGAACCAGGCAAATGAATACTGTAACTCTAGAGGAAAGACTGACATAGGAATTACTGGAATGGTATTGACATTCAGAGATTTCCTTTTTAGCAGAATGGTAGCAACAGCACTATAAAGTAAAAAAACTTGAAAAAAGTCTCTTTTTTTACATCTTGTTTTGCTGTCTTCATCACTAATACAAGATTTAGTCACGTAAAAATTGATGTGCACTACTTCATGTTGCATTTGCAACAAAAAGCACATTCTTGAATCCACAGCATTTCTAACAAAAATTTATCTGTAAACTTCATCTGGGCAGAAAAAAACTTTAAATATCTTTAAATAAAAATACTAACATCATATTGTGAAGCAAAATAGTCTTACTTTTATTTAGGACTCACAGTGTTTCTTAAGCAATATTCTGTGAAACAGAACAGTTGTTTTTTATAACAAAAATGCCATTTGCAGTATCAACCATTTCATGCTTGCCTTAATTATTTCTTTCCCTAGTTTAAAACACAATTCACCTTCAAAGCAGATGTTTGTACACCAGGCTGAGAATTTTGAGGTCTATGTGTCAGCTCATAGAATTATCAGAGAATCACAAAATTGCTTAGGTTTGGAAAGACTTTTAGAATGATTGAGTTCAGCCATTAACCCAGCACTGCCAAGCCTATCACTAAAACATGTCCCTAAGCATCACAATTACATGACAACACAAGAACTAGAATTTTCTTAGGAAAATTTGTAATCTTTCTAGTTGCAAATAATGACTTTTAGAAGTATTAGTGTGGTCCTAGTACAACATCATGCTAGTTCGGGCTTTTTGGAGTTAATTGTTTTCATCACAGCTTGTATGGTGCTGTGTTTTGGATTTGTGATGTAAACAGTGTTGATAAGACACCCATGTTTTATTGTTTTATTCCTGATCACTGTCAAAGCCTTCTCTGTTTCTCCCAGTGGTAGACTGGAGGAGGGCAAGAAGTTGAGACACAGCCGACCCCCAAACTATCAACATACTAATAAAAGCTGAGGAAGGAGGAAATGGTGGCATTCATAGTTTATGGCATTTGTCTTCCCAAGTAACAGTTGTATGTGATGGAGCCTTGATTTGCTGCAAATGGCAGAACACCTGCCTGCCAACGGGAAGTGCTGATTTCATACCTTGTTTTGCCTTGCTTGCGTGCACAGCTTGGCTTTCCCTATTAAACTGTCTTTATACCAACTCATAAGTTTCCTCACCTTCATGCTTTTGCTTCTCTCCCCCATCCCTCTTGTGGGGAAGTCAATGAGTGTGGGGTTGAACTCCATACCAGGGTTAACTCACAACAAACAGATCCAATCTGCATGAGACTGCAGAGGAAAGTAATAGACATGGACAACATTAGTCAAACCTCCTACTTTAGGCACTTAAACTAGGCATTGCAACCTTTATAAGCCTTTAGAGAGATTTAAGCTGCATTTTTTTCTGGAGTAAGTGGAGGGACCTAGGTGTCCACATCATCCTCAGGAAGTGGTTGCTCCAGCTCAGCTACAGACTTGCTTTTCCAGTGCCATGAAGGAAACTTTGGTGTTTTCTAGGCAGGGCAATATGTGCACATGTTGAACAGGTAGCCACTGAATTTTGGCCAGTAGGAAACATCAGGCACAGAGGAATAGCTACAAAGTTCCAGGCTGAGTTTGAGAAGTCTTCAGAGTATTGGACCTACACTTCTCATTTACTAAGAGAGAATCCTAAATTCCAAACCAAATGTTGATACTGCATCACTATATAGCCAGGAATTTGAGTGATAAGGAATCAAAAACAATGCACAAAGTATTTAAATGAGTTTTATAATAATACATCAGTGTTACGCTTCTGACTTTTCTTTGACCTTTATGTATTGTAGGCCCTAGTGCAGAAAGATTCTTTAAGATCTGTAGTTTTCCAGAAGGTCAAGAGGTAAACAGCCTTTGGACTTAAAACTGTTGTGTTGGGGCAATGGGGGTGTTTGTTGGTTTTTTTGTTTTTTTTTTTTGGGGGGGGGTTTTGGTTTGTGTTTTTTGGGGTTGGGTGTTTTTTTTGGTAAAACTTTTTGTTCCTTTTCATGCAGAACTTCAATTAAAATTTTTGAGGTGTTTTGCACCATATTAAGGAACATAATTTGACACAATGCCTCAATTACAATAAATCAGATTGGTTATTCTGAGCTCAAGGAGAGTGCTAACAGAGATTAGAGGTAGTTTTTATAATTCTCTTTCAGTGGGTCTTTTGAGAAGCATGAGCAAAGGGGAACAGGTCACCATGGGGTGTCAGAAGACCCTGCACAGACAGGAGAGACAGCATTGCAGCCACAGAGGTATTAGGACTCCTCCAGTTCTTGACAGCCAGGAAGGAGAACTTTAACTTTCTTTCACAATTGGTCCCAGAGAGACTTTGGCTCTTCAGCCTCATTAGCATCCATTTCCTGCTCCTTCCTTTAGTGTTGTCACCACATATGTTCATGAGACAATGAATGACCTTGTGTTCCCATTGTAAACACGGTGGTGTTTACCCATGTTACATCTGGGCCTGATCTAGTGACCACTCTGAGTTGCCAAAACTTTTCTGTTACAAAAGTATTGTCCAACTCTTTCTAAAAGGACAGAGATCTCAAAGTCTTGTAGCAAGAATTTGGAGTTTAGCCTCAGCATAGCCTGGAGTAAGGAACATGTCCTCTGTTGTCTCAGTGAATATCATATTAATTTCTAAAATGTTGAGAAATGTGATTTACTAGCTATGTTTTACTCTTTTATGTTTGCCAGAGAATAACAGCTAAGCAGTTTAGTATTTCAGTTGCTCTGAGCAGATTATGCTGTTGCATCTTACTCCAGCATGGGAAACAATACTGAACCTACATCTGGAGCCCACATAACTCAATTCCTGCCACTTCTCCACAACAAACACTCTCAAAGAGTAAAACTTAGTGAGACACTAAAGAGGAGTTCTGGAATGAAGATAAAATTTCATGTTTTTGGGCTTCAGACAATCTCTAAAGTATCAGGGTTTAAGATGAGACCTCCTTAATAGAGAAATAATCCAACATCTGCCTACTATAGGGGGATTTTGGCTACCATCACAGACAGGATGCTGTGCTTCAGAGATTACACATTTGATGCATATGTTTTTTATAGTATGGATAGAAAGTTTATAGAATGCTAATTCAGAAAATGCAAGCTCTAAAGGAATTTGGTTGTACCTGTAGACTATTTTATTTCTACTAAAACAGTGATTTCCAACTAAAGATCATTCAGGTAATTTGTATAAGATGCTAATGATGAACATATGAAAATATAACCACACTTGCATGCTTGCCTTGAGATTGACTGTATCCAGACATAAAATGAAACATGTTTCCTATCCCAGTTTATCAAAAAAGAATAGAAGTATGGTTAGAGAAGGGTAGTCAGAAAAAAAATCAACTTTTAAAAGCCTATTATTGACAAAATAATATAAAATATAGCCAGCCCTGTTCCTTTTAGACAGAAGCAGCTAGGAAAATATGGTAGACAGGGTACAAGGTCTCTTGCTATTCTCTGTTTATCTGTGACAAGATTTTAGGACTTAATGCATTAATTATGAAGAACTGCATTTCTTAAAAACATTTTAAGAAAACAAAACAAGATTTTTGTTTGTCGTAGTTAGATGGCAAGCGAGGCCTAAGTTTCTACTTCAAGGGATGAATTTGATGAAGGCTCCAGTCAGAAAACAATTGCATGGAAAAAGTAAAAATCCTCAAAGTGTCTTTTCTGCTGGAAAATGTGCATCAATCAGCTAAATTAATGAGTACTGCCTGATGAATAATTCACCACCTTTATTGTCATTAATCCTCTAGTCTGTCCAGACAGATTTGGGATCACTCTGTAAAAGCATAAATGGCTTGTTAAGAGCAGTAATTGTTGCGTTATATTCAAAATATGGTTTATCTGAAATTTACAGTCAGGAATTACTGTGCAGCTGGTACTATATACAGACATGGATTAAAATAATTCATTAAAGAATTAAAGAAATATAAAAATTTTATTGTCAGTGGGCCTTAAAAGTCTTTATGAGCAACACCAATGATTTGGGCTTTCCAAAGTATGAATCAAAGTGAGAGTGAATGAAGTCCACAATCAGTGAGATGCACATTCAGGATTAACTGGGCATAAAATAAGTGGCCTATTTTTCTGTATATTCCAACAAAAAATAGAGACTTGGCAAAGAAAATGTTGAAAGAAATCTTTATGAAAAATGATAATATGCCTTGCTTAAATAGGTTGTATTGCTAGTCTGGGAGAAAAAGGGGAGGAGATGTAACTGAAAACATATTTCCTAGGAATAATATCTGAAAATAATGATTCAGTTTTTAAAAATAAACTGCAAATTATATCTCCATACCACTAAGAAAACAAATAATTCCTTTGATTTCTAATACATCATCATGACAAATCAGAAAATGATGACATTTTAACCAAGGTTAAAATTGAATGTTGTGTCACATTTTCCCTTAAAACTTCAAAACAAAGATGTATCACATGTCAGGCAGAACACTTACCAGCTGATTACAATGTTCTTTTTACAGTACATATTTAGGCAATTTTTAATTTGTAGGGATTATTTTCTTTGCATAAAATCTTGGAGGCTAAGAGCTCAGCAGAATTGTAAGAAGGACTACTGTCTATATGCATGAAAAGATAGTTACAAAAGAATGTTTTAAAATATAATAATTGTTTACCCAGTTGACATTGGGTGGAATTAGAGACTTCTACTTAGAAGCATATTTAAATTACTGTCTGATTTCCTATAGTAACCTACGGATTAGGAATCCTATGGATTCCAGATCCCGAGACACGTTACTTGCTAGCTAGACCTTGCAGCTGGTGTTAATTGTATCTTAATATGGACAGAAATATCTTAATTCATACATCTGATGTAAACAAAACACCTCATGTGCACCAATATGCAATGTTATGTTTTTAATGTAGATACTAATCAGCTCATAATTTTAAAGACTTGATTACTCCATTTTATGGTTCCATAAGGAAGCCCTTCCATCTGTAGCATTACAAAACATAAGATTATATGCAATAGATGAATAGACAATAACCATTATAACATGAACAACACATACTCAATTGTGATTTCACCTAGCAACACAGTGAGAGATGATGTCAGAAGTCAATAAAGTTGCTGGATTTGTGACTCTGATAAAATCAACTTTCTCCTGAAAATGCTGCCTAACAGTAAAATATATCCAGGCAACAGATACGAGATGTGATTTCATATGAGATATGAATCAAGGCTTTGATAGTGATTCATCTTTTGGGGGCTGGGGGGTTGGGCCTGGGGGACAAGCCAGTAAGCACAGCATCGTATTCTTGGTGTCACTCAGTACTCTGCAGAAGGAAAAGAGCTTGCTAGCAGCTGGTCATTGGGCTGGTTCCCATTCTTAGCCGTTACTGGTACACTGGTCTGTACAGAGATGTACCCTCAAAGTCTGTTGTCCTGCCCTGTGCTGCCAAAATACAAGTGCAATGCAGAAGGAATTAGCTTGGCCTCAGAAGTAGGATTTGCCCCTAGACAAGGGGAAAATGAGAAAAAGGAGAAAAAGGAGAAAAAGCACTTTGTTTTCCTCTGCAGCATATCTGTGTGATGACAAAGTGGTTGGCTGTTGTACAGGTGTTGCATCTAAGGTCTAGAGGAAGACAATTTGCCACATGTTCACTTTTGCTCTATGCTTACACTACCTTAACAAGTATGCACAGAATCACAGGATCAATTAGGTTGGAAAAGACCTCTGAGATCATCAAGTCCAGCCTATGACCAAAACACCACCTTGTCGACTAGACTGTGACACTGAGTGCAACATCCAGTCTTTCCTTTAATACCTCCAGGGATGGTGATTCTACACCTCCCTGGGCAGCCCATTACAATGCCCAATCACACTTTCCGTAAAAAACTTCTTCATAATGTCCAGCCTAAACCTCCCCTGGTGCAGCTTAAGACTACATACTCTTGTCCTGTCACTGGTTGTCTGGGAGAAGAGACCAAACCTCAGCTGGCTACAGCCTCATTTCAGGCAATTGTAGAGTAATAAGGTCTTCCCTGAGCCTCCTTTTCTGAACAACCCCAGCTCCCTCAGCTGCTCCTCATAGGACTTGTGTTCCAGACCCTTCATCAGTCTAGTTGCACTTCTCTGGACATGCTCCAGCAGCTTAACGTCCTTCCTAAATTGAGGGGCTCAGAACTGGTATTCCAGGTCTGGCCTTACCAGTGCCAAGTAGAGTGAAAGAATCACTTCCAAGGACCTGCTGGCCATACTATTCTTGATTGCAGGTCAGTATGTCACTGGCCTTCCTGACCACCTGGGCACACACAGGCTCATGTTCAGTCTCCCATCAATCAGTACACCCAGGTCCCTTTCCCTGTTGTCCAGCCGCTCTGTCCCCACCCTGTAGAGCTGCAGGGGATTGTTGTGGCCAAAGTGCAGCACTCAGCACTTGGTCTTGTTAAATCTCATATTGCTGGATTTGGCCCATCTCTCCAGCCTGTCCAGATCCCTCCCAGAGCCCTCCTACCCTACAGCAGATTGACATTCCCCCCACCTTGGTGTCATCTGCATATTTGCTAACAGTATTTGTAACAGATGCAAAGCTCACCTTTATATGAAGCCCACTATATTGTCATCCCTATTTCCTTACTCATCCCTTCCTAAGAGCAGTCAGATAATTTAACACATAAATTTCTTATATGAAACTTCTTTGGCCACACAAGGCTCAAATATATCTTACAATAATATCAGTGAAACTCTCTGTCCCTGGGATTTTACACTGCTGTCTCTTCCTGCAGTGTTTGATTGCTTCATATATAGAATCAGTAACAGCAATTACTTTGGAAAAAGAACCCCTCCCTTTGGACTTTGGACAAACTCTCAAGTTTGTTCTTGAGAGGAAAGACTGTAGTTGCTAATTTTTGTTTATATGGATATATTCTCAAATACTAACACTAGAAGCAGTGCTGTGGCTATGATGGATATGCACAAGATTTTTTTTTGTCAGATGCAATATCTTAAGTAGTATTCATCAATATTTTTAGGAAAAAAACAGATGATCTCTTGGGCACATTAAGCCATCCTAGTCCATCAATTTCTAGCTACAGGGTTAAGGACGTTGACAGATTCAGTGATTTTATGAGCAAACGACAAGTCAGGGTTATGAATATTGTTTTGCAGCAGCAAGTTTCTTCACAGAAGGATTTTGTTAATGGAATATGAAGCTTAATGCTATAAAAAAAATCTGTTTTGTCTAGTCTTACCAGATTAACTGGTAAAACAAACACAAAACTTGGTTCCTCTGGAATATGATCCTGTGTATTTCCATGTGTTGCTGTTAATTTAATGCTTTGTATGTACTTTTACAGCTGGGTTCATGAGCTGAAACTGTTAAATTTAATTTCTAGCAAGCTAAATAGCTTATGGTCTAGTTTTATTATTATTCATATTTCTGAACCTTAAGCAATACGGCATTGCCTGTAGGGGTGTTTTAAACCAACACATGACTAATCCACCCCACAAGAGCATGAGCAAAAAAGTGGCAATATATCCACAGCTGTGTCCCCAGTGACTTTTTCTCATTATTCCTGCAGTCAAAATAATATCATTTTAAATTTAGTGTAATAATAGAGAATAAAGCTTGGTGACTAACCTGATGAGCTGTCTAAAAAATTTAATAAAGCAAAGCAAGACTGAAAGATAAAGTGGACTGGAAAAGGTCTTCTTGGTATCCTTCTTCACTTTTGACAGACTCACCTGCTGTGAAAGTAGATAAAGGACATTTCCCACTGAGGTGTATACTTCACAGAGTGTGGAAACCAGTCTGAGGTGGGCCATGCTCTCCAGCTGGAATGTATTTCGAATCATTCCGGAATTCTGCAGACCCATACTGGTTTTGGACACCTATATTAATCTTGGTGATATAGTATATTTTCTCAAATGAAGCACCAGTCTTCTAAGCAACCATTCTCTTTTACATTTAAAGTCTAGTTAGGTATTTTTCAGTAAAAATGCCAGTTATGCATATTTTTAATGAAAAATGACAGGCAGACTGCAGTTGTGTTATTGGATGGATGCGTTATACTCCAGATTACAACTTTCAATTTGACCCATTTGGTTTAGGGGAAAGTCTCTGTATGGATGAAACCTCCCTCAAGTTGGGTGAATGCCACCCAAATGTCACAGCTCAGCAAAATTGACAGGCTCAGGTCTGCGATAATCCTGGTGTGGCCAATCAGAAGCAAAATGAAACAGGAAAGCAATACTAGGAATGGCTGCTTAGCATTTCTGTTATATATTTGTTCTTACCAAGGTGCAGCTGGTTGTGCAACATTGTAAACTGGCCTCTTACTATAAAGTAAAAGCAACAAACCTGAAAACAGCAAACCACCAAAACATGTGAACAGTATAAAATTGATATCTAGTCTGAAAAGTGTATGTTTAATATTAACATAATGAGATGCAATTTTATGACTCTGCTGGTTAAGGCCTCTCTTTTGTGTGGTGCTGAGCACTCTTAGCTTAGGACATGCAATATTTTATAGTGAGGAGTTGTGCAAGGCAAAAATAAAGACATTTCAATAAGTCCTCAGGTCTAATTAACCAAAATAACAGTTTTTGAGCTCATATATCCTATATACCAACTTTATATGAAAGTTATTTAAACTTAAATGCATCAAGTCCATAAGTCTCTCAATACCTCCAGGGTCTGAGTAGATTCATTATTATTATTATTTTATATAACAAGGCTGTTACACTAGAAAAGCATTAACTACTGTGTTTAATGTAAAATTTAGAAATCTAAATAAATGTAGCAATCTGTACATAGGAAGGATACCTAATGATCCCAATTGGATCTTATAAGCATGTGAGTTAGGAGATGATACATAATGCATATCAATAATGTATGTTAAGTTTAAGGGAATAGTTCCTTCTCAATATGTGTGAGAAGGTATTAGATTTCCAGCAATATATTTTCTAGGGAGAAAATTTGCACATGTAAGAGCACGCACATATACACACACCACACACACAGAGATATACAAGGGAGATGTTGTTAATATTGAGACATGAGCTTGCACATCATTCGCATATATTTCTACCAATATTCACGTATTGATGTATCAACATTTACTATATCTCACTTGCACACAGGGTACTTGTTTACCCATGAAGGCAGCACCAGACACAACCAGTGAACTATCCATTATAAACACTTGCAAGGACCAGTTTCCCTTACAGCTTCTTCACAGTCAGTTCAAGAGTGACTCAGGTTGGTAAACATGGATGTCTGATATCTTTAAGCACTGTAGTTAACAAGACATTTGTGTGAGGATAACACAAAATTAGAGAGGATACATACTTTGAATGGGATTGGCAGACCCAAGGGTCTGTGATCTGTGCCTTTCTAGAGTATCTGTGCATTTGCCTTAGTTGTCTTAAGGCTAGGTTTAAGGCTAACAAAAAGATAAGCAGTTCTGAGTCCTCTGAATTTTAAGCTGTTTCATGCTCTATCATAAAAACTTATTTTTATTTTCTAATGAACAAAACAGAAAGAAAACAAAGGGTATCCATATACATATTTCCATCTTACTCATTCAGCTATGTATTGTGCATAATGAAGCAAGTCAAACAGCTTTTCTGTTTGATCAGTCCTTTTGATTTCTTGTCCCTGTGTGGCAATGAGAAGTGTCAAAATCTGTAATATAATTTGTTCTTCTCATTCTGAGATTCATCCCCAGTGTTTTTGTTCAGCCAGAACTAAAAATTTGTTCTTTTGCAATTGTATATTTTGGGCCTGATGAATTCCATGTTGCCACAGTGAGAACTGATTTTGTTGGGTGCCAGAAGTGTCAAAAATCCCCAAAAACTTAATTTTCCAAATTAGAAAAGATAAACCATAAAAATATTAAACCTATATTTTGATATTATTCTTCTGTTTTTATTTTAGAATGGGGTTTTTTTGCTGTTACTGTTATTTTGACAACAAAGTACATCTAAAATACTGAACTTATTCATAACTCCAAAAGCCCAAATTTCAATTACAGCATATAATCAGGCAGTTCAGAAAACTGGCCTTTTAAAATATTTCAGAATGGCTGGAAATACCATCTTTGAAAAGCACATGGAACACCTCTTAAACAGATGCAGGTCAGTGTGCTACAAAGGGCACTGAATTCAAATGTCCTTTAAAACAGTTATTCACCCTTAGATACAAGCTGAAATAAAAGCCAAAAGACATTCATGAGACTGAAACACCACAGCTTGGACTTCCTCAAACTGTATGCTGAAGAAAATGCTGAACTGTAAAAAGTTGTGAGCTGAGCTTCCATTGACCTTTGCTCTGCCTTCTTAACTGTGAAGAGTGCAGTGCTTCAGGACTGTAGATAACTATAGTCATGCTTCAAGAAGAGATATTCCAGATTCAGGATACTTGCTATTGTGCATGTAAGTACCAGGGAGGGAGAAAAAAATCAAATCTTCAAAGGTAACCTATTTATGCTGTGTAATTAAGCAAAATAAAGTGGTTTAGGAATATTCCTTCTTTTGGATAACAGAATTTTAAATTAATTTTTTTTTAATCTCCCATACTAGTTTTTTGTGAGGTTTTTTTGTTTTGTTTTTGTTTTCTTTTTTTTGTTTGTTTGTTTTTTGTTTTGTTTTTGTTTGTTGTTTGTTTGTTTTTGTTTTTGTTTTTGTGGGGGTTTTTTTGGTTTTTTTTGGGTTTTTTTTTTTTTTGGGGGGGGGGGGGGTGTTTTTCTG
>WEIU01008433.1:6216-16231 GCA_013389925.1 Aegithalos caudatus
TCAAACTTGCTTTTTCATATACTTGAGATAATTGAACAATAGTGTAACTTTTATCTTATCTCAAATTCTGCTAGGCAACCTGACTCATAGTCCAAAGTTCCCCTTAGGAGGCATCTTCAGGGAAAAGTGGACTTCAATGGGCACTGCTTCTTCATACATAGTTTTGTCATAAAGGGCAAAAGTCCTTCATAACAATGTTTAAGCCACGAACCATAACATTTGTCTCTGACAATGTCAGACACATTTCCAGCTCTCTCCCCTATGAACAAAACAGGCACACCATACACCAAACGTGACCCAGACACAGGAGTCTGTGGAACCTTTGCAGAAACTTTTTTAAAAAGAAGAACAAATGAAGATAAAACCAACAGAGTTTGAAGGAAAAATAAAAAACAAAAAACAATGGGAGGGCAGGAGGACATTCAGGAGACACTAGGAAGTCACACTAGATCAGGTGGGACATTGAGGAACAAAGAAGGCACAAGCCATAGTGGCAGGATGGAAGGGGCACAAAAGCAGAAGGAAAGGAGGAAAAATACTCAAGGAAAGAATGGATTAAAAAGCAGGAGGAATGTTGGAACAAAACTATTCACCCAGAGCGGGTCAAGAGCCCCAGGCAGGGAAGAAACAAATAGCTGCCCAAGCAGGGACTAGGAGGCAACCATGATGGGGTTATAACTGCAAGTAATTTCTGGTTTGGGCAAGTCTGGAAAAGGGGTATGCGCGTCACTAAATTTGGCAGTGCTATTCTTAAACCATGACAGGGATGAAGCACAGAGTAATTAACCCTGCAAATATTTTAATGTTTTATATTATATCTACAAGACTACAGGCAGAATAAAAAAAAAAAATCTGTACTGTCTGAAAGTTATATCCTTGAAGCAGAATTAATAGACATAGTTTTAGAACTAATTTTTTCATTCTTTCTATATCCCACGACTAATATTGGCCACTTTATGTACAATAAATGAGATCTAAAAAGAGGTATTTTGCATTTTCAATTATGTACACATACTACAATAAATTGTTTTCTACCCTATAGAATTTGAGGAACATATTAGAAATAAATCAAATGGTAAAGTAAATGTTCTGAAAAAACACCATGTAAAATTTTTTTAAGTAAGTAATCCATCTCTTTTTTCCTCAGCTATCTGTCTTCTAAATACTTGTCTCAACAAGTCCTTAGATGTTCACAAAGGACAAAAATTAATAGAGCAGGGAAAAAACCTCACTGAAGCTTTAATATTTAAAAGGACAAATAGGATGAGCAAGGTAATTACAAGAAGACATAAATCTCAAAATAACAAGATGGCTAGTGAGAATTTGATTTAGACTTAGATGACTCTAACATAAATAATGCCAATCTGTGCAGGTTTGGGGTAAAGCAGACCTTGTCAAATTAAGTAGAATTTTTCCCCTGATGGGAATGCAAGCATAGTTGATAAGATAACAGTGTTAATCCAATACGTTTCTACAGTCTTTTAATTTGCTACTGCATGACATATGAATTTAGTGCTCTGAGTAATATACAGCTACCAGGTTATATTATACTGACTAAACCAGCTAGTTCAATGTAACTTCACATTAAAAGAAAAAAATAATCTTTTAAGTTTGACCAGAGGGTGTTACTTGGCACTATACTACACAAAAACTTTATTTACTGAGAGCATCACAAGCATACTCACTGTGATAATGAGTTAGGACAGGTCACAGATGTGAGTCTCTACCTACCTACCTGGCACCCAGCTCTCTTTCAACAGAACCAGAGATAAAGACACAATCCATGCAAAAGATGGTTGAATTACTAGAAAGAACAATCAATCTACCATTAAAAGGCTCAAATACAGTCACCTAAACATTGTTCCAGATTGTTTAGATTTTCCTGGTGTATATATATCTTGGGAAAGGAATTTTTCAGGATATAGTACCCATATATTTTATCTCGTTGCACTGCAATTACACCACTAGTTCTAGTATTTGCAATGCTAGAGGTTTGGTTGGTGTTTTTTCAGATGGAGAAAATTCAGAACAGTCAAAAAACATAACAGATATAAAAGTGTTCTCTGTTGTACTCTGTGATTAAGCAACTAATGAAAAGAGATTTTAATCAAAGAACTTTATAAACTGGAAATGAGCCTGGGATAGTCTTGACTTTTTTTCTCTACAGATTTATGCTTATAGTGTTCCTAGAAAGTTCCTTATTCCAAGACAGAGACTAAAGTTTCCCCAGGCATATTACATATTGCAAGCATTGTTTTTTCTTCAAGTTGTTATTAAAATATTTTGCTAGTATTTGAAATTGTTGTAAGGGTGTTTAAGTGAAAACACCACTTCTTGGCTAATGAACACACTGTTTCTTTCCTCATGAAATCAGCACATCTTATGTATGAAGACAATCTCAATCTTTGTTCTTCAAAGTCAAATTTCCTCATAAATAATGTATTTTAAGAAAATAACTGTCTCTGCTTATTTACTGAGATCCTTTTACTATGTGCAATATCCCAAAACAACATTTGCTGAGGGAGAAATAAACATTACTTCATGAGTCCTATAATGGATTCTGAAAGGGAAATCCATTCCCTTTCGTAAGGACCCTAGCATAGTGTTGGGTTTTTGGATTTTACAGCATCATTAGCACCTTATACTCAGATATTAATTCAAGCAAACCTACAGACATACTCTACATATTGGATCAGTTCTGAATACTGTATTGGGATGCCTGATTATCTTTTCCCTGATATGCCTCTATCTTGGAGAGTACACCACTTATGCTCACACTTTTCAGTTTGTCAGCACCCTTTGACTCCAAATGTGCAGGCACTGTCTTCCCATAGTGGTTTTTTTTTTTTTTTTTTTTTTTAAATTTAATAAGCATACATTAACTGGGCCAAGACCAGAGGCTGTTTACTTTGGCTTTTCCATGAAAGCAGAATAGAGCATTATAGTTGTTTTGTTTTTGAAGTGTAGCTGTCCATTAGTCCTACAATAAAAGAGTATCTCTATTTGTGATGTTCTTGTTTGTTAATTCAAGTATTTGAAGCAACTGTGCAACTTGTTAAATTGCCTTGATGTACCTAAGATCAAGGCACAAGAAAAAAGTTTGTAAAAAAGATCGTTAAAACCAGAAACCAAAAAATACAGGCTATTATTTGCTTAAATATATTTATCACAACCTTGGGAAAATAGATAGATAGATAGATAGATAGACAGATAGATAGATAGATAGATAGACAGACAGACAGATACATAGATAGATAGATAAATAAATGCTTTGGTAAAAAACACATTAACTGGAACTTCCTAATATAAAGAAGTCCTAAAGATATTCCTACACAAAGCCAAACTTTTGTCACACTGGTTTTAGCTTAGGAATATGTATGAAAATCAAAGATACCCAAAGACTTATTTTTAAAATAGTGGCTAAGGACTCTAAAACTAACGTGTTACCAAAGCTTAGTAATTGCTTGATAGGCATTCTAAGTCAAGAAACCTACATGGCTATCTTAACACTTAGCTATTAAAAGAGTCAAGTTTTTGGCACCACTTAAAAGTGATAGTCAAACAATTAATAAATAAATACCAAATAAATTAATCATTATGATGCATTTGCATTAATTTGAAAGCCACAAAAATTATTTCTAGAAGTATTTTATAGAAACTATGTAGGACACTGAATGTCTAGAATGAAAGCCTACTTGCATTCTTGGGATATGGCATTAAAAAAAGGATTTAGAAGATCAAGCAAGAAATTCCCTAAGTCATGATTTATAGTAATCCAAAGGATTATTACAGCTATCATTTCTCACGGTAACCATTTCATACCATTCTGAAACAACTTAGAATTTTATTTAAAACTTGTATTTTAAATATTTTTTAGAAGTATCATAATCATTCTACATATTCCAATAGTCAAAGTAGAGCTGTGTAAAGTCCATTAAGAACTAATGCATTCTCACAGTCCTGTTGAGTGAAGTTTCTTTACAAGGGACTCTTATCCAAGTAAGTTTTCTCAGCTCATGAGAAATAGGATATTAAGTATGTCATATAAAATCAAAGATGCATGTGCCTACACATACGGAACACAGCTAGCTTGTTCCAAAGAGCAATCAAAAACAACAGAGAATTTTATTACATTATATATAATATATATATGTGTGTGTTTATATTAAAAACTATATACATATATATGTGTGTGTATAAATATATATGTGTATATTTATGAGATATTTTTGTGTCTTGCTTTATTTAGGGCATGCACTTTCCCTTGAAAGGGGAAAGTGGGGGAAGAACTAGTATAAATAATAATTTCTTCCATTAAATCTCATTTTGCATTCCTCAGTGCTTTCTCAGACTCTTCTAATTTCACTTGAAGGGCAAAGATATATCCCATATGTCAGATGGGGTCTTCTCTATGTCCCTGAAGTCAGGTCTATATTGAAAAACTTTCAGAAAAACCTTGAGCTTTTTTTGTTAAAATCTTTCTTAACTTGTTTTTGAATAAAAGAAAAATATATGAGGTATAACTTCATCTTTCCAGAAAGAGGTGCTCTCAGGATCCTAAATAACATCTCTTTCAGTCTATGTCCACAGCCCTAAACCAAAGAGCATTTAGTGATTGCTGCAGACAATTCAGACAGAATTCAGTAGTTCTGCAAGAGGAGAGTTTGCTGAAGAAGTTCTATGACAACAACCTTCAATTTACAATCTCCCTCTCTATCTCCCTTCTGAAATATTGCCACTTGCCAAAATGAAACTGTTAAAAAAGATTTTTATCCTGGTGTTTTGGGAGGAAAGTGATAACTTTCAAGTTATACACATTCTATTGCATTACCTCAAGAAATTCCTTTAATTGCAAAATAACCATCCACTCTGTGTTTAATGCAAGTGAAAGATTTTTTCAGCTAGTACCTTTTAAAGAATTCTTTTCATAAATTCAAACATGTTCTTTAAAATATATACAATAAGTTGTGGTGCAATTTCTTTTCTAAGCAGAAAGGACTATTAAGAAGGAAACAGATAATTTACAAACAAAAAGTATTTCACTCAAATACCATACCTTGAAAGCCATTTGGAGATACATTTAGAAGGAGAGCCCAGGGAAGCACTACATGTTTTCACAATATGTTTTTTTACTCTGTATACAGAACAAAGGAAAACATTATCAAAGACAAAAAGTAAGACAAGAATTTTTATGACCCAGGTTTAAAGTTTTTTAGTCTTGCCCTTTGCCTCATGTTATGGTGTCAGAGAAAAGAATCATGGAATACTTTGAATTGGAAGGGACCTTAAAGGTTCATCAGTGTCTGACTCCTGTCTCTGCACAGGACAACCTCTAACCCTGAGAGTGCTTCTTGAACTCTATGAGGTTTGTTGCTGTGACCACTTCCCTGGGGAACCTCTTCCAGGGCCCAGACACACCCTGTGTGAAGAACCTTTTTCTAAAATCCAACGTAAGCCTCCTTTGGAAGAACTTCAGGTCATTCCCTCAGGTCCTATCACTGGGCAGCAGATAGAGGAGATCAGTGCCTCTCCTTCACTCACTTTTGTGAGGAAGTTGTAGACTATAATGAGATCTCATGTAAGTCTCATCTCTAAGCTGAACAAGTCAAGTAACCATTATGATCCACTGGAATAATGTTAAGATCCGACTCCTGAAATAATATTATGGTCTTGTTATTAAAAGATGTATCTGCCTAAATTAAGGTGCAAAAAACCCTACGACGAATTCAATAGTATCGATTTTATTTAATAGTAAATGGATGGGAGAGAGCAAGTGAGCAGGGAAGAACACAGTCACTGTCATGTGACATCCTATAGCATCCAGCCAGCCCGTCTTTCTGCTCAGTGGTGGAGGTCCTCAGAGTGTTCTTCTGGAGGTACCACTTTTATACAGTCTGATTCCTGGGTATTCAGAGAGGTACGTGCTCTTACCACAGTTTGGAATGGCATGCGTGTAAGCAGTTGCCTCCTTTCCCACAGTTTACCATGATGCGAGTTATTGTCCATAAACTCTAGTCAGATTTGTCTGCCCAGGCCTAGTATCCACCATTTGTTGCATCCAGGTTTTTCTCATAGTCTGCACAATGAAATCTTGTCTGGTGTGCTAATTCCAAACTTTTCACCTCCACGTAGACCTGAAATTAACACCTTCCTATTTACCATCTGTGCATGTAGTGGTGGCTTATCTTGTGGGAACTTCCTCCTCAGTCATTCCTCATACAGCTTCCCCTCTAAACCATTCACTGTTTTCATAGGCCTCCTTTGGATGATCTCTAACAGTTTTATATCCTTCATATTGTGGTGCTCAAAACGGCCCCTACTCGAGGCTGGTCAGTGCAGAGCAAAGCAGGGCATTCACCTCACTTGAATGATGGATGACACTGTGCCTGCTACTACCCAAGCTATCCCTCCCATCTGCCAGGGCACTGCTGACTCATATTCAGATTGCCATCCACCAGGACCTTGAGGTATCTTTCTGTTGTGCTGCTCTCCAGCAACTATAGATCAAATATTAGACTGAGATATTCACAGTCCTAAAATGGAAGCAGTCTCCTAAGTCCATCTTTTAAGTAACAGTTTCTGTGAAGTACACCATTATCTCATCATTTCTTAAAGCAGTTCTTTCTGCTCATTACTGACACCTGGAGAACAATGAGCACCACAACCACAATATCTTGCTGTTATGAAGAAAGTAGGAAAGAGTGAGACAACATAGCATAATGAAATATAGAAGTCAAGTTACTATATTTTGTAGAACACCATCTCTATGACTAGGAAGTGTTATAGAAGCAAAATGGAGGATCAATATCACTTAGCTGTGATAGCGAGCAATATCAAATTTAAGAAATATGCTCCATCCTGACCACTGAGACATATTTTTCACAGGGAAAACTGAACTAGACCAAGAGCTCTGCTAGTAAAACTTTTCATAACATTACTCCCTAAAAGACTGAGCATCAGTTTTCATGTCATGGCATATGTAGGTCATAAGATCTATGTTTCAACTAGTATTAATACTTGACTGTAGATTTATATTTAAAAGCAGAGGCTTACACTGTCTAACAAAACAACAATATCTAACCACTTGTGTACTAGTTTCAGCAAAAGCCAATCCACAGCAGCCCTACAGTACTGATGATAACAGCAGCCCCACAGTGTTGATAAAAACAGTTATGGAGAGGTTGCAAACACATTCAGTCTCTGAAACCCTTACTGAGACCTTGAAGGCCAATGTTTCTCAGAATTTAAAAATGAGAAGCTAATTTACCCTGGATCTACTCTGACCTGAAAAATCCCTTTTCACTGTCTCAATATCTCCCATTCATTCAAAAGAATTTTTTTAGGAAACAATAGTGAATGTTTTAGGTATGAAACAGTGTAAGTAGTTAAATCCCAGACACCAACTGCAGCTCTCTCTCCATCTAGCCCAATCCAGCAGGATAGAGGAAGTGAAGGTGTCCTGGGTAACCTAAGATGTTACTCTATTCCATATTTATTGGAAAATAATTGATCCAAAATTGTTACTGTCTCTCTAAGACCCTGCAGCTAGAAACAGAACTGTGGGACTAGATTGGGGTGCTGGTGCTTTTTAAAGTCAAGTCACTCTCTTGCCTCTTGACTCTTGCTCTTTCCCTTCTGTTCATAAAGGAAAAGAGCTAAGACAGTGCAGGAGGAGGCTTCCTTGGTTTTCTTTCCTTTCTTGGTTTGTTTTCTTTTCCCAGGGGGGTGATTTAGGAGAGCTTTCCAGGAAGCTGCCTCTTACAGCCCTGACTGCTCCAAAGCAAATTCCTACGATGCATGTCTACAGATGGGGCTTTGTGCCAGGAAAAACATAACAGGCCCACCCAATGCCATGCCCAGCCAAATGCTGACCATTTCTGATGAGGAAAAGACAGAGTCCTACTGCAAATTCCAGCCACTGACTGACTTCCAGCTGCTGGAGTGTTGATACATTCCAGCCACTTTTTTTTGATACAGATGCTGCCAACAGAGAAATAAGAGGGGCCTTTAACTCATTTTGGACTCTAGGTTTCATGGGGGGTTTTTTGTCCATGCCTTCTGTTGATTGCTGTTTGGCAGAAGAGGGAGTTTTGTAATTGTGGAGGTTTGGTTTCTGAGAGGGTTTTTGTGTCTTTGTTCTGTCTCTCAATGCATAGTCTGAAAAGGGGTGAGGGAAGCTGCCATCTTTGACTTTGTGTCTCCACACACAGCTGTCTGCAGAGGGTGCCATCTTGGGGGAGGGGTTTCTCCTCCATGTTTGGTTTCTCTTGGCACCTGTGGAGTTGTAGTAGTGCACTTCCCATCTTGGGAAGGTGTTTCTATATAAGGAAAAGGTTTCAGTTTGCTGATTTACTTATTAGGAGATTTGCCTAGAAGGTTCTGTACATGTCTGTCTGTGGTTGGCTGAGTGCCAAGAGAGAAACACCTGTTGCACCTTTCACCTGTCAGTCAAACCCTGTAAGGTTTCCTATTGGGAACTTTCAAGCAGGATCATCCTCAGACATTGAGTAGAAAAAGGCACTGAAAAATAGCACCAACAGCATTTTCTGGGAGTTGTACCAGGTGTGGGACTCCCCGCACCTTGCACGGTTTATATATATTGTTTCTGTATCATTTTAGTTCATTTATTAAACCTTTTTGAGTTGCAAGACACTCTGGAAAGTGCTGTGTTTTGCTATTATAGCCACTGATCCGAACAGGCTGGACCTTGAGGAATATAAGATAAAATCCCATATGTGGGAATCTTATAGGGAGTCCTTGAGATTTCAGCAACTTTGTACCTAGTATTTTTTACGGTAATTTTTCTTGCCTGTTGCAATTTTTTTTTTTTCTTTTCTTTTCTTTTCCTTTTTTTTAAGTAAACTGATATTTTTCCACTTTTTTCTACTTGTCTTTGTCACTCCTTATTGGTGTAATGGGAGTGGTTAAACCTAAGGGGAAGTAAATAATTTTTGATTATCTATCCCCTTAACTATTCTTACAGCAAAGCAAAAGGGTAGAAGTGAGAAAAATTATGATGGAGATAAGAGATGTTTAATAATAGAAATAAAATAATTATAGTAACAATTATAATAACTATTGTTATATAAGGTAATGGAAAGGAAAAATGAAAAACTAGAGAAATAAAGGCCAAGAAAGACAAATTTTACATATGAAAACAATTGATCATCACCAGCCAACTGATGAGCAGCCTGTCCCTAAGCAGTGGCCCCCAGAAAACAATCTCCAGATTTTTGTGCTAAGCATGATCTCAAATGGTATGGAATATCCCTTTCATCCATTGGGGTCATCTGTCCTAGCTGGGTTCCTTGCCAACACCTAGTTGAACTTCCAGACAACTCATTGTCAGGGGGATGCGACAAGTTGAAAAGACCTTGGCCATGTGTAAGCAGTGCACAGCAATAACAGCAATAACATCTGTATTATAAACACCATTTCCAGGAGAAATGCAAAATGCAGTCCCACACCACGTTTCATGATCTATTCCAGCTATGACCAGTACAGGAGAGAAGGCAAATAAGCACCAACCAAGCAAAGCTTTTTTTGTACAGAGACATTTTTGGAATATTATTCCTTATACTATGGGAAATATTTGCTTAAATAAGCCAGTGTTAAACTTCTCCTACCACACCAGAGTTGTCTAAAGCTTGAGAAACTCTACTCAGATCTTTTTAACAGGTTCAAAATCAGACTTTCAGACTTTCAACCCCTGAAAGACAGCACAAGTTACTCTTTTCTTTTGAAAGCAGGAAGACAAAAATGGAGTCAATCTCTTTAATTATCAGTCTTAAGGAAAGGTCAATGGAGCATTTTGATTGGGTTCTGTATATTTGGTATTGTTTACAATGTGAGTTTAAAAGAATACCTAGTGTTAATTTCCTTGTTCTTACTAATTTGCAAAACAACAAATAATACACTTCATAGAGGAAACTAGGAAAACAGCATTAAATATCATTAAAATGCTAGTAAAAGAATATTTTTTTCAACATCTTACCTTGCCTGTATTTAGGAAAGT
>WEIU01008433.1:16911-46207 GCA_013389925.1 Aegithalos caudatus
TTCCAGTTAATTCAAAAAAATAGCCTGGAAAAGAAGGTCATATGGAGTGACTGTTTGCCACATAATCAAAATAGTGAACAAGGGCCTTCATGGTCTTTCTTGGTAAGACTAGTCCCTGTAAGTATTCTAAGTCGGATCAGAGGTTCAAATAGCCTGGCATCCTATGGAACAGCTATAGGAAACTAAGTATAAGGTAAGTGTAATATTTTCCAGGACTCATTTTGAACTGATTCCAAGCTTAAGTCAGAAGTGCAAGTTTAGCAGCTCTTTACTACTGTCAGTCTGTCCAGTTACTTTATTCTAACAAAGCTCTTTGCATTCCCTTTTTTATGACAAAGTCTCATAAAATTTTCTGATGTTTCCTGTGAAGGGTCGCCTTCTTCTACAGAAGGCACAAGGTAAACTGGATCTTCAGGCACTTGATGCAAGAAGTAGTATACTTGCAGCCTGGTTGAAAGAGAAGCTTGAGAAATTTAAGGAAGACCAAAATGCTAGATGCAAAAAGATATTCTTCACTCTCAGACAGTGTCAAGTATGGGAGAATGGCCTAGATACAGGTAACCACTGCTATTCATATTAATTACAGTTTCACATTCATATATCTAGGTCTAATTATAGCATGATAATCAACTGAGAGCTAGATTATGTTGTTTCCCACAGAAGAAAATGACGGTGTCTAAGTATTTCTCAGACAAGAGGTATAACACATAATCCCTGACAATATTCACCGAAAGTCTAGGAAAATCTTGGCTGAACATATATAGAGATGTAGATAGAGTCTTAAAATATACACGTTAAAATGGTTCCATTGGGAGTAAATTTTCCATAGAAAAGATTCTGTGTTTCTAAGGTTTATGATTTCAGCTTCATGTTAAAATTACCTGTAGAAAAACTTCTGCAGATGAAATGATAGTTGTCAGTCATGTCATTAAAAATCTCTAATTCACACAATCTGTACAAATTTGAGAAATTTTTAGAGATAGAGTCTACTTCAGTAATAATAAACCAAGCAGTATGGTTCATCAAATCTAACTAGATATTTTCACTTTCCTTCTGAGTATTCCTTACACTCTACTAAAGACATTTTCCATGGCAAGCACAGCACATAGATCTTTTCCATAACTTGAGGAGTTGCAGAAGATACATTTTTTACTAACATGTTGCTAAAGTTTAAATTGTACAAGTTAGGGGAATTGCTAGTGTTCAAAACAGTTATCTGACAACATATGTCGTGGTTTTTTGCAGAAAATATGACAGAGCCTAAAACAAGGAAAGAGTATAAGTCTTGAAAACCACGCCATTAATTTCAAGCAATATTTATTACATTGATAGAAATGGTTTATTAATTGCAAAATATTTGCTGCTATGAGATCATACACACAAGAAATTTATACCTAGGTATTTATTCTTTAATTGAGTGCAAGTTAATTTTGAACCATGGAAATCCTGATTGGAAAGGTCTTCATAAGACTTCAGTGACCTCAGAGCAGAGAAAACAAATCTGTTATGGGTTGTCTTCTTCAATCTGCCAACTGTTTCACTTCTTCAATCTGCCAACATGTTTCACTTTTGGAGGCATATGTGGAGTACTGCATTCAACTCTGAGGCCACCAGCATAAAAACAATCTGAACCTGTTGGAGGAGCTCCAAAGGAAGGCTGCAAAGACAAACTGAGGGCTAGAGCATATCTCCTATGAAGTCAGGGTGAGCAATTGTGGTTGTTTAGCCTGGAGAAGAAAATTCTGCAGAGGGACCTTAGAGCAGCGTTGCAGTACCTAGAGGGAGCTTCAAGAAGATTGGCGGGGGACTTATTACAAGCGTATGAAGTGACAAGATAAGGGGGAATGACTTTAAGCTGAAGGAGGGTCATTTTAGATTAGATACTAGGAAGTAATTCTTTACTGTGAGGATGATGAGACACTAGAACATGTTGCCTAGAGGAAGTTGTGGATGCCTTATCCCTGAATGTGTTCAAGGCCAGGTTGCAATAAAGCTTTGAGCAACCTGGTCTAGTGGGTGGCATCCTTGCCCATGGCATGGGGGTTGAACTAGATAATATTTAAGTTCCCTTCCAAACAAACTTTTCTGTGGTTTTAATAATGCAGATAGAGCTACAAGCAAGAAATCATGAAGGAGAGAAAAATGAAAACCTGACAGATATGTTAGCTCTGCGGTCGTAGATGAACATGACAAACAGACAATTAAGACACTATAAAGCATCAGCACCTAGAACAGCTGAGAAAGAACAGTACCAACACTACCATTGTAGTTAATGTTTCCCCCATTCCTCCAGTCTCAGTGTAGCCATTAGAAAAGGCTCCTTCTGCTTGCCAAGGTCTAATATGCATGTTTAACGCTCAGCTGTTTTGACAAACTTTAGCTAAACAGCTTCATAAAGCTCTTGAAATTCTGCCAGCAGCAGCTGCAGAATTTCAAGAGCTGGGTAATTCTATATATCTGATCTAATAGCACCACTTCACAAAAACAAGCTGAATGTCCCTAATCATGAAGGGTATGCTGTGTATAGGTATAAACTTCTTCAGCTGCAATCTGTTCTGTTCATCAGTATTTGCACCCCTTCAGTAAATTTTCACATTCAAGCAATGAAGGCAAGTAAGCAGTACAGTAAAAAGCTATGCTGGAGATTTAGCTAACTGCTAACTTAGCCAATGACAAACAACTGAACATGATGTGAGAAATTACTGAATGTTAAAAAAAAAAGTGATTGGAATGAGATAGGGATAACAGAGAATAGAATGAGAAGTGAGTGGATTTCTCAGATGATTAAATAGAGTTCAAAAAAGAGTACATGTGCGCTTTTAGTGGAAGAAACAAGGCGCGTGAAAGAAAAGACAAGAAGCTTTTGACCCAAATTTGCTGCACGTTTTCCATTTCACTGCAAAACGTTGGGGCTGGGTGTCACAGCAGCCAACAGCAGGTTAAATCTATCTTAAAAAAGCAAACTGATTTCATCTCCCTGAATGTACTGGCTTGTTCAGGATTGAAATAAAATTGCTTTATTTAAAATAATTTTGATGAGAAAGAAAGATAGATAGATAGATAGATAGATAGATAGATAGACAGATAGACAGACAGATAGATACTTGTCATGATTTTACCAAGTCTGGTTTCCAGTTGGGGGAGGCTCCCTATGGAGGCCTGTTGAAGCCAATCAACCAGCTAGTTTTGAAGAGACAATCAGCTGCCTACTTTAGAAGATTGACATCCAGTTAATCAATCAGTGGAGGTTAGTTTTGAAGATTGACACTCAGTTAAACCACTTAGAAGGCCTGAATACATCTCTATAGAAACACATTTAAGGACGGGCTAGCCTCTGGGGGACTCTCTTCGCTTCTGGCTTTTGAAGACATAACTGGCTGACCTGGCTCCATGCAGCTGTGTGGCCGGGTTGGTCTGGGCCCGGCCGGGCCAGCCTCTCACGGGCTGCACAGCTCTGTCAGCATAAGGCTCAGCTGAGATTTCTGCTGCTGTGGCCCATGCCACTGGGACTATCCCAACACCGTGAGTAACCACACAGCTGGGACTGCAAGACCAGAACCAGTGTGAGGCCAGAGCAGCGCCATGCACATAGCATGCACATAGCATGCACATAGCATGCACATAGCACGGCCACAGCTATCTCAGCATATCTTGCAAATGAACCTTGTTTACTCTGGGACCAGCACTGGGAGTGGCAATGCAGCCAGCACTGGACTCAGCCCCAAGGCCAAGGGAAGCCGGGGCCAGGAGTGGCCACCACCAGCCCAGTCCATGAACGGCCACGTGGCCAGGACCACGCAGATGAAAATCAGCATGACTGGGATAATGGCGCGCGGCCATGGCTACCTTGGCATGGTTCCCAATGAACTTTGTTTAGACACTTTTAGCCAGTTATGCTGAGGACAGAAGGACAAAAGCAGCAGCAGCAGGTTTCTTTTGTTTCCAGTGCCCTGTATGAAGGAAAGGTGCACAGGTGGTGCCTGCAGCCAGTGCAACTTGCAGAGTGCCGGTAGGGACAACATCAGCAGCAGCAAAAGACACAGCGATTCATTGATTGCAGAGCCTGGATGAGATCAACCTTTTCAACATTGCAGTACTTTATAAAAACTGTTTCAATTGATAAAGCTTGAGAACAAATGAACCTATGAACACCAATTCTCTTCCAAATCAGGAAAGGAAAGGGTGAAGACATGTAGAGAAAACAACATGGGACACTGAGGTCAGTAAAGGAGTCAAATCTAGATGGGAGAGGATTGAGGAGTTGCCTTAATCTTGGGCTGAAATTCTTTTGTGAGACTGTATTTTTTTTTTTTCCCTGTAATTAATAAAGTGCATGAGGGGATGCAGCATTCACTCGCAGCTTGAGAGAAAAGGGCACTCATGTTGGAGCATGTGGAGGCTGAAAAGCTGCAATCCAATAAGAAGCTTGAACAGAGAAAGATGAGAGAGATGTTTGTCTATCCATTTGACCCAAGGACAGAAGAAGAAAAAAAATATATTTTCTCAGCAATAAAAGAACTTTTTTTTTATGCTAGAACAGCTCATACTTAAAATAGTACCCCATTACCTGACATGGCCCATGAAAGCAGCTTTGGGAAAGCTGTAAGGCATGGGAGGGACTTTCACAGTACAAACAGATCTTCCTCTCCTGGGTTTGTTGTGACATTAAAGTGCACGACAGAACAGTTTCTCATGGAGAAGTCTTCATGGCATGAAAAGACTGAAGTGGACTGAAGAAAGATTATTTTAGAGGTGGCAAACTTGACTGAAAGTTACAGTTATGTTGTCAGTGGGAAAGAAAAGAGGGTGTAGAGGGAGGAGAAATGTTCTGAAGGTTTATTCTGATTTTCTTATCATTTTTCTTTTAATTCTGTTAATAAAGTTTTCTTTATAGGCTTTAAAGTTTAGAGCCTGTTTTGCCCTCCTCCTACTCCATACCTCACAGAACTGGAGTTTAGCCAGTACTAAACCCATGACAATACTGAAGCTTCAAGCTAAAAGGGCCCTGGAGTTGTTTCACTATATTCAACAGAAAACTACCACTTCCTGTGCATAATTGTGATGAGGAAATGTAACAATTGAGGTCATTTTTGTGGGAAAATTGTCAAGTTTACAGTCTCTAAGACAAGTTTTTACACACAGCTAAGCCACATTCTGAATTGTCATAAGCCTACACCACCATCCTTCACTCTCTTGAGAACCACAACTCAAATCTACATATGTAGTTCATAAGATTCCTTAGAGACACTAAAACAAAACTCTGTTCAATGAAGGAATTCTTACATATTTAATTATTTCAAACAGTATTGTATCAAGAAAGACTTTTCAATTTTTTTGTGCTTTGAGAGCAGGATCCTTTTTAGTAGTACTGTCTAACACTAGAGGAGCAGTTTTGTGAACAGAACGAATATCCTGAAATTCATCCTTTGCTAGGAATGCCTTCCAAGCACTGCTCACACCAAAAGTGAATCACATTTGATATTGTTTTTAATGAAGCAAGCACACGACACTGAACATATGAAAATGTTCACAAATGAGACAGTCTTTTGGCAGTTAGCCTGAGCTACCATCTGTTCTTATAACAGCAGTGGAATAAAGTTTATATTATACTCTACTCAAAAAAATTTAATTAGGGATATACTCTATTTTAATAGTGGTGTTTATTGTAAATGTCTGAAATCTACAAGTAGCTGAATGACATTGATGTATTTTTCTACTTTCCTGCAGTTTGGATCAATGCATTCTAAAAAAGGAACCATTCATTAGAGCAAGAAAGGATAATTGGTCTTGAAAAATAGATTATAAACAATATTACATAATTTTAGATCATTATTTCTGAAAGTATCTCTTTTTATTTTCCCATCAATGCTAGGATATTTTCTATGAAGCTAATTCCTAGTATTAGTATTGTAAGGCTATCAGTAAATATATCCAAGAACGACAATGATACTCACAGAAGTATTGGACACATGATATTTTATTTATTATTCATGAAATGATGTGAACTCAGAGCTCCTGTTTCTTTAGAAATAAAAATAAATTACAGATCACAATTTTCCTCCTGTTTTGCTCCCTCTGCACTACAAAAGCAGTGTAATCTGATTACTATGTAATCAGACTTTTTAAACTGATCATTTACAGTCACTATACCAAATGTGAGAGCTGCATGATTAGAACAAACCAGAAATATTGTAGGTCTGTTGAATAAATTCTTAAATATGTCCTCCAATTCCAACAGAATTCACACTTTTAAAAATCTCATACTTCAACAACAGCAGGATATCCTAAACCAAGGGGTTTTGTTTTAAATCAGTTACATCTCAGCCTCACATACCAGAAGAAATGAAGCATTAGCTCAAATTGTAACACTTTGAAAAAGGCTAAATAACTCACTAAAACTAGCAAAACAAATATCTGTTAGACCTCTTATATAGATTTTATGCTTGCATATTTTACATTTATTAAGGGGAGACTTTTAGGAGATGTATATCCAGGGTGACCCAGTTGCAGCCCCGTCTTAAAATTTTACCTTCAAGGCAGTATCCTGCCTTGGGAAGAGTTGATGTAAGAGCTCCCATCACAGAAAAACATCTTATTACACCTGCAGCCATTCAATATCAGTAGAATATCCATAAAAAATGCACAAGCACAAAACAAACACTGAGGATCTTTTTTTTTTTTTCCATTGTAAGAGAAAGAGGGACACCATTCATGTACTTTGCTACCTCAAGACTCCAGTAATGCTATGTGGAATTCAAAAGCAGATGCACAAGACTAGCTCTGCTGCATAATTTTATCTGTAAACCTCATAACTCCCAGTGAACTTTAGTAATACATCTCCCAGCATTTTCAAGACACACAGATTTAAATTTCCTGTGTCCTACACAGCAAAAAGGAGAGCAGCTATTATTTACCCTGAAGACCACCCTAGACAAAGATTCACAACACCACTGCACCTCCAGCTCACTCTTTCAGCTATTATACTAGCTGACATATTAGACAATCTTTTCTTCAGTTACATCCACTGTTTTTGGTTTGAAAGACAGGTATCTGCTAAGGAAGAGGCAGGACCTCATTAGGAAATGCAGAATTCAAATCCCCTCCTTCCAAATTATTACAATGTTGGAAAATTAAAAAGGCTCTCAGGAAGGGTTATGGGGATAGGGATAACAGTTCTTTACTAATATTTTTAACAATGCAAACAAACAACAGCCACTACAGCACTGATAATAGAACAGGAAAAGAAAACCTCGAGGGGGCTTTATTTTACAAAAGCCCGGGGGTGGGATGAGTCTGATCTCTGGAAAAAGCACCAGGCTGGAAATGGTGAGATATCCCAGGCTGCTGGATGAGGTTAGACAGCTCCGAGGTAGCTGGAGCAGCAGGGATGTCCCAGCAGGGGAGGACACACAGTGCAGCAGAAAACCTCACAGCAGAAACAGTGGCAAGACACGGTCAGCCCAACGAGGGAGATGAACTCCACAATTCCCAGGTCACAGGAGCCGATGATGGTACATTTTTATCCTCCTGAAGCAGCAGCCAGACCCTGCGCTCTCCGAGGCCAGAAGCAAGAGAGCCAACTGCTCCCTCACACCTTCCTTTCCCTGCCTTAAGCACCCTAAGCACCCAGCAATGAGTTCCCTGGCAACACCCTAGCCCAGGATAAAACATTCCGCAAGCAAAAAGGGAACAAATCCATCCAACTCCCAACAATAAACTAGAAGACAAGTCCTCCTCAACGGCCTCTTCCATTTCACCTCTTGTTTAGGCATGTCACAAGTGTTTCACCAAACCCTTCCATCATCATCTGAATAAAATTTTCAAATTGAACTCAGTTCCAACATACCTGAATTGGAGGTTTTAATGACTTGAATTCTCCCTATTTTCCCTTCTTCCAGGACACCAGCCTGCCATATCCATTTCCTGAGACCACCTGCTTGGTAAATTAGGCCCAGTTCTTCTCTTCATTTGACTATTTCAACAACGTAACAGTTTTCCTTTCACCTTTGTTGCATTACCCACCTGTCGTCCTATGCAGCCACAGAAAACTACCTGAACATCATTAATCTCTACACTCCCAAACTAACATTTACACCCTTCTATTACACAAGGAAAAAGCAATATCTGTTTGTAATGAGGTTGTCCTAGCGGCTAGAGCAAAATAGTGATTACTGAACAGTATTAATGAAATGGTGAGCATGTCCTTCTGCACAAGACATCTAGAATAGGGATGTAGTACACTTTAGTAGTTAATTTAATTAGTACACCTTAATAGTTAATTTAAAGCAAATAATCTGAGTATGCCTTAGGTTTTAGTGTCACCAGGCTGGCAGTTAAGAATAGAAATAAATAACTGGGAGTCACTTAAAAACACCCTAGGTACTTTAGCTCACAATAGCACTTAGAGTGTCACATTTAGTGTTTACCAGTATATTATATTACATTCCTTGAATTTTCTGTTCTGTTTACGTTTATGAGTTTATAACAGTATTTTATAAAGTCTTAAGTATATAAATGGATATGTATATGATTGTGTTTATTTACATTATTTTAAAAAAAGTAAAAAGATACCCAAATAGAGCTGCATCACATGCTTTTACACCTATATACTTCTAAACTATACCCTTATTAAACATGAAATTATTTTTTTTCCTTATCAAGTGAAGCATATTACACTCTGATTTCGAAAAGGGATGTATTTTTGCACATACCAAAAAAACAACAACAACAAAAAAAATCCAGTATTCTCTTATGCCAATGTAAATTAGACAAGGTTGAATTTTTCCTCTTGAAGTTAGCATAAAAAATTAGTTTATGTGAATGACATCCCTTACTTATTCTATTCTATTTTTCTAGTTATGCATTGTCATTAGAAATGTGATGCATATACTACTGAGACGGTTGCATTCAGTAAGTCGTTTGAAACACATAAGAATTTTGCACTTTTTGCAGCAAAATTATGAACAGGAGAATTTGAAAAAGAAAGTAGATATACAGAGCATAAATAAAACTATGTCCAGTAGGATCATAATTATATACTTGAAATTATTGGTTTTATTACCACATACCACCGCATGTCAAATGACTATAGTTTTTCATTTAAATTAAATAAATCGCTTTACAAAACCAGATCGACACTATTGAAAACCACTTGTTTATGCAAAAATATTCATAAAGCTATGGTCATTCAGACACTTTTTTTGACTGAAAGAGCAAGGTCATTTTCACTGCTTTGAAGACAGGAGACTATCTTTGATAAATGATGACAATATCACCGACAGCTCATAATTAAAAGCATCAATTAGACATTCATACATACATATGCATAAATGGATCCACACACATGTAGTATGTATAAAAACACACACACAATTCAATGTTATGTTTCAAAAAGGACTTCCATGAGCAGAACTCCCAAGAATCAGTTGGTCTGTACTATTCTTTCCACAGCAGCTGTACTCGGTCTGACTGGGATAGAGTTAACCCTGTGCATGGGTGCCTCATAGTGCTGTTCATTTGCATTGCTAGTTAGAAGGGTTGATAACATACCAGGTTTTGGGTCCTGATGAGCAGTGCCAGCACAGCATCAAGTCTGTCTCTCCTGTCAACTATTCCCCGTCCTCAGTACACTGGGGCTGGGCAAGAACTTGATATCACCAAATATTGGAAAACAAGCTCTCCTACCAATTTACTGAGTTAGAAAACTGACGTTACTTTACAGAAGTGATGATGTATGAGGAATTCTTCTCAAAGCATGCATGCCTGATAAATAGTAGAACAGGTCATATTATTGAAACTAGTTCATATTCATCTCATTTCTTCAATACATGCATATATGATAATTATTTCCAGGGACTTATTTGGATACGGTTCCAGATCTTCTGATAAATCCTTTCTCCTTGAGAGTATTTCAAATATGTAGTCAGGTCTACTCTGGTATGTAGTTCTCTTATCAATCTTCATTCTGACAAAAAATCCTTGTTCTCAAAACTAAGATATCTGCTATTACGTATTGATCACTAGGTTCATAAGGAAACATTCACCAGCACGAGACTTGATAGTCACAAATGCAGAGAGTTAACACAATGCGACATTAATCTCTGGTAATAAGCACTGTATCATACAAAATTAAGCATTAACCACAAATATCAGGAATATAAGCTATTGTGCTAAAGTACAAAGAATTTTCCAATATTTTCTCCCATTGTTGCATAGGTCTCTTCTTAAAGAAATATAAGTTGTTCAGTAACAGTGGGACAGCCTGGACAGCAGAGCCAAATTGACCAAAGGGATATTCCATATCATATGGCATCAGACCAAACATAGAAGCTCACAGGAGTGGGGAAGAGCATACATTTTTATGAAGTTTGTCTTTTGGAGCAACCATTATGTGTACTGAAGCCCTGCTTCAAAAGAAGTGGCTGGGTATTATGTGCTGATGGAAACTAGAGAATAAATATTTTGTCTTTCTTTGTTTTGACATGTACCTTTTTCTTTTTCTTTATTTTACACCTTTATTTTGACCCATGAGCTTTCTCCCATCCTATTTTCTCTCCTGTATTGCTGGTAAAGGGCATGATGGAGTGGCTTGGTGGGCACCTGGCAGTGGTGTGGTCTTTACCTGTATGCCAGAATTTGAATAATCAGGAAAGGCAGTGATGAAGATCTGATGTGTTGCATATACTGTGACTTGTTCTATAGGATTAGCACATTTTACCAATCTTCAATTCATTTTACAGAACATAAAAATATATTTAAAGTACTTTACAGAATTTTAAAGTGTTGGAAAATAATTTGGAGAACAACAGAGTTCAATAGATCAGTCTGGCTCAGGAAGACAGTCACTGCTGATAAAAGGAATAAGATGTGTCAAGGACAGTGAATGTCAACAGGGAAATATAAACAAATTTGTAAGACTAAAGCTTGGACAGATAATTCACACTTTTAAAATTATAATGTGAAAAGTCCAAAATATTCAGAATCTGACTTATTGTACTTCACTGTCCACCAGATCTTCCCACTGAAAGTGAGAATTATTTGTTTCCTTATCAAATACTATGTCTTTGAAGGAATGTTCAATTTCAGTTTTCTGTCTGCCTCTAATTACTGAATGAAACTACATGTTATACATCCACCTGTTCTAACTACAAATTGAAGGTACTGATTTTAGTTTGGTGCACAGAAAACCCCCCACAGTATTTTGTAAGGATGTTCTTCACCAGTCAAGTAAAGGAAATAGTGTGAACAAAAAGAAAGAGCAGGGGATAAAATTTATTTGGGACTGACCAGGTGCTTTTGAATTACTATATTTTGTAATGGAATTAGATTTCCAAAGATGTCGGACTTCTTTGCTCCATAATTGAAATGTTTACAATACTTGTTTATGTGGCAATGTAATTCTAGGGCATTTTCAAATGACTGACATCTCAGGTGTGCAACAGGTACTAATGAATCTAGAAGTTTTAAAGGGAAAAAAAAGAATTTTTTTTTATTGGTATCACTTTAATGATTTTTGTGGAAGTCAGAAAACTTATTTAGTGTGCACCTAACTCTGTATCCAATTCAATTATAGTAACAGTGAAAAGATTTTACCTTAGAATTGAAACCTCAAAAATACCTACCACTGGAGATTGTCTGTCAATCTGATACTGTGGGCCAAATTCTTGTTGTTATTCTGTTGCTTACTAGTGTCAGTTTTATAATGGGAACAGGAGAAAAAAAATTTTCGCAGGTTTTGTGATGTTATAACCCTTATTGTTGGTGGTCCTGGTCATAAACACACCCTAAATCTTCTGAGCAAATATTCCCTTTTCTCAATCTATTTTTATATTATCAGTGCCTATTTCTCGACATTCCTGACATCATGTTAGATAAGTTGTTGGAATATGACAAGACAGCAGATAGAAGGACTGCTCCTTATCTGTGAGAGCATGGACTGGCACAAATTTCTGACACTCTTATTTTCCTGAATGACAATCACCTTATGGACTCCTATCAAGTGAATGATCATGTGGAATAATGATCATTTTGGAATGAATTTGGAAGTCTGAAGATTTCTAATAATGAAGAGTATAAAATCTTGATGTATAATTTCATATATTCCAAAATATAAACACCAACAACCTTCATATAATCTCTTTATATATTTTGTATAGAGTTGTGAAACATATTTAGGGCTTGGATTTTTTATTTGCAGTGCAAGCATGCTACTCAACCATTTGAGTAGATTTTTATAAACTACTTTAAGAGCCTACTCTAGTTTTAAATTTTGACTTTATAATAAAGAACAAAATCACTGTCATACAGCTGTGTATTTTAGAAATAGTAAGTCTGTATCTTTTCTTCACAATAAAATACTTCTGGGAGTCTACAGGCACTCCTATCATGATGAGAAAACAGCATAACCAGTAATACATAAGGATATTTAAGACAACATGAAGCTTTGATAGATGGGAATATCAAGGAGGGTTTGCCAAAGTTGTATTTCAAGTTTATAGCTTACTACACTGTTACAATTTTCACAAAACAGAAAATCATTTGTGAGACCCTATGTGGTGATTCATTTTTCTTACTAAGTTGTGACCTTACCCCAAGTTGTCACTCATTGTAACCCCTGCCCATCACACTATCCTGGATTGGTCCTAACACATTGGTCCAAGCCTTGGGCCTCCCCCTGAGGAGAACTACCTTAGGAGGATTCACAAAGAGTTAAGCACTCTCTGCCCCCTCCACTGCTCTGTCTCTGGCCTCTCCTGGGGCCTGCCTGCCTCGTGCTCTCCTGTGGGAGCCATGCTCCCTCCCGGTGTGGGACCCCCAAATAAACCCATCCAATCACACCCTCAGAAGACATGTTGTGTCTTGCCTGCCCACACGCTGCTCCCCAGATGCTCCGATAAGGCTCTGGTACCTCCCTGAACCCAGAGGAATGTTGCCCTGCCGCCCCTGCGGCTGCCAGCCAGGCCAGAAAGGAGCAGGGGGAATGCAACAACCCTATATGAATTTGGGTGGCTAGGCAATTAAAAGGACTTCAGATTTTGCTGAATAAAAAATGAGATGATGAATAAAATGTCAGATGGGTAAGAATTATAATAACTTACAAATTAGTCTTTCCACTTCTTTATAGATATACAAATAAACACATATTTACTAAATCAGTAAAGAAAATTTGTTTTAAATCAATGTTGAGGCAAGAATGATGCTTTACAAAAGCAGGTCTTATCTCTCATTCATTTATAGTGGATACCAAGAATCCTTACCATGTGTGAAATCAAAGCAACAAAAAAATAGTCTGTAAAACTTCTAATAAATTTCTCTAAAATATTAAGCGGAGGTTGTGGAATTGCTCTCAGTTGTTTGCAGTTTCAACTGAGCAGCACTTTAACCCCCAAGTCTCCCATAATTATTCTCTATGACTACTCAAGCAGCAAGAGAATGGATTTTTAGCAAAACCTATCTCTTTTGAGCAAAAAACATACTTGGAAAATAACTCATGGTCCTAATTAATGGTGTGACATCCTGACATTCTACCAGTAATTATTACCTAAAAAAACCCCCAGTGTGATTCCAAAGTACAGCTTTACTTGTCCATTACTTCTTTCTCCTATAAAAATCAAACATTTGTAATTATAAAGAAATTATTATAATTAATATATCTTATAATTAATTACAATTATAAAGAAAATCCTACCCTCCGATATAACTCATGTTCTGAGTGAACAATACAGAAAAGGAATATTCACTGAGGCTATTGTCATGTCATTATTATGAGGAATATATTCCTGCCTAATCTAAAACTGTAAAGATGTTTTCAAAGGATAAGGAGACAACATAAGTTATTGCCAGCTTGGGAGAAAATTTAAAGAGTGATTAATCTGAGGAGTTTTCTTTATGGATACACTTCTAGAAGTGAAGGAAAAGAAAGTTACAGAAAGATCATTTTCCTGCCAAATACTTTCATTGCTGGAATCTCAGTCAACATAGCAAATTATGCTCCTCTAAAGAGAATACAAACTTTATTAACTTGCCATCCTACTTTTTATACTGGATGTTTTTTAACTACTGTAGGCATAAAACTGAATACTGAACTTCATCACAAGCTGGAAACAGGGAAAATAAATCACCTACAGCAGAGAAATTTCTGTTGCTGGCCGTCTTTCATCTGACTTCAAGTACAAGATGTCAGACTCTCTCTTACTACCTGTAAAATAATTTATACAATTGCGGTTTCAATAAACAGAATCTTTAATGGCTATGAAAATGAGTTAGAAGACATTACAACTTTTATCACCTGGGCTCTGTCTGACTTTCACAGAGCTTAAATCATAGAAATTCAGTCAATCATCCTGGCAGTAATATATATCCAGTATTAACATATACATTTGCCTTTATCTAAAATAAGGATTTTTCAGCTTTACATTATCAGAAGCCTTCCTTTGTAATTAATCTAGGTAGGCTTTTTACCAGCTGGAAATTTGAAATGGGTTCCTGTATGAAGACAGTCCTATGTTTATTGGATATGGAGAGAAACTTAGTAGCAAAGGATGATGAAAAGATTGAAGTAATTAATGCCTTCTTTGCCTCCATCAGCAAGGCCAGTTATCATTGAGGCAGCCAATCTGAACTGGTAGACAGGAATGGCAAGCATAATTAAAACCACATAATCCAGTACAAAACGGGTAGTAACATGCTACATAATTTAGACACTCCCAAATCTATGGGGACAGATGGGATCTGCCTAAGATGGAGCTGACCGTAGGCTTCACAAAGTCACTGACCTGTTCTGGACATCACAGAGTTAATTTTTGCAGTGGGGGCATGGCCAGACCCTGACTATACCACTTCACATCATTGGGGTCAGGGCTCCCTTCCAGCTCTTGTAGCAGTGGAGGACTGGGTGTTGTAAGGGTGTCATGGGTTAACTCAGTTTGATTTTTAAAGAGGAATACAGAATATTTCCCCGTTGGGACCTTATTATTGTTTGGAAAGGACAGGGACTTATCAGAAGCTAATTCTTAGCTATTGGCATATGGTTTGACCACTGAGAAAGCTGAAGGGCACTTTTTGTGAAATTCCACGACTCCTAGTTTTATGTTGAATGTTCTCTAGATAGTTGCTTTGGGAGTGTTAAAGATTTCCAATTATGCATTGGATGTTCTGTTGAAAGTGATGAATATTGTAATCCTGAATGGTTTGTACCCAGTTTGTAACCTAAATTCCAGTTTTGTATGCCCTTACCTTTTCTCGGGTTTCCACTGTTCCCTGCCTGCTCTCCGTCCACTCCTCTTCTGGCTTCCTGTTGATTCCCTACCTGCCTGTCAAGCTGCAACCGGCACCTATTATGAAAATTGCAGAGACTCCCATGAGGCCTTGCCCAAACCAGAAGTACAACTGACACGGAAAAACCTCTAGCAAAAATGAGCCTGCACAGAATCCAAACTTATGAAAGACAGCACTGAATGGGTGGAGTCCTGGGGCATCTGAGGACAGTTTCCATCTGCTCGCTACGACCTAGAGGGCACTTGGGAGGAAGGACAACCCTAGACTAGAATGAGCCTGAGGAGTTCCTGGGAACTTCTGCAAGGCCAAACTCCTGACTGCAGCGTGAGCAGCAGAATCGACTTGGGCCTCCTCGGTGGTGCTCAAGGGACTAGCGGCGGCATAGGCAATCCCTTGACCTTTCCCATTTTTCTTAATAAAGGCATTAAAGGAGCTAATAAACATCTCCTGCCCTGTTCATTTATAACATGTCCAAGACTGTAGTGTTGTTTGGATTTATTTTATAAGTGTTATGACAGCATTTATTGTAAATTGTAATCGTAGCTTAGCTGGTTAGATATTTTGTAGAGGGGCCCCTGTCCTTATCAGAAGTTGATAAGGGTTTCCAAGACAACCCAGGCCTTTGCCCAGATTGGTCCCCCCAGCCCTGAGATCATCCCCTTCTTATCCTTTGTAATGTATCTTTTCCCCTGTATCCATCAATCATCCCCAAGGTCTAGAGGCTCGGCCAGTGGTTGGTGGACACCCAAAAGCACCCCACCCCAATTTAGCTTGATTTGTTCTTGTTTAAGTAATTCTGTTGGTATGTACTACCTGGCTTTGTTTTGTTGGTTTCCAACTGGTACCCATGCCCTGGAAATTGTGCTGATAAAAGGCCCCTAAGGGCTCAGGTTCGGGATCTCTCTCTCTCTGGGGAAGCTCCGAACCTGGGACCAGGGCTTCCCCTGTGTACCCCAACTAAAAGACCTGCTCCCAATGCCTCGAGAGAGAGTCCACTCCTTCTGATCTACGGCCGTGGCAGCGGAGGTAACAGTGCTGCTGAGCAAAAGACCCACACAAAGGGGCTGTTGAGCGCAGCCAGGGCTGCTGGGTGGACAGCCAGGCAAAGCTGACCCTAGAGACAGAGCTGCACGCAGCAACACAAGACAAGACCTTTTCCTTCTTGCCTTGAAACAGATAACAGGGCCAGTCTTGGTCTCCCATGTGGCCCTCCAGGGCCTGGGGGCCAGGCTGGGTATGCCACACCCTGCTGTGGGGGCAGAGCCAGGCCTGGCCCTGGCCGTGCCTCTGGGCCTCCCTCCGCAGCCACCAGCGACAGGAAGGAGAGGCTGCAGCCCTGACCGCAGCCTGGGGCTCAGCAAGGCTGGCCCCGCACCATCGCAGAGCCCTCCTGGGGCCTGTGCATGGCCGGGACGGGCTTTGCTTCTGCCGCCAGCAGGGCTGAGGGGTGGGCAGGAACCTTGAGACCGAGGGGTGGGCAGGAACCATCTTTGCTCCTGCCTGTTGAGATTTCTGACTGCCTGAGTCGCTCCGGTCTCTGGATCTCTTGGTGTGAGTTCCTTTCATCGGCATGGTCTTGAAGTCTGACACCGTGAGCCGCAGCCGAGGAAAGAAGACCTGAGCAAGATTTAACTCTCTCTTGGCACAGATGAAACTTCTAAAGCCCTAACTCTTTTCTTAGTGAAAGAAAAGGCCAAATTGAAGACATGTAAGAAACAATATAGAGATGTCAAAGTCAGTAAAAGAAGAGTGACCTCTTAAGTAGAAGAGATGACAAGTTACCTTGGTCCTAGGCTGAAAATCTATGCATTGCAGTAACAGACTGTAATATAAATATGCTAGAGCAACCCTTTAAATCATAGACAATAAGAATTGGGGAGATGATTTGTGAATTTTTGAGCAAAGGTATCTGTGATTTACTGAGTGAACATTGAATTAGAAGTCGTAATCTAGTGATCCTATAAGATGTTTGAACAGAGAAAGTTAAGAAGTCCTCTGCACCAGTGAAGAAGTAAAAAGACATCTCTGTTCCCTGGGATGAAGAATTCTTTGCCTTTGAAGTTCCTAATCTTTTAAAGGTGACACTGATATGTGAGTCTCCAGGCCATATGTAGTCATGGGAAAAGGCTACCTAATATAGGAAGTTTATAACTGCAGAAGTTTCCTGGGCAGGCAGATTTTGTAAGAGTTAGAAGCCACAAGCAGACTGTTTCTTCGTAGAAAGTTACCAAAACAAAACAAAAGAGACTTCTCTCTCTCAATGACTGAATGAAAGACTATGCTTTAAGTGGTACTGACCTGAAGTTGTAAGTTTTGCTTCTTTATATTGTTTGTGAAAAAGTTAACATTTCATAGTAAGAGAAGGGGTTGTTTTGGAAATCTCATTTGTTTTTTCTTTTCTTATTTTCTTTTTCTTAGAGTGTGTTAATAAAATGATCTGTTTACTTTTAAGTTAAGCCTGTTTTGCCTTTTCCCTCCTAATTCTATCTCACAGCAGAAAAGACACACAAACCACTACACTGAATTTGGCAAACAGAATTCAGCAAACATGAAACCACTACATTTTTAGTGTTTCTGCCTGGTTGAAACTTAAAACTAAAACACAGGTGTTTCCATGTGAAGGGTATTTGGACTGTTCATCTCTTTCTTGCATGATGTCATTAATATTTTTGCTGTTAGTATTCACTGTCTTATTTCATTGCATTTTACAGTAAATACCCCTTATCCCAATGCATGGTCTTTAACTTTAATGCCTCCAGTTTTCCTCTCCAGCCTGCTGCATGGGGAAGAAGGAGGGGAAGGAAGGGAGGCAGTGAGAAGAACATGATTTGGAGTGTTTCTGTGTTAACAATAATTCCTAAACCACAACAGCCACTTAGAATCATTTACCATCAGACCTGATTTACTGGAGAAGTCCCAGCTGATGAGGTTAGCAAGTGTGACATCCATCTCTAAGATGCTTTAGAAGAAGGATCTGGGAAACTACAAGCCTGTGAGAGCTCAGCGTCCAGAGAAGTCATAATGAAGATAATGTTGAATGCTGTTACTTGCCATGTTCAGAATAATTGGAGCATCAGGCCCAAGCAGCCTGGGTTTGTGAAAGGCAGGTTCTGCTTGACCAACCTGATTTCCTTCTGTGTCAAGGTGATCCACCTAGTGGCTAAGGGAAAGCTTAATTATGTTATCTACTTAAATTTTGGTCAAGCCTGTACTACTGTTTCCCAATGCATTCTCCAGGAGAAACACTGTTTATGGCTTGTATGAGTGTATTCTTCACTGAGCAAACTGCTTGGATGGCTGGGTCCATGGAGTGATAGTGATTGGAGACAAATCCAGTTGATGGCTGCTCCCCAGGGCTCCGTGTTGGTGCCAGTTTTGTTCAATCTTTATACATTTTCTGAATGATGGACTGAGTGTGCTCTTGGGCAGCATGACATCTAAATGAGTAGGTTCTCTACAGATCAGTCTGTAGGTTCTACAGAGGGATCCACATGGGCAGGATCAATGGGCTGAGGCAAAATGCATGAGTGCTGGCTTCTGCCTGTGGGTCACCAAGACCCCAGGCAACATCAAAGAGTGCTGCCAGTTTGTGGAAGAGTGGCTGGAAAGTGGCTCAGTAGGAAAGGACCTGGAGGTGCTGGTTGACAGTAGCTGAATATGAGCCAGCTGTACCTAGGTGGACAAGTAGACATTGCATCCTGGCCTGTATCAGCAACAGTGTGGCCAGCAGGACCAGGGCGATGATTGTCCCCCTGTACTCAGCCACAGCTGAGGCAACTGATGGGGCCAAACCTCAAAACCTGTGTTCATTTTGGGGGCCCTCACAACAAGAAAGGCATTGAGATGCTGAAGCATGTCCAGGAAAGGGCAACAAAGTTAGCTAAGGGTCTGGAGTACAAATCTTATGAGGAAGAGCTGAGGGAGCTGGGGCTGTTTAGCCTGAAGAAAAGGAGACTCAGGGATGACCCTGTCACTCTCTACAACCACCTGAAAGGAGGATGTCTCTAGGTCACGGACAGCCTCTTCTCCCAGGCAACCAGTGACAGGACAATAGAACATAACCTTGTACTGTTCCAGGGGAGGTTTAGGTTGGACATTAGGAAGGATATCTTCACAGAAAGGTTGACTAGACATTGCAGTAGGCTGATGATGCAGGTGGTGGAGCCAGCATCCCTGGAGGTGTTTAAGGAAAGACTGGGCGTGGCACTTATTGCCATGGTCTGGTTGACATAGTGGTATTCAGTCATAGGTTGGACTTGATCTCAGAGCTTTCTTCCAGCCTGATTGATTCTTTGACCCTGTGATTCTTCAATAATAATTGCATTGCATATTTGTAAATCATGCTATCTATATATTTCAGAACATAGTACAACTAACATTCTTATTAAGAGTTTGTCACCGAAGGCATTAAACAATTCCAAAACACTACAAAGGGCTATGTGTTCCTTAAAATTGTAACACAATTATTTTATAAAGACCTGGGTTTCTTGATGAATCTCAAGCTGTCCATGAACTGACAGTGTCCTTGAGGCCCAGAGGGCAAGTGGTATCCTAGGGTACATTGTGAAGAGTGTAGTCTGGTATCTGGTTGAGAGAAGTGATCCTTCCCCTCTACTAGTATTCCAAACCCACCTGAATGAGTCCCTGTGTCACCTGTTCTAGGTGACCCTGCCTTGGCATAGAGGGGTTGGAATAGATGATCTCCAGAGGTCTCTTCCAGCTCTAACAATATTTTAATTCATTTTTTTGTTATGAAGTTTGAATTTAACAAAAACAGCCCATTTCTAAAGTTATTGAATTGACCCACAAAAGTTATTAAGTTCTAAAGTTATTAAATTGACCCACAAAAACTAAGTCTATTAGTAATGAAGCCCCGGCCACAGAATCATTTTATTAAGTAATAGATACAGACCTAAGTAGTTTAAATTATATGTAGACTACTTTTACAGATCTGAGTGCAGAATCACATCAAAGGGAACCTTTAATTAGCTAGTTGTTTTCCTTTCAGAAGTATCAGATTGATCATTATCAAATCTCAGATTAAGTTGTAAATTTACTTTCCTCCTGTAATTTCTCTTGCTAAGTCTCTGTCCTGAATTTGAAAGACAGGTATCTGCCAGCAAAAGCTGGAATCTCCCCTTGAATAGAGAATGTAAACCCCCTCCCTCAGATTATTATAATTTTGCAATTAGGGGCTTTCAAGCAAAGATTTAGGAATAGAAATAACAGTTCTTTAATAGGAATATTAAAAAATACAAATGTAATAGTACAGAAAGACAAGTAAAAGAAAACAAAGAAACAAAAAACAAACAAAAAAAACAACCTAGAAAACCCTGACAGAGTCAGGGATGTGGCCTGACACCCTGTTGGTCAGGGTGTTAGAAGCAGTCCACATGAATCCTCCTGGAGTAACAGACACANTATTATTGGAAAGTGTCAGCCCCAAAACTTGTGTTTGGCCACCTCTTGATTTGGTCAAGTACCTATAAGTACCCAGCAATTAGTTCCTTTGCAACCCAACAGAAAAAATTCCACAAACACAAAGGAAACAAATCCAATCCCCAACACTCTCTTCTGCTAAATCTGTTAAAACACTGTCATTTGATCCTGCACAAATTTAGTGTGCAAATTCTGGTAGGTTCTTTTCACTTTTACTGAGTAATTCGGCCTCTTTTGTGCAAGTTTATAGGAAGCTGGGATTTGCATGTCTCTGGTTTTGCAACTTGAATTTAGACCAATAGTACAGAGGTCTAAAAATGTAAATCCTTCCTTTTTCAAAGAGAGTTTTCTACTCTTTAGAGTTAATGATTTTACTAAAGTCCATAGAAAGGCTTTTTACAGAGTGGGGTCAGAAAAAAAAGAAGATATCCAAAATATCTCCAGAAGTGCTACTAAACCTTTCACCTCATATAAAGAAGCTGTTTTAGAGCACAGGAAAAGGACTTAGTTTCCAATGTGCTCTTCTTTGTTTTAAGTGACTACTAGCTTGTACTAACATACAGGGAACAGCTTTTTTAGTGGTTCTTATAAATGTGTTGGCATCTACCGCAGATTTCCAAAACACTGAGGAAAGGAGGAAAAAAAACACTAATTCAAAAATAAGTTTAAGATTTCTTAATTACTGTAAATTATGAATAACAGTAAGAGTAGTCCGATTTGACTATATATAGACTATACATGCATTTAAAAAGTCACTCTTTTTGGTATTCCAGTTCATAATATTAATATGTAGAATACATTTTCAGGTTTGCTTGTTTATTTGTTTTTTGGCTTGTCTAGGCATTATTCAAGATCTCATACATTTTCTATCTAGCAAAAAGAAACTGATAAGCACAATATTGCCTGAGAAATTACTCTATTATCATAATTTTTTTTAAATTATAAAGCTACAAGTTCAAGAATTACATTATGTCCAAGGTTTAAAACAAATTTTTAAAAATGCAAAAATAGAGATAGTCTTGGTATACTTTAGATTTTTCTTACATTTTAGCTGTGGTTAGCCATAGATTGTATTAAGTAATTTCCAAGATACCAATAGAATACAAGATGTGGACAAGTCTTTGTGAAAGTAACCTATCTGATTTTGGAATCATTCAGAATACTCCTAGGAACCACTTAATGCCTGAAGACAAATGTATAAATTTGTGGTTTTCTTATAGACTAGAGTTCAGTTCTAATAAAGTCTGTAGAGTAAGTGGAGGGCAGCTGCAATTTCTCAGTGAGTTTCCTTGCTTTAGCTGGAGTTTAAAACAGGGTTCAAGACTGCCATTTGTCTTGGCTGTAGACTTCAGTGACTTGCTATAAATAATGAAGTTGCTGGAAAGCCGCTTGAGACAGCTGGAATATTAAAGTTCTGTAAAGGTCAAATTGACTTTAAGTCTCCTGTAATCTTCACATAGTAATCTTGAGGCTCCCTTAAATTTCTGAATGAGAAATGTCACTCAAATAGGTAAAATTATGTAATAGTCCCTTCAGAGGTCAGGAAGATATCCTGTTTTGGACTCTTTAAAAAGCAGTACTTCTTCACTATTTCAGAAAATTAACCAAGATTATAATTAAGGCTGGCAATTTTTGTTGTAGTTGACAGTAAATTCAGAAAATTCTGTACAGATATTAGCTATCCATAGCTGATATTTTAGAAAATTTAAAATGTAGTTTCTTTATGGATTCTGGCAACAACATACAAAATTCAAAAATTTACCTGGAACTTTAAGAGTTAATAAAACATTCTGGACTTCATTGGAAATATGGAGAAAACCTTTGTAATCACATTGCAAAACCACATGACTAATGACCGTGTTTTTTAATTTCACTCCTCTCACATTCTTTATAGAAGCATAGAATCATAAAGCCATAGAATGATTTATGGTGGAAAAGACCTGTAAGATCATGGAGACCAATCATAAACCTAGCACTGCCAAGTCCACCTCTAAACTATGTCAAACTATGTCCTTTAGTGTCATATCTGAACACCTCCTAAACACCTTCAGGGATGGTGATTCCACCACTTCCCTAGGCAACCTGTTCTAGCAACACTTTCAGTGGCTAATGTTTTTTAGCAATCAATGTAGCTTGATGCCATTTCTTATCCTATCACTAATTACCTGGGAGAAGAGACCAACCTCCTCTTGCTATAACCTCCTTTCAGGAGTGATAGAGAGCCGTAAAGTCACTTCCTACAACTGTTAAATCCTATTCCCCTTACTTGAATAGCCTCCTGAATGAAAGAAACACAGCATTACAAAGACATAATGGCAATGGCATAATGCAGTTAATGATTATATTGTGCCTTTATAAGAAGGTGACATTACATTTGAACAAAGAAAAATAAGGCTTTGATATACCCCACAGGCTGACTGATATGTGGACTTTTTACTGTAGACTACTTTTTCTAAGATAAAAGAATGATATTTAAAGTGACAGTTATTAGCCTCTGCTAAAGTAAGAATCAGTTATACTGACTTTCAGTCTTCGATTACAATTGACCCTTTGGGTTTGGCCAAAATTTAGAGTTAAAATGTCTGTTCGTCCTTCCCTTCATCATATTTCTAAAATACAGTTTCAAAAGAGATGTTAATATGTTTCAAAGCAGTCATGTACATTGCATTCATGTACTGCTTTTATCCAAAAGACCATGAAGTAACAATGATTTAGTTCTGTAATTGTTATTGATGAGTCATAAATTTAATTCTAAAGAGATACAAAGGATTAGGTTCTATTTCCAAACAAACTTATTTCTCCATATATCAAGCTTCCTTAAGCAAGAGGTAGAAACCATTTTAGGAGTTCATTCTAGCTGGGAAAAAAAGTATCTCAAACTGACAATAATTGAATTTGAGTATAATAGCAAAGGTGTTCATAAGTTATAAGAAATCCAATACAGAAATTAGGACATTGTATTGTATTTTTATGGAAGTTTATTGAGTGAACCTTGAAGAGCAAGTCTATTGTGTTTTCCCCCTTATTTAACTAATTGCATATAGAAATCAACTGTTGCACAGACACCTGCACAGAACTACAAGTGCAACTCCACTACTGATGTAAGTTCCACAGTCCTCGAAGTAAAGTTAGTTTTTTTTCTTTGATATATTTCTTGACTTCCAGATTTTAATAATTCAGTGAATTGATAGCTATTTTGATTGAAGGCATTAAAACTGCAGAGAAAATATCTTCTTAGTTGTAAAATTTTTACTTACTAATTAAAATGCTCAGTAGCTGACTAATTTCTAAATACAGGCAGGGAAAAACAGAAGATACAATCCATTCTTTTTTCCTCTGCAGATAAAAATTATATGAGTGACTGCAAGTTTACTTCAATTAGTTACTTTAATGAGATGACATTTACTACAGTCCTTATGAATGCTCTAATGGGAAATATACTGAGGTCAGTGGAAATGAATTTAGATCCATAAAAATAAATTTAATATAAGTTTTCAAATGCAAGAACTATCATTCTTTTGCAAATATGATATTGGAGGTCAAAGACACCCTAGGGAAAGAGTAATTTCATAAGTCAAATCATACTGAATTACAGAATAACTAAGTTGGAAGAGACCTTCAAGATCATGGCATCCAAACCAGCCCTAACACCTCAACTAGAGCATGGCACTGAGTGCCACATCCAATCTTTTTTTAAACAGATCCAGGGTGGTGACTCAACCACCTCCCCAGGCAGACCATTCCAGTGCTTTAGCACCCTTTCTGCAAAAAACTTTTTTCTTAATATCCAACCTGTATTTCCCTTGGCACAGCTGGAGACTGTGTCATTCTGTCAGCTGCTGCCTAGAGAAAGAGACCTACCCCCACCTGGTTACAACCACCTTTCAGGGAGTTGTAGAGAGTGATAAGGTCACCTCTGAGTCTCCTTTTCTCCAGGCTAAACACTCCCAGCTCCCTCAGCTGTTCCTCACAGGGTTTGTGCTCCAAGCCCCTTCCAGCCTCCTTGCCTTCTCTGGACACACTCAAACATCTCAAGGTCCTTCCTAAACTGAGGGATCAGAACTGGACACAGCACTTCAGGTGTGCCCTCACCAGTGCCCAGTACAGGGGAAGAATGACCTCCCTGCTCCTGCTGGACACACCATTCCTGACATAGGCCAGGATGCCATTGGCCTCCAAGGCCTCCAGGGCACACTGCTGGCCCATGTTCAGCTGCTGTCACCAGTGCCCCCAGGTCCCTTTCTGCCTGGGCACTGTGCAGCCGCACCAGCCACAGCCTGTAACATTGCAGAGGGTAACTGCAGGGCCAAACTGCAGGACTTGGCACTTGGACTGATTAAACTTCATCATGTTAGACTTCATCTTGTTGTTTTTGGCAAATAAGGAAGAATCTTTTGTGGATGTTCAGGGGAAGTCTTAGCTGTAGACTAAGAGATTATAGTGCTCCAGAGAATAGCAAACAAGGAAGAACTGTAACCCTGAACTTCAGGGGAGCAGATTTAGCCTGAATATTCTTCAAGCAAATCCATGGANTCAAACACGACCTATCCTTCCTAAGCCCATGCTGGCTGGGTCTGGCACCCTGGCCATCCTCTAGGTGCTGTGTGAGGACACTCAGTATAAACTGCTCCATTACCTTACTGGGTACTGAGGTCAGGCTAACTGGCCTGTGATTTACCAGGATCCTTCTTCCTACCCTTTTGGTGAATGGGCAGCTTCCAGTCATCTGGAACTTCACCAGTGAGCCAGGACTGTTGGTGAATAATGGAGAGCAGCTTCACAAGCTCATCTGCCAGCTCCCTCATCACCCTGGGATGGATCCCATCTGGGCTCATAGATTTATGATCATCCAAGCATCTCAGCAGTTCTCTGACTGCCTCCTTCTGGATAACAGGGGGCTTAATCTGCTCCCTGACACCATCTATCAACCCAGGAGGACAGCTGTCCCGAGGACAAGCCATCTTCCCCCTAAAGACTGAGGCAAAGGAGGCATTAAGCCCTTCTCCTCATCTGCAGTTACTAAGTCCCTTCCCACATCCAATAAAGAACAAAGGTTGGTCTTATCCTTCCTTTTACTATTAATACATAAATAATACAGTAGTATGAAATTGCAATATTATTCTTGGAAACCAAATCATTGATTGTTTGTACACTGGCTTTTAAAATCTTTTGGTAGCAATTGATTGATCATTATTAATATGAATATCCCTTAACATCTCTAACTATGCAGAGATTTTTTCCAGTGAGAAATAATATTTTTCTTTGCTCATCTGTTTTTCTCCTTTGTGTAATAGAAGTCTTTTCATGTGTAGTTTATCAGTATCTACTTTCTCTGTGGCAGACATACATACCAGACTGTGGAACTAAAAATATACGTATGAACATCAGAAATGCAGAGAGTTGGATGAAACACATTGAAGAATATAAATCCTTCTTTTGTAATCAATGAGCCAACTTGAAAAAATTATTTTAAAAAGTCTGTTGGTACCACTTCAGGCAGTAAATTTTTAGAATGTTTTTTGAGTTGTATGTAGGACGGATTTTGGTTAGCTGTAGCAGTATTTAGATCACTGCAAGTGAGGCAATGGTAACTATGAAGACATGTTAAATATACTGCAAGGCATTTGTAAAATACTGTGGATGAGATTCACCTAACTTTGAAAGTCTACTTTCTAACCTCACCTTGTCGTCTAAGCTTCCGTTTTCAATCAATAGGCATTTAATGGATGTGATCCATCTTACCTTAATCAGTACATCTAAAACTAGGCTAAAGTATTTCAGACATCTGCTTTAGATGGACTGCACTCTAATAATTACTTCTTTTCTACAAGGATTACAATGGAAACTTTGGGTGTCTGGGTCATATTTTATTATATGCAATATAGGTATTCAGAGTTATAGAATTGAAATTCAGTTGATATACTTCTGTTCACTCTTTCATTTGTACATAGTCATATATTCAATTGTTAAACAGTTGGACCTCAAAATTCCAGGATTCTTCTGAGGACTGATGATTCATTTATTGCTACGACATGTATTATCAAGTCAGTATGCTTACACTGCATTTGTGAAACAATTAATTTAAAGATTTAATCCATGAAAATTAGTAACTAGAAAGAAGTGTTCCAAATATAGGTGATGTTAATGCAATCACTGCCAGCACAATGAATTCCCTATCCTAGGTAAGGAAATATAAATTTAGTTATTATGGACACATGGTAGAAATGCTTTCTAGACATCAATTACTCCTCTAAACTTCTTGCAGACTGACTCCAGTTATGACGTTTCTCCACTGTTTCTTGTGTAGAAGCCTTGGTTAAGACCTCAGATTCTATAAAATGGCTATTTATTTATGTGCACATCAGCATTATTGAGACCTAGTAAGCAGAGATTAGCAGATCAAAATTGTTGATGCTGAGAACCCAGTGCTTATCTCAGATATTTTTGTTGCACATTGTTGATCATTTTCAGTCTCTCACTCATCATCATTCTCAAGTCCTTCCTGGCAGGGCTGCTCTCCATCTGTCCATCCCTCAGACAGATGTTGGTACTAGGGGTTGCTTCTACCCGGGTGCAGCACTTTGCACTTAGTCTTGTTGAACTTCATAAGATTTGTGTGGGTTCACTCCCTGAACTTGTCCAAGTCCCCCGGGAAGGCATGTTGTCCTTCAGATTCACCACTCAGTTTAGTGTCAGCAGCAAATCTGCTGAGCATAGATCCCTTTATCTATGTCATCAATGATGATGTTAAATGAAAATGGAGAAACCCAGTTAATAACACAAACACCTGAGAGATTCCACTTTTCCCTGATGTCCATTGGGACCCTGAGCTGTTGACCACTACCCTTTGGATGCCACCATCCAATCAATTCTTTAACCACCTTGCAGCCCACCCACCAAATCCATTTTTTTCCAATTTAGAGAGAAGGATATTGTAGGCTTTCCAGAAGTCCTGATAAATGACACTTGTAGCCTTTCCCTTGTCCACTGATGGACTCACTCCATTGTAGAAAGCTACAAAGCTGGTCAGGCAGGACTCGGCCTTGGTGAAACCATGCTGGCTCTCCTGAGTTCCCCTCTCTGTCCTCCGTGTGCCTTAGCATGGCTTCTAGGAGGGTCTGTTCCATGGTGCTCCCAGGCACAGAGGTGAGGATCACAGGTCAGTAGTTCTCAGGGTCCCTCTTTCTATCCTTTCAAAAGATGGGTACAATATTTCCTATTTTTCCAATCGCCTGCCAAGACTTTTCAAATGACACGGAGAGTGTCATGGCAACTATACAAGCCAATTCCCTCCAGACTCTAGTGTGCATCCCATGGGGTCCCATAGTCTTATGTATGTTCAGGTTCCTCAGGTAGTCATGAAGCTGATCTTTAGTTACAGTGGTAGGGATTTTGCTTCTCCTGTCCACATCCTGATGTCCATCTACTCAAGTGGTGTGGGAGGAGAGGTTTCCCTTGAAGACTGAGTCAAAAATGTTCTTGAATATCTCAGCCTTCTCCTCATCCCTTGTTACCAGTTTTCCAACACTGTTGACCAGGGAGATCAACCTTCTTTAACATTCCTTGTTTACCTGTCTTCTGTTTACCTTGTTTACCACCTCTGTATTTGTTTCTTTCCATTTAATTTACCAGCAGGTTTTTCCTCAGTCATGCTGGTCTCTTGCCTTTGATGCCAGATTTCTTGTTCTTAGGGATTACTAGCTCTTATGCTCTATGAAAGACTTCTTTAAACATCTGCCAGCTCTGTTTTACTTTCTTGTCCCTGACAGCAGAGTCCTAGAACATCCTATTGCCTATCTCCTTGAAGAGCAGGCAGTTTGCTTTCCTAAAGTCTGGGAGCCTAACTTTACTCCTTACGTGACCCTTATCCCTCACCTGACCGTTATCCCTCAGGACTGCAAACCACCAATGCACTTTCACTACCATAAAATCTATTGACAGCTTTCAACCTTGAAGTAAACATTCAATTACTTTTGCTAAAATAAACCTACAAAAATTCTATAGACCAATGATAAATGTATTTATTTGAATCTGCACAAAAATTGAGGGGTTTTTCAAATTTTCTTCATATAGTTTCCTGGTAAAATCTTTTATTTCCAGGTTTTCTTACATTATATAGCAAAATAACTTCCAGAATTGCAGTGATTTTTTTAAATGAATATAATTAGATTTTTAAATGCAGCAATTTTTTTTTCATTTGGCAACATTGAGTCAATAATGTAAATTTTGCATTATGCATACTTGTATTTTCCATTTGATGTGTGTATAAAAAAATGATGCTGCTATGATCCTGGCAGCAATGGTGAGGATACTATGGTAAATCCTTTATACAACATAATGCTGCTGGGCACCTAAATAAAGTTTAATTCCATTAAAGAATGTTTCATTATTACCTTGGGCATACAGTTCTTTTTATAGAAAATCTGCTGGGACTGGAATTTCATTGGAATCTGACTCAGTGCCTTTCTGGAAGCCTTTACCTTATCGAAAGCATTTGATTCTGCTTTTTAGATAAAAGACCTTCAGAAGTATATTTTTAAGGTTTTTGGTGGGGGTTTTTTTGGCTTTTTTTTTTTTTTTT
>WEIU01008440.1:5669-22479 GCA_013389925.1 Aegithalos caudatus
TTTTTTTTTTGTTGTTGTTGTTGTTCTTGTGGTGGTGGTGGTGGTGGTTTTAGGGTTTGTTTGGTTGGTTGGTTTTTTTTTGTTTTGTTTTATTTTTGTTAACCAGAGGAAATTAAACAGAAAAAAGTCTGGTCTTGTGATAACATAAATTATGTTTTAAAAATGTGTGTAGACCATATAAAATAACCCTGAGTATAACCTTGAGTATGGCTATATTAGAGTGGAAGGGTATAGGTGGTAATTTTTCATATATATCGTATCTACCTTCAAGAATTTGTGCTCAAGTAATTGGAGACAGCTGTAGATGTAAATTACTGTGTTTTACACTTTCTAATGGATATTTTCCATATTAATTTGCATCATGGATTTCTGAAGGCATTAACATCATTGGATCTAGAACATCCTGTGGCAATGAACTACCCAGTTTAACCAAGCATTTTATAAATTTCCTTTTTGTTTTAAAACACCTGCCTGTTCACTCCATTTGATGCCTTGAGCTATCATAATGTGAGAAAAAGAAAATAATTACAACTCATTTACCTTCCCTGTGCCATTCATAATTTTATTTAGCTCCATCACATTTCACACCAGTATTCTTATCCAGACTGAAAAGTCTTAATGTATTTTATATTTCCATACAAGCTCTTCTCAAAGTCTGATATTTTCTTCATCTGCATATTTTTTTACTTCTTTTTCAAGCAAATGAGAGCAAAAATAAATTGCATCCTGTTCCGATATCAGCCATACAAGGCTAACACAGGTTCTTCCTACTGCAGGTGAGTTATCTGTATACACATCCTGAAAGTTGTAATTTCCAAAATGCAAATAGTTTTACTTGAGAAATATCCTATGTAGGCTGTTTGCTGTCCAAAAAAGCAGTTAGCAAAACGAATATTTTCGGTGAGGACATTTATGTTCTTCAAGTCAAAGACATAATCAAAATTTTTACAGGTCATGAAGCACTCAGCATTTGTCAAAAATGTACATAAAAACCAATACTTTTCCTACAGCTAGATCTTCAATAGCTTTTTTTTCCAGAAGGTCAGAAGAAAGGAATAAACTAATTTAAAAAAAAAAAAAAAAAACAAAAAAAAAAAACAGAAACAGGAGGATAATTTCCACAAAAGAAAAATAAGTATATGGCCAAGATCATCACAGTGATAACAAGGTCTAGATAATGAGATTTGTGAGTACTGGGAATGCAACTTAGAGATAATGTACATCTGGGGAAAAAAAAAAAAAAAATTAACATTCAGTTTACAATACCACAGAAATGTTCCTTTTTGTCTGAATCTTTGAGAATTTAATTTTATTTCCAACTGTGACAAACTGTGGTCAGTTCACCACTCTGGCCTTTCTTTCCTTCTCCTCTCTGAAACAGTTTTAAATCTCACAGCAAAAAGCTGTTAGATGAACATTCCTAATAATGATTTTGAGTCAAATTTGGGAACATATTGGGGATTTATTCGCCATAAAATTTTCAAAATCCCAACAATTTTCAGGCATTTATTTACAGTAAAACATCCAAGATTTCTCATAGATAGTACCAAAGGTCTGCCCAGTGTATTGTGACACAACATAGGTGTTCTGTTTCTTTAAACTACTACCAGAAGATCTCATCTATCATTTCTTAATGGATAACTCAAGTTTTATCCAGGGTAGACAGCACTTTTAAAATTTGCTGTCCTGCTTAGAGCATTACCATTAAGTTTTCTTGGGTGTACTAACCTATGAAGTGGCTGGCTCCCTTACTGCACCTGCAATGTATTTATTATAAATAAAATTGATGCTCATATCGCATGTTTGCTTACCCCTTGAGTTATACACTTACCTGTTCTTGTTTCAACCCCAGTTCAAGTCCCTAGTTGATGTACTTACCTTTTCATACCTACCTTTTCCAACCCCAAGAGTTCATTGTTAAAAGATCCTTTGTAGGTGACCAGGGTCTGGCGACCGGAAGTTTTCGTGCTGTACGGAAAGACAGAGGCCTCCCTCTCTTGAGAACTAACGGCGCTCAGTTTATGATGTCAGCAGGTAGAGTTAACGGTACACTCCCACACTATATAACGCTGTAACACATTCCAATAAACGCCATTTACCGTCCACCACATTGGTGTCTGTGAGTAAGTGACCCAGTGACCTCGGGTTGGTCACCGTGCCGTTCCTGAACCAGGTCGCCACAGCCCCCACAAAGGGCAACAATCCTTACCTGTTTAAGCCATTGTATCCCCCTCCCTTTAGTTGTATGTACCCTTGTCCCCTCTTATCTCATCGGGTAATTCAGCCGCTGCTCCCCAGGAGCATTTCCCATAAGGACTTGTACACGCACTTCCCATAAGGACTTGTACACGTATGCATATTAAAATCGTATTGCCACCCAGGAATAAAACAGTCATGGACAACAAGCCACCCTAAATGGACACCTAAAAACCCCACCATGGAAACAACAGGACCCCCAAGAGGCCAGATAGACCAGCTTCAGCCCAACAAGTAAGTCACCATGACCTAAGTGGCACTCAAGCAAGAGGATTCCCCTAGACAACTGAGCCAAAAGCAAGTCTCTGGATGATCCCCATGAGTATAGAGACTCCAGTCCTGCCAGTGATGGCAAACCTGTGTGTTCGTCCTCCTAGATGTCGACCATCGGAGAGCTAGCGGCAGTGGCGCGCACCCCAAACCCCCCACCTCTAGGCCCCTCTTTTAATAAAGGCATAATAAGGGAGCAGAAGGTCTCCTGGCCTGTTAATTCACCACAGATTAATCAAGTTTTTTGGGGTGACTAGGCCTTTGACTCCTTAACTTTCTCAAAATATCTTTCCTGTTCTATGACATCTAATTCATCTCTGGTTATATGATAATCAAACCACTCTTTACAGAATTTTGCTCTTCAACTACTGATTGAGTTCTCTGAGGGGTACGGGTCCTTGGAGTTCCTTTCTGCAGATTCAGTGAGGTAATTTCCCAGGATGTTCTACTGACACTCAGCCAACACAGGTCTAAATCAAAAGCAGTTATGATATATATGAAATGTATAATCTGTATTTTCATTGTATCATTTCCACAGACTGTAATATATGTATTATATGGTTTTGAGCAAACTTGAATTTAGCCCTCTCAGTAAACTAGAAACACAGCCCCAGAGGATTACCTCATAAGGGAGTCACTGCAAGGGGAGAGAATACTCATCTTGATAACAGCCTGGATAAGACAAAGGCCAAGAAAGCAACTATCTACCGGAGACCTCCTTGCCATTGAAAAGCCCGATTCTGATAGACTCTCTGATACTGGGACAGGGGATGTGAATAGAGAATTCCTGGCAACCCTATTTGCATTCAATCCTGTCTCGGGGAATACATCTGCATTTCTACAGTAAAGTCCATCAGGACATCTGCAGCTGTCCCGAGATGTCATCATGGGAGCGGCAATAGGAGGAAGATACCATCGGGCTTGAGTGATTCAATCCTGTCCAGTCATGAATATTCTCTCCGAAGCAGCTAACCTATTGTCAGAAACATGGAAAACCTATTCAAAGACTCTGGACGGACTATGCATTTAAACAGAATCCAAACTTTACAGTAATAATCTGGGAGTTCCTCAGCCTCCGGGCTGAAAAACTGTATAAAAACCTACAGCCTGGACTAGCAAATTGTGAACTTGAGGATCAGTGCAGACGAGGCTGATCCCAGGTTCACCCAGGCCGATTCCCGGGCTCGGTCCTGACTTGGTGGTGGCAGATTCCAATTCGGTTGTATCAGATTCTAATAAATACTTTGTTGAAATTTTATTTGGCCAATTTCATATATAACAAGCTATAATAATACACTTGAACATTGCTTAACTAATTAAACAGACTTTGTAATAAATTTTTTAAAGAATTACAAAACTCCTGGCTAAGTAGGATAAAACACTGTGGTGGTGTGTTTTTGTTCTTCTCCCAATGATTCATTCATGTTACCCCTGAAATGTTTGGTTTTACCCCAGGTTTTCCCTTCCCTTGTCTAGTTGCCTTTCACCCCCAGACATACCTGTTACATTATTCACCTAGTGTCAACCTTCCCTAGCCACTTCCCTCATTTCCAGAGACTTCCCTGTCAATCCTTGTTAACCCTACCCCCCTGCGTAACTCCTGGGAATTCCCAATTTCTTGGATGTCCGGTTGGTGCACGTGACCCTTTCCGCTCCCCTTGCATTCGCTATGGGCTGTCAGACTGTGAGTCCCTCCTCACTCCCCTCCCCACTGTATCTCTGGTCGGCTGGAAATCTGTAACATCCCCCTGTTCCTTCCCCGTCTAAAAGACCGTGCAAAGCACAGGATTTTGGTTGCTGCGGCCACACCCCTTGGGGCGAAAGTCTTTTGAGAAGCACGTGAGAAACCCCTCCCTGTCCTTTACTCCAATCCAAGGTGCATCACAATCGAGAACTGTTCGAGAAGAGCCTCGCTGCTGCGGCAGCAGCAGCACTGCTCCAGCGCTGCCCAAGAAATGGCGCGGGGGGGGGGCCACTCCTGCCGTGAGTGCCGAGGTGGAGAGCTAGCCGGGCGTCTCTGGTCCTTGAGCCAAAACACCACCTTCAAGTTAACAAGGCTTCAGATCCCACGTGCTTTCTTGCAGACAGACCAAAATTAAAGCAGTAATTACGGCTCCTCCTCTGCTTCTTTCCATACAACTGGAAGCAGGATCACGGCTTGATGGGATTTTTTCTGTGTTGTGGGATTGGTCATGGGTGGTTCAGTAGAGGGAGCTGGGGAAATGCTGATGGCTAGAATGTGAATGGGCACCGTTCACTGCTATGGAAAGGCCTGAACTCCTTTACAGGGTAGGAGTCTAAATGGTAATTTTTCTCCACAAAAACCATCTGGGCCAATTAGGCTGATTCCAGAATGAACATACCAAAGCAGTTTTAGGAGCAGAGCTGTTCCACTCTCTCATGGGAAATTCAGGGCTTGGTAGTGCTATGAGTACCTGATTTTGAAGCCATGTTCATAGCCTGCTCCTAGGTGTGCTTACCAAAAATATGGTATTTAGACAACAAAGACACTGCTGGATGAAAGCAAGGAGCAGTATACTTATTGTACGGTTGTGTTTTAGTGGTATTATTTATTTAAATATATGCACATATATTTTTCAGTTTATTTCAGCTACCTAGGTTTGCAGTTTTCCCTGCTGTCTGACTTAAAACCAAAAGGAAATAAAGCAGTCCAGGGGAAAAAAAAAGGTTCAACTGTTTTTACTGGGTTTTTTTGCTTATACAAATGAACTTTTCATGGTCTTTCATAACCTTCATTCTCAACTTTAGCTTTGAACATCTTTGATCATTGAGGTTACAGTAGACCATTTTAGGATTTAAGTGCAGTTATTTAAATAATGCAGTATTAAGTACTTCTAGAGCTTTATAATGCAGAAACTTATCACAGAATAATTGAAAGATTAAAGTGCAGTCACCAATGACAATTTTCTGTGATTACATGTCAGGTTCTTTGAAGGACAATACAAAATTACAGGAAGAAGAAACTTCTCATATATATACATTTTATAGTCAATTATAGCTACCAGTATGAATTTTTAACCAATGCTTGGATTTCTTGTAACATTTACTAATGTTAATGTTGAAAAACAGGTCTTGCAGCCATTTCTGCCATTTTTGTTTCTTCTGTCATGAGAGTTTAGAGCTTCAGAGCAAAATCAGGATTTAAAAAAATTCTGATGAAGTAAGGAAATACTTCGATCTGCGTGTATTTTGGTGAGGCACGTGGACTGACATGTTGCTGGAACTGCAAAATGCATGGGAGACCATGCACTGTTTTTTGGCATGGGTAAATCACAACAATTTCTCTCTCCTGGTTTAGAGCTAACATCATTATACACCTGATTTCCTTAAAGTGATAGGAAAAAAAAAAAAAAAAAAAAAAAAAAAAAAAAAAAGCTTAATTGAATTTCTATAGGGACAGTGTATGTCTAGCAAACTAAAAAAAGAAAATAGAAGTTCATTTAGCAAGTCTTAACCTATAGAATTATATTTGATTCTGACTACCAGATATTGATTAAATTGTTGTATGCCAAGCAGAAGCACAGGATCTTCACGTAGAATCGTTCTGCCACTATTCTAATAAAAGACTCAGCAATAAGCTCAGCAATGTAGCTCAGCAATAAAAGACAAAACCAAGTTGGAAAATGAACAGGCCAAAAATTGCAATGTTGCTACTAATCTGTGAAAGTTCATTTGCAAATTCAGTAACAGTAGCAGCGAAGATTGCTGCTAGTTAAAGAGTTAAAAATTGCCACGGGGAAACAAAAAATGTTAGCTTTTGGACGTCAAGGCCACCTATAAATGTCTTTCAGTTTTCCAGAATACTACAGAGAAATTTCACACTCACATTTGTTCCTATATCATAAAATGACACAATCCTGAGGTCCAAATGACCTCAAAGCCCATTCAGTACCATCCCTGCCATGAGCAGGGACACCTTCCAGTATCCCAGGCCCCAACGTCCAGCCTGGCCTTGGACACTGCCAGGGATCCAAGGGCAGCCACAGCTTCTCTGGGCACCCTGCGCCAGGGCCTCCCCACCCTCACAGCCAAGAATTCCTTCAGTATCTCATCCAGCCCTGCCCTCTGGCACTGGGAAGCTATTCCCTGTGTCCTGTCCCTCCAGCCCTTGGCAATTGTCTCTCTCCATCCTTCCTGCAGCTCCTTCAGGCACTGCAAGGCCACAGGGAGGTCAGCCCAAAGCTTCTCCTGTGCAGGCTGAAGAATCCCAGCTGTGCCAGCCTTTCCTCCCAGCAGAGCTGCTCCATCCCTCTGCTCATCCTGGAGCCTCCTCTGGCCTGGCTCCAGCAGCTCCAGCTCCTTGCTGTGCTGGGCCCCAGGGCTGGGGCAGCTCTGCAGGTGGGGTCTCAGCTGAGGGGGCAGAGGGGCAGAATCCCCCCTCCCCTGCTGCCCCCACTGGGGCTCAGCCCAGCACAGGGGCTTTGGGGTCCCAGCTCTGCCCCACAGCACCCCCAGGGCTCCTCCAGGGCTGCTCCATCTGCTCATTCCCAGCCTGGATCCAGCCCGAGACTGACCTGACCCAGGGCCAGCACCAGCCCCTGGTCTAGTTAAACCCCCTAAGATCCCCATGGGCCACTCTTTGGGATGTCCAGGTCCCTCTGGATGCCATCCTGTCCCTCAGGGGTGTTACTGCACCCCCAGCTTGGTGTCACCTGCAAACTTGCTGAGGTTGCCCTCAATGCCTCTATCTGTGTCATTGATGTAGATACTAGATAATACTGGTCCCAATATGTTACTAGTTTTCTAACAAATTATTTTGAGAGCTGGTTCAAATATACACTTAGCCTCTTAGGCACACTTTTTTTAAAAGCTACATTTAAACAAGTTACATGCAAAGGAAAATAAAGCTTTTTTTAACTACAGTTTGAAATTTCAGAACTGCACTTGTCACATCTAACCCAGAAATATATTCTGCTACACTGTCCGTGGTAGGAACAGTCAAATTACTGTACCTGATTTTTGTGTGCAAGGGACAAAGATGTTCTTACATAGTAGACAACTACAACTGTCGTACATCATATTCTGCTGCCCTTTTTCTGGGTGACCTGGACAATATTTTTCTCTTCTGATGCTTCAGTTTGGCTGGCTGCAAACTTAAAATAAAGATGGAACATTCTTTCAATAATTGGATAAAAATCTACATATCAAAAACCAAAGCAAGCCCCACTTTAAGACACAGATGCCTACTAGTCAGGACTATAAAAAGTGGAATAGTTGACTTTTGATTAAACTGGAGCTTAGGCAGAGCTTGAACAGGGGCACCACAAGCAAAACGCAGAAACCCGGCCTTACAATGGAACTTTCTAATCAAGATGTTGATGTGTTAAGGAGTGACTGGGAAGATTTGGGACCACAATTTTAGACTGACATGACTCATATCCCACACTTGTGCATTAGGCTTTATTTTTCTCTTTTGGATAGAGTCATAATGATCATTTATATTTTGGTTCAATATATTCTCTAAAAGCTGTGCCTTCATTTTCTTAAACTAATTTATAAATGGCATGATATACTATGATAGACTATGGTTAGATATTGGATTCCATTGGCAATTGCACATTTGTATCAAACCTAGAATGTTTTAAAGTTAAAACTTTAAATTCTTGGTCAAGTTTTAGCAGCTCTACTGAACAGAGAAAATTACACACCTGAATTTACAAGTACTATGTCACTTTATGAAATAGAAGCCATAAGACACTTACTGAGATTTGTCCCTTAAACTCTGTATTTCACCTAATAAATTCAGCTGCAGATATTCTTCCTCTGGATGCATCATATTACAGAGATTAAATAAGTTGAGTCCCATTACAGAGATCTGGTATGTAAGTATCAAAGTGTGAGGGTTTCTTCAGAAAGAAATCTTTTTTCTTCACCTCTTCAATTTTTGCAGCAGAATGAGCCAGGATGATATGCAACCCATAAAACCAAAAAGAATTTAATACTGCATTCTCACTGCAACATGAAGTCATAATTCCATATTTGCTGTCAGTACTTGAAACTCATTACTGGAATGAAAATCAGATTATTTTCTACAAAGACAAAAATTGCACATGTTACAGGCAGAAAATGAAATAAATAGTTTATTCTCTGTTTTAAAAATATGCTGGTGGTCCCATATCAATCATACACTAATTTGGAGATCATGTAAAATAGCAGAAATTGTTTTCCTGATACATAGTATTTAATTTTGTCCCAGACATATTTCAAGGCATTCAGTATATGGTATATTTCCAGGTGAATCTGAGTAAATTCAAGAAAAATACCCGTATTGGATAACAGAAGTCAAAATTAGGCTCAGCATTTGAATTGATGCATATATGTAATTATCAGTTTATTGATTCTTACATAAAAAAAAACACCAAAAAACAATAACCTAAACCCAAACAAACAAAAACAAACAAGCAAAAGCACTAAGAAAACAAACAAAACTGAAACAAATCCACAAAAAATCCAGACAAGGTTATTCTAATTCACAAGGGTTAGGATAGATCTTTGCTTCCCAAGCCAGCGGAAAAATTTTAGGATTCACAAAATCAAACAAGAGAAACCTGATGGCTAGAGAAGCAGATAATGTGCTGAGCTCCTTTTTCACGAATCCCTTCAATACATGGTACCCCAGCAGAATCTACAGGCCCCTCTATCCCATTTGCAGAGAAGGGGCAAAAAAAAGTTAGTATTTCATCTAAGGAGCCACCTATACCGATCATTCAAAATTCAGAGTACTTTGGAATGGTTTTTGATCATGCAAGTATCAAAATAAAACCTACCAAAACAAAGGTTAATGTAAGTACATCCCTCCTTTTGAATCATGTGCTAATTTTCTTTTTAAAAATGGCAGGTTAAGGGGACAAATGCTGACAAGGCCATTCAGAAAGTTTCATCCATGTCTAGAAAAACATTGAGCTGGAAAAAGCCTAAAGAGTGCTGGAATGGCATTTGGGGAAAAAAAAATTATCTGAGGCGAATATAAATTCTTTTCAAGGTGGCTTAAAAGTTGATCACCAGAGATTACAACTATCCAAGTATTGTAGCTAGCACAGAAGAAAATCATCTTTCAGGAAGGACTTCATGAGTTGTCACCTTCGGGAAGTTCAGCCCCAGCTTTCTGATTAATATACTATATAATCTGTGGTTATATAGAAAAGCAACTACAACTGACAAACCAAACAATTTAAATTATAGAAATTGCAACATCCGAGAGTAAAGTATTTTCACTGTTAATAAATTTGGACTCTAATTGTTCTATGATTAAGACCCTTGTGCTCTTGTAATAATTATTTTTCACCTAATTAAGATATAGCTCTTGGATATTGCAATAACCTTTACCTAAATGTAAATATTAAAAGACAAACATTTGATGAAATTTGTCCCTCAAATAAAATGATGTCATATTAGGCGTTGCAGGTTCTCTTTGCTGGTCCTGCTGATCTTGTGATGTTTGTGTTTTTGCACTTCCTTTCAACAACTTTCAGCAGTCACAGCCACAAGGTCTAAGGTGGATCTGGGCCTAGCTTAGCTTTTGAGTGACACCACCACCTGCAACACACAGCTTAAAATTCCTTTAAGTAAGTTCATCATGTATGAAATCATTTACTCTTTTCTTGCATGGTTCGTGTTGACTAATAATAATGTTGAAAACAATAGTAATAAAAAACCTTATGTAAAATCAGTTATAAATTAAGAATCATATCAATCTCATAATGAAGGGAAGAATTTGAAATCATCAAAGAAATGAAAGGCTCTAACATATATTCATAATTGGCTCTGCCTGTAAAGGAACAAGAAAACAAAAAAGTCAACTACTAACAACTTAAGCAAAAAGAAATCTATTTAAAACTCAGAATTGATTTCCATAATACTTTCATAAACCATAGAATCAATCCAGTAATTAAAGGGAACACTGGGTATGGAATGACCAGGAAGGGGATAGGGAAATGGCAGTCAGAAACATAATTGCATTTTACTTATTTATCAGAATATTTTTTTTTGGATTGATGAAACTAACCGAAAGCCAAAATGAACAAAATTAATGTCATCTTCTAAATAAAAAAAACTAGGGGGCTTTATGTTACCCTCCAGAGATCAATAAAATGGAGAGGTGGTTCTTCCTACCCACTTTTCTTCTCTCCTCACTTCTCCTTCCTCTGGCTTCCCAACCATCTCCATTGGTTAAATAAGAAAAACATATTTTACTTCCAGTGGGGGGGGATAACAAAAGGGAGAACAGAATAATAACATTAATTTAGAACTCTCTCCATTATTTGGAAATGCTTCCTCAAGGGCTTCGAAGGACTGACCCCTTCTGGAAGGGTCCTCCAAAAACAAAATGCCAAACTGATTTGAGATTAATTTAATTCTGGGGAAGAATCACATAAACTAAAATTAAATGGTTCCTGACAGTTGCTAGGAAGCCGGGATAGTGGTAGGGGAAATGACCTGGGTGCTGGAATCTTAGGGGGAGATAACTTGGCAGTCCCTGTTGAGACAGACATGTGAAAATTCTAGTTGATCCTACATATAGTAAATTGCATTTTAGCTGCAACTGTTAACCTTTAGCATATTTTGAAAGAACTGCAACCAACTGAGGCCCCTTGGTGATAGTGAAAAAGCCTAACCTAAACAACCTGGAATAACAAGGCTAAGGATGCAGATAAAAGAAGAACACAAACTCTTAGCTAGCATAAACTGAATGTCTCCTTGGGAAAGTGCCTAAGAGGGCCAGAAGTACACGCAAGAAAGATAAAGGTGAAGAGTTTGTGAAGAAGCCTTCCATATACTTCATCCTTTAAGACCCCCAGAGACCACCACAATGGACAGAGCATGCCCAGAAGAGCGTGGAATTAATTACCATACAAGAAGAGGATGGGTGGTGTCAGGGAATGAGTATGTATGAAGCATATTATGCATATGTAAAACCTCAGGGAATAATAAGGGGAAGATTCCCAGGTGGGCATGCGTGTCTTTGGTGAAATTATTCCCCACACATCTCAACATCGAATAAATAAATACCGCTCTAACAACTGTTATTAATTGTAGAGTTTTTTTCCGCCCCCTTTTCACCTGTGTCTGGGTTTCTGGTCCTGCTCGCCTCTGAAGAGGATTCCTCCCCTGAGAAGGCACAGCCCTCCATAACAGAGGCACCTGCAGGGCCAGAAGAAGGATTGGGGCTCTCGGTTTGGCATCCCTTCAAAGGGGCTGACCTATTTTCTTCCAGGCCCAGGGCTTTACACTCCGGCTCTCCCGCCTGGGATCCCCTGGCAGCGGGAACCTCTCCCCTTCAGGAGGAGGGAAGAAAGGGCCTCTGAAGGGAGGCATGGAACCAGGGAAAGCTTTAGGGACTGGAAAAGAAGGGTAGTGGCAGGAAAGTGGGCTCCAAGGGCATAGCCGGAGCCATCTTGGAAGGGGGAGCTTGACGCACTACAGTTCCCCCAGAGGGTCTGAACCATGCTCAACAGGGCGCTTGGGACAGCGTGGCCACTGCTGTTCCTGAGGGAGTATAGGGTAGGGTTTGGGAGAGTCTGAGGGTTAGAGGGTGCAGGGAGTTCCTCAGGAGCTGTAAATAAAATAAAAGAGGAGGAGACCGATGTAATCTAATTTTGATGACCGAGGTGTTTACTAAGGGCTTCTGCTATTATTTCACTAATTAGTTTTAATTCTTTGTCCCAAATAAAATTTTTCTTAGTCCAAGATTCCCAGAAATCAAAAGTAAGAAAATGTTCAGGGGGAGTCCCTGGGAAGGACTTGAAAAGTAGGCTAACAAATCATTTTAGGTGTCTTTTCTTAAATTCTCCTCCATGCCTAATTAAAATTAACTAAAACTTATCATACACGTGCTGCTGCTCAGTAGTGAATTTCTGTCCCATATTTAGTTTTTTCTCTTCCTTCCGCCCCCAAAGGATGCCCCAAATTGGGGGAAAGCCCTGACTTAAGTAGAAGGAATAGAAATACCCTTTCCTGATAAAAGGAAAGATTCCTTGTGGTCTTCTCAAGCTTGGCCACCAGCTCTTAGAGACCAACCCCTGTTGCTAGCCATCGGTGGGGGTTCCCTCCTGCTGGGGATCAACCCTGCTCAGGCTTACACCCCTCAAAGCACGGGTTTCTGGCTGTCCCTGGTCACTCGCCTCTGAGGGTCTCCTTTCGAGCCTTTTGTGCATCAGTCCCTCTTCTTTTATCAGGGAGCACCGACCATCAGGCGGTTCTCTGCAGCCAGGTCAGGTTCTGCCTTCTGTGATGAGGTAGCAATATCCTGGGGACTTTCCATTCTCAGCTTGCTGTCTCTCCAGGGACCTGGGTCCCTCTTCTGCAGCACTTTCTGGAGAGTCTACACTGGCATGCATTCCCTGTTTCTTAGCAGGTTGAGTACTTCTGTAGAGGGCTCCACAATGAAAGAGGGTCCTGGAGCCTCGAATTCACCGCTCAGCTCCTCTTAGAGTCTGGTGGAGTTTTGATGTTGATTCCTTCCCTCTTCTTTCTAAGTGAAGCGGACGCCCCCACAATCAAAAGGAGAAGGAAGCCTCACGTTGTGCACCAGCTGTCGTGGTGTGTGGTCTGGTTAAGCATGGCAGGGGTGCAACAGTCCCCCTGGGAGCTCTGCAAATCACAGTTATCACTGGTCAGCATGGGAACAAAGAACAGCAGTACAAGTCTTTGGGTGTAACTGAGGAGGTTTATTTATCAAAAGAAGGAGACAAGTCCCTGAAGACCAAAGAAAAAGGACTCAAAAGGAACCAGAAACTGAGGACTCAAGGACCCAGACAGTGGGCTTGCAGGGGATTATATACAACAGTAACAGGGGTGGGAGTTCAGGTTACAAACCAATGAGGAGATAGGTAAGGAGGGGCTTTGGGAGAGATGACAGGAGTACCGAGCCAATGATAAAAGCAAGGGGAGAAGAGAAGGTCACTTGGACCAATGGGTGTCGAGTGTAGGGTAGAGGTTGGCCCACAGGGAACACAGACAGCGAAGGTTCTGGAAGGGGGTGAGGACAACAGAAGATTGACACATACTGGTACATGGGTTGAACCATATAGGGGAAAACTTAGAGGCACATGGAAAGAACCAACTATATACATGAAATAAAACAACACACCACAACATATCTGTACAAAGAAATGGTTGCTCTGCCACTCATGGATTGTATGTTGTGTTTTCACACTGTTGTCTAGTCTTTTTTGTCCATGCACTCTAAATATCTGAGCACCACAAAAGCTGAATGAGGAAACTTCAGCTGTAGGAAAATGAGAGAAGATGAAGGAAGACCTCCAGGACAGAGCAGCAAAATCAAATGGGATGAGAAATGGCTGCAAGCTGGGTGCCAGTAGTTACCCTTCACAGATTTTGAGATAAAACCTCTTCCCTTGCTTCAGCTGTGGATTTTCCACTATCCACAATCACTTAAATTTTCTACTGTATCAAACAATTTTCTGTTCCAGGAGGTTTAGGAGAGCTCAGAGGCAACTCCGTCTTCAGCAGAATCTTGTTTTTGCGGTATCCAGTCCTCATTTCTCCTTACTTTTCACTCCAGCAAAATATTTCATCAAACTGTGTTCATTCAACTGGACATCTCAAATTTTTCTACCAGTAACCCATTCACTTTGTTACCTATTACTGCACACATGGAAAAATTACCAGCAAAGAACTGAAGCTGTGCTCAGCTTTTGGGTACTTCCACAACACAGAGAAAATAATGCTTGCTCAGAAAAGGGGGAAGCAGAAAAATGGCAAAATATTTTCCTTTTTCTATAGACTCCCTTTCTTCATTCCCTTCCCATCATTGAGCACAGACCATCATGTTGACTACCGTTCTTTTTTTCTTAATATTTGAAAAAATAACCCAAACCCCCAATGACTGTTACTATTATTATTATTTATAATTTCCATACTCACATTTGTTGTAATTGATATTTTCTACAGTGACTGATAAACATTACCATCCAGTACCATCTTTTATGCATTTTTACTGCCTTGACAGTAATCTGTTAAAAGATTTTGTTATATATGCACTTCTTTTATTAAAAAAAAAAATCCCAGTTCTTGTGCACAACATACCTAAACTTCAAAAATCATTGAAATCATGAAAGCAACTGGGGAATGTATCAGTCAGTCTTTCTCTAATTGTATATAAAGGCGATGCAGAGAGTCCTAAGTGATAAAGTGTAATACGGTGCAATGGTGTGAGGCAATTCAAGGATCCAGAATAAACTTCTGGATCCAGGCTATCCTCTGACCCAAAGCAAATAACTCATAGTAAAATTGTTACTATGACTGCTTAAAACTTTATTTTTGGCTCTTTTACTGCATAGAGAAGAAATGTAGCTTTCCAAAGTGTGTTCTCTCATAATTGTGTTATAATAAAGAGCTGAAGAGTCCTCCCCTGATCACTTCAGCTTCCCTTTGTTCCAGTTTCCCCTGCCATGTGTTAACTGGAAATTTCTGCAACAATCTTCCTCTCTCTCAGAACTTGAAGAAAGGAGTAAAGAGAGATCCCAGAAATTATCCCCAAATGAAATCTGTCCATCAGTCTGAAGGAAGCTTTCAAAACCAAACAAAGTCTTGTCTGTCCCTTAAAGCTGAACAATTTGAAAAAAATTTTGGTTTAGGTGCTGTGCTAATACATTCTTTTTTTGCCAGGAAGAGGTGTATAATAGCACAGCAGCATGCATATTTATGTTCAGAAACATGTTTGTGAGTGCTGCACCTTTTGACAAATACACAATGCCCAAAGGCAATGAGATATAATAGTATCAAGCAGATACAGAGCACCTGGTTTATAAATATAATAAATAATGTGATTTAAAAATTGTGATAACCAACAGTCAATAAAAAAAGGTGGCAGAGCTGACAAGCACAGCACAGAAAGCAGCTTGTTTTGAATAGGACTTATGTAGAAATAATTGTTCTCTCTCTGACTGAAATTTCCCCTTACTCACCTATCAATTTTGGAAATCATAGTGTGGTTAAATATTTAACTGGCACTTTAGCAGTGTTGGGAAATGAAGACAAATTGCAGGCACTGGCAACTATTTTTTCCATTCAGAAGGCCCTTAATGGAAAATACTCAGCTTTAATTGCACCTGCACGAGTCTAGAATAGCAGCCAGCTCCAAGCATAGGAGATATCCTCAATGCACATTTCCAGCAATAAGTAACATATCTGTGGGATAAAAATATCTCATTTAGGCAATATTAATCACCAGCTGTGTGCTTGAAGGTAATAAAAGCCCTCTGAAATAATGGGCAGTCACAACATGTTGCCAGGTGTGGAATAATTGGTCAGCTTTGATCTGANTTGCTTTGCCTTAACCTTTTAACAGTTTGGATGGTATTATAAGACAAAGCAAGAAATATTAACCTTTGGAGTGAGTTTAGTACATATTTAAGCAATGGAAAGATGACATTTTCCTTCACTTTTCCACAATATATGAGCTATTTAGGGTTTATTTTATCTGTTTAGGCTCAAATTGATCAGCAAGAAGAAAATATAGCCTATACTAATTATTTAATATAAAATAAAATGTATCTAAATTATGGAATTTACTAATATTGGTCATGATATTGTGCAACTGTCACTTTTTTTCATTGCCTACATATGCAGTATAAAAATCTTGTTATGTGAATTAAGTGGAAAAATAACAATCCTGTAATTCTTGGATAGTTTTTATTTACCAGATTTAACAGTATAAGGTAGGTTTAATTAATATTTATCTTTATATCTATCTACTGATTTATTTGTTTTTCCACAGAATTTTCAGATTTTCACTCAGTTTTGTAGCTATTCCCTTCTCTAAAATTATCAATAACTTGGGAAAATTGGAAAGTTCTCTGATGTGATCTGCGTGAAAAAACAGCCTTCTTGCCCTCTGATCTGAATAAACTGGGAACAAATTACAAAGTTTGGAGTGGACTGCAGGCTTCAGAAGGACACTTTGTTAAGTCATACCATACATACAGAAGTGTTAGGAGGTGTATAATTGGTTTTAAGTAGTTAAAATCTGTGTTAATAGCTACCAAGAAAAAATACTAATTTTTTTTTAAAGGTGTGGATGCTGGAAAAATACACAGAAAACACATTAGGTGATTCATGCATTGCTACACCGTTGATTGTCTCTGCTATCAGGTACTATCCATCTTAAATCCTGAAGATAAGATCATTTTAGCAATATTTCATAATGAACAAAGTAGATCTGACACGGCAGAAGGCAATGATTTCACAGATTAAATATCACTTAGATATTAGCTGACAGTTTATTTTACTCTTATCATTC